>JAYKAV010002430.1:131058-208555 GCA_035582835.1 Phoebastria nigripes
CCCAGGACCCCCTCAGCCCCACAGGGCCCAGGACCCCCCTCAGCCCTGTGGGTCCCAGGACCCCCTCAGCCCCACGGGCTGAACAGGAGGCCCCCCCCGCCACGCATGATGTTCCCGCTCCCCACACTCCTGCCTCTGAGGGGCGGCCATGGTGACGCGCTGCCCGAGGAGGGACAACTCCTCGCCTCCTTTTCGGAGCCAAACCCAGCCCAAACCGATCCCCAGCAGCGCCTGGGAGTGCTGCTCCCACCAAGTGGCTCTGAGGGCTCCCTGCTGAGCTGCGGGGCTCTGGAAAAACACTCCCTTTGCAAGAAAATCGCCCGGAAGCATTGGCCCTTTTCCTTGGCCGGGAAAACCCAGTCCCTGTGGGCTAGCTCTTGTGCACAACAGAATAACGAGGCACATTCCTTTCTCCTTTCTTTTCCCTGGCTACTAAGTGCCACAAAACCCACAAAGCTTGCTTGGTAACTGCTGGTGGACTTTCTTCCTCATACCCTTTCCCCATCCTTAAACCAAACACTCCACGTTTCAGCCCTAGATGACCTGAAAGCAGCGGGACGAGGGATGACACCTTCTTGCAGAGATGCTGATGGCACTTCTTTCTCCGGGGAAGACACAAAGGTGACACTGTCAGGCTTGTTTTCCAGCCTGGTTGTTGCATCATTCCTGACACCGTTCAGGTGGAGAGGGGCTATTTTCACACTCCTACCATGCTTTTAAAAATAGCTGGTTTTATTTTAACACTCCTGGGCTCTTCGGCTGTTTAAAATGCTTAGTAAGTCATACTGTAATAAAAGTTATACCTGCTGATGCATGCTATTGTCATCAGCTTCTTTTCCCTGTAATTCCAGATAAGGTATGGAAATAACGGGTGACAGGTCTGAGAAGGGGCTGCTTGGGCTGTACTCGGCAGATCCGGTGAGTTGTACAGTTTCCTTCAAGGGAAATTAGCCTGTTCTTGTTTTCCCACACAGCAATGGTGCTGCTGGTACATTTTCAGCCCTCTAACCCCTGCCATTTTCTTTCTGGAGATGTTTCCACAGCCACACATCCCCCGCACTGTCCCTGGGAGGTGGCTTAGCCTGTGCCCGACATGGAAAACCTTGCACGTGTCCCTGTTAAAGTTGATCCTGTTATTTTAGGCTGTTTCTCAAGGTCATCCCAGCTTGGTGCCAGCAGCAGATTAAAAATCATGTACCTCTCCTCGTTAGCCCGGCTGCTATGGATGGGTGTGCAGCAGTGGGCTGCCTCACCTTGGCCACAGCTGCTCGGACAGGGATAACCGCTCTGCGAGGATGGGTTTCCCTCAGGGTTTTGCATCTTCCATTAGTCACTTCCTCACAGCTTTGTTTCCTGACCGGCTCATGAGAACATCAAATGAGGCAGTTACAGGTCCATCACCACTGCTAATTGTCAGGACAAAGCTGTCAAAAAGCCAACACGTATTGAACTCTTGGGCCAGAACCATGGACTTCTGAGAACTTCAATCAGAGTGGCACTTTCTTGTATTATTTATGCTGTGGTAGTGCTCTGAGACCCACCAGAGCCAAAAGAACGTCACACCAGACATCCGCGCGAAGCCAACATATCCGCCCGGCAAACTACCCAGGGACGAGGCTGGGAAGGACCCGTAGCTCGCTGCAGAAGGTCTGGGGGAAGTGTGAAACCTGTGATGGAGCTTGAGAGTGGGCAGGGATCTTGGGGAACCATCTTCTCATCTACRTGATCCACTGCCTGCCAGTTTGGGCACCTGATTTGAGTTTGGGGTCAGTGTCGGTTGACCCCTGAAACCTGTTACTCAGTCTAGTGTCATTTCTCCAGCAAGAAATGTTTCATGACCAGGGTAAGCGTCTTGCCACTGGAGGTGCCGGCTGCGGGCTGCGAAGCACCAAGCGCCGGGAAGGCTTTGCAGCCTCTCGCCCTGCTAGCAACAGGCTGTCATCTTCCTGTTTCTTGATTGACTTTCACCTGGTTCTGCCTCCTCCCTTCCAAGATGTTGCTCTCCTGAGAGAGGAGCCTCACCTGCTCCTCCTTGCTTGCCCCTTCAGAAATCCCCTGCCAGCTCTGACCCCGCCAAGACCCGCAGCCTGCCTCCGGCGGCGTGGGAAGGATTCAGCCCATCGAGGCAGGGATCTCTACGAAGAAGCAGCCAGCAGAGGTGGCCCCGCAGCCTGGCTGCTCCCTCCTGGGAACCACCATCCCTCTGCAAGGATGGGTTCCCCAAGGGTTTTGCATCTCCCATCAGTGGCTTCCTCACAGCTTCTCCTATGGAAGCTGCTGAAGGCAGGCTGGGACCACCAAGCCGATGGTGGATACCCAGAGAGATGGAGAATCCTCCCTCCTCAGAGATGCACAGCTCCCCCGGAGACAGCCTTGAGCAGCCTGCTCCAGTGCCGGGCTAAACCCTGCTTCGAGCAGGAGCTCAGACGAGAGACCTCCGGAGCTCCCTTTGTATCCAACACCCACCGGCAGTGCTGCCATCCAAATCTGGAGTCTCACTGGGGCACAACAAGCTGTAATTTCCTGCGGAGTGATGGAAACGGCCAACACCCCCTCCAGCATCCCCCACACCCCCAGGCTGCCTGGGACATTGCTGCACATCCAGGGCATGGGGCAATTAGGGGAGCCCAGGGCTTCCTGCTGTGCTGGGTCATAGGAAGCCAGAAGAGGAGGAGAACAGGGTCCCTCATCTGCTGTCGAATGGACACGTGGTGAAGCGGGAAACCTGGATTTCCTCCGAGCCACATCCCAGCCCCACGTGGCGGTGAGCCCGTGCTCAGCGGCCATGCTGGGCCAGAGCTCAAGGTTGTCCCGGCAAGGCTGAGCAGAGGTCGGAGGGGGAGGATGTTCAATTAAAGCTGCTTAAAAAAGAAATCCAACTTTCCATATGCCTCTCTGGAGGAAAAAAAGCCCCAAAGCTGAGTGCAGTCAGGGTGCCAGCCTGGGGGCTGAGCGCAGCCCCGGCAGCAGAGGTGACTCCAGCTCAGCCGTTCCCATTGCGTCTGATCCGCAGGGATTGAGGTTGCCTTTTGGCATTTCCTTATGGAAAGTTGGACATTTGGCTCTGCAGAAATCCCGGCGCGAGCTCGGACGGCGGCCAGCCCTGAGACATAGTGTCCTCCAGGGTATGCACGGGTCCCTCTCCCCSCAGCGCGCTGGGGTGCCAGTGATGCTGGAGGTGGCTCTGCCCGGCAAGGCTGGTGCCTGGGTGTGCTCCTCCGTGGGGACACCAGATTGGGACGGTGGCACTGGGGACCGTGGGAGGGCAAGGAGCCATCCCACCTCTGCTGGTGGCCCCGGCACAGCTTCAGCCCGTCCTGTTGGAGAAACCCAAATGCATCCCTGAGGCGAGGAGTTGTTCCCCAGCCAGCACCTTCACCAGGAGGAATTTCCCTGGGCAAAGGAACGGAGGATTCATCCACCGCGTGGCGGAGGCGGCGGGCTGCGTGGCCGGGAGGTTGGCCCTCGTGTCGCTGCGCCACATGTGCCGTCCCGCTCACACAGCTGCCCAGAATAGTGTCACCATCTGGTTCCAGCTGCCCGGGGACGCGGGGGCCTCCCCGGCCCCTTCTGCGATTACAAAAAGTGAATACAAACATCAACTCAACCTAACTCGGCCTTCCTTTATCCCCTTTTTTTTTTTTTTTTTAATAATTCAGGTTTGTCTCTTAGAAAAGAGAGAGGGAGATAATGTCTGCAGAGCATTTAATCTTCTGCCCAAAGAATAGCAGAGAGCAAATTAGGATCTACTCCAATTAATTTGCCTTGATGGGCAAAATCTGGAAAGCGGCCATATCTGGGAATTAAGAACAAAAGCGRGGAGTGTAAAGTAGGTCGCCGGAGTTTCATAACCGGAGCGATGGGTTTTCACAGCACGCCGGGTGCTCAGAGGTGCCCAGTGCCGGGGGCCACCGGTCCCCGACCCCCCTGTCCAGCAACTACGGGTCTCAGCCTGGGCAGTTGCTTTAAGATGCCGGCCAGCGTGTGGGGAGCCAACTGTTCAGTTTTAGGGGCAGGAATGAGGACGTTGTCCCTTCCCTCAGCGGGACATGGCCGCAGGACTGTCCCAAACCCTAGAACCCAACGGGAGGATGGACACTGGCTGCTTGTCCCCATTTTGGAGCACCCGGAGAGCTTTCCCAGGGGTCACCATGCCCGTCCTTGCTGTCACGCTGCTGCTCCCGGCCTTGCGGGCACCTCCTTGAAGGAGGACTGGGGGTGACCCAGTGACGGTGGGTTTAGGGCAGTGCTCTGCTATGGACCCTTGCACCATGGGGCGTCACCAAGCAGCGGTGACCCACAGGCCTGTCCTAGCCCGGCATCCCCAAATCCCAGCCCCAGCTCCCCAGAGCCGTCAGTGCCCGCAGGCTGTGCGGAGACGTACTCTGGTGTCACGTACGGTGTCACCTTCCAGCTGCGGGACACGTGTGGTAGCACAGCCAAGGGTGCGGGCCATGTGTGGTGACATGCGCTGGTGTGCAGGACATGTGGTGACATAGCCGAGGGTGTGGGACACGTGCGGTGACATCTTCCAGAGCATGGGACATGTGCGGGGCATCTTTCTGCGTGCAGGATCGAACACCCGGAGTGTTTGGATGGAAGCAACGCAAACCGCACGCCGGGGTCACCATCGTGGTGACGGCCTGGCAGAGCAGTGGCCCTCCAGCTCCCCGGCCACCTCCCGCCACCCTGCCCCAGGACAATGGGGAGCCGCCCGCACCTGCGAGCCCACCACTGCCAGCCCCGTGGAGATGCCAGCGGGGCGACGGGCRCAGCACGGTGCGTGGCCGGCGCCCGTCCGGCGTTTATCCTCTTAGCCACCCTGCGGGGATCCGGCACTAATTCACCCTTAAACACAGGATTGTCAGGAACTGGAAAGGAAAGAATCGGGGGATTATCCCCCCGGCGCCAGCGTTAAACACGGGGAGCGGCAGCTGCCGGCCGAGGAGAGCCGGGACGGTGTTTTGCCCCGTGTCCCGTGGGGGACCCAGCCCCGGCCTCAGCGCCATCCCCTGGCAAAGGCTGCCGGCAGCCTGTCCCTGCTCCTCCCCATGCGATGTTTTGTGTGTGTCCCCCACAAGCCAGCTCCAGGCTGGTTAATGAAATAAACAGCATGAAATAAATATGGGGTCCCCCCGTAAAGCTGAGGGATCAGCAGTGACCGCTCAGCCCCCCGGGATGCACCACGGCACAACAATCCGGCCCCAGATGCCGGCAGGTGACTGGAGCAGCTGCGGTGACATCCCAGAGGTCGGGGATCACACATTTAAGTGACCGGACCTCGCAGGAAGAGGTTTTGCAACAAAACGAGCAATAATTTTCCCCAGCTCGATGAGGACAGCGATAATTAAGCTTCTTGCTTGCATGCTGAAGGCTTTCAGACATGGGCCAGCGTGCAAACACTTCCCCGGACTGAACCCACAACCGTGCCCTGTGACCGGCCGCGGGGATGTTTCTGGGACAGCCTTGAAGTCACCCCGGGAATCAAAGACACTGCAGCAACTCGCTACTCACGGCACGAAGCTGCTTTTCTCATCGCTCCTGCTCACAGCTGAGCCTCGTGCGGCAGATGGGGCTGTCGCAGTTCCAGGACGTGGTGGCACTCACGTTGGCCGGAGGATTTTGGTGGTCCAGGTGCTGTTGCCTTTACCGAGCGGGATGGTGTCCCATGGGCCGGCCAGATCTACCCGCCGCCGCTGCCGGGAGCCTCGGGGCTGCGCCAGCAATAGATGGGGTGGCCCATTTGCAATTTTAATGTCCCTTTAGGTGGTGGGCGAGGGGAGATGGCTGTTCCCCGGAGAGCGGAGAGGTCACCTTTCCAACCCACGTCTAGGGGAACTGGTTTACCACGATGGGTTTTAGAATGCTAGGAAAAAAAAATCTGAAGTTTGCAGCGTAACAGCAACAGGGATGGGAATAACAGCATCTTCCATTGATTGGCGCAAATTTAACCAAGTTAAGCTCCAGCACGTCATCTTGGTTTAACTTCAGCGAGTCCCACTTGGACCTGGATGAGAGCTTTGGTTCCCTGGTTTTTTCACCTATACCATCTCGTCTAAAAAAACCTCCTCTTTTCCCTGCAAACCCCAATTTCCTTGATGACCGTTAATAGGACCAAACATAGCAGGACCAAAATAAAAGGGATGGAAAATGGGATTTCTTTCAGAAAACTGTCTGATGCCACTGGAGTTGCCCATCAGAGGACAAGCTATCGGCTGCTGAAAAGAAAAAAAGAGAAATACACGCACTGTGTTTTCTAAGACGCCCTTTAAAATAAAGAAACCGTTTGACCCGTCTCTAGAGGGAATATCCTTTATGTCCACCCCTGAAAAGCAGCCGTCAGGTGATGGCAGGGCAGTGGGAATCCCCAGCCTAGCCCTCCCCGGGGCGGTCAGGGTCCCGTGGGCTGCCCGGTGTGGCTGCGGGCAATGCACTGGGGGGACAGAGCCGCAGAGCCCCCCCGGTGACCCTCCCCTGGGGCTGGTCCAGGGAGCATCTCCCCGCCAATCCCCGGAGCAAACCCAGAGCTTGGGAAGAATGCGAGGGGCATCCCACAGCAAAGAGACAGGAGAAATGTAAAAGCATCTTTTAATATAAATATAAATCCATCTGAAGGGCTCCAGGAGAGGACCGTGCCCTGCGAGGGATGCCCAGGGGGGAAGTGGGCTCGGCAGGGACCGCGGGCACCAGTGCCCGGCCAGCACCGGGGGAATGACCCGGGGCATCGGCCGGGCACCCCGCGGGCGGGCAGGGCTAGAGCCGGGGCACCAGCAGTGGCAGGGCCAGCAGGGCCAGGAGACAGGGGCGCGGGGGGGTGGCTAAGCCCCGCAGCGTGGCCTGGTTGGTCTCGGCGGCCGGCGAGCCGCGGGCGCTGGCCAGGCGTCCCCGGGCGCTGCACAGCTCCTGCAGGTTCCCCTGGAACTGGATCTTGCGGGACTCCTGGCGCAGCGATTCCCAGATGGCGGCTGCTTCCTCGGGGCAGCTCGACAGAACCTCGCTGGCGCAGGCGTGGAAGTCGTCCCAGGACCTGGGGAGATGGGCAGGAGTGGGGGGGACCGCTGGTGGCAGATCACCCGGCCGTCCCAGCAGCTCCCACGGGGACAGGGACACTCACTTGCAGATGGTGTCCAGCTCCTGCGCCTCCTCGCCGCCCTCCTCCCGCTGCTGCCGGACGCTCTGGGCCATGCTGTCCCCCAGGCTGATGAGGCAGCCAGCGAAGCCCTGGTAGATGGTGTCACACTTCCCCGCCATGCTGACGGGCTCCTGGCTCGTGGCTGCGGGGGAGAGGAGAGACAGAGCTGAGCCCTGACGGCCATCGCCTGCCCAGCTCAGGGGCAGGTGTCACCATGCGGGGGTGATGCTGGGCTCCGAAATGTGGTGAGGGGCTGGCACCCGCTTCCACATCCCACCAGACCCCCGGCATACTCTCCCCAGGTACTCAGAGTGAACCTTTGTTCCTGGCCCAGGAGCCTGATGTGGCACGATGGGATGACCCCGCAAGCGATGCTGCCATTAGCCACAGGGGATGAGCAGCGTGCCGGCCGCTTCCCCTCGGGCCCCCCAGGCTCTCCCCGGAGCCATCTGTCCCGGCTTTTATCCCCTGACAGCAAAGATTAATTTGTGACTACAACAGAAAAAAAAACAAAAGCAAAGGCTCAGCAAGCTGGAGTCCCTGCTCCTACTGCAGTGGGAGGGAAGGGGAATAGGGGAAGGGGAAAGAGGGAAGATGAAGGGGGAAGGGGAAGGGGAAAGGGGAAGGAAAAGGGGAAGGAAAAGCACAAAAGGAAGAGGCACAAGTGCAACTCTGGCTGGTTCACCCTGGGAAGCCCCAATTCCCTGCTCTGCTCCACAAGGGATGAACCACCGGGACTGGCTGAACCCCAATGCTGGCCACGGGACAGTGAGTGACAGGGTGCGTTGGGGATGACCGCGAGTGCCATCCACGGCTGGGGGGAAGCCCAAAAAGAGCTGGTGTGTGGCTGGGTCACAGGGAAACGCTGGCCGGTCGGCTCGGCTCTGCCCCGGGGGTCCCGCAGGGCCACATCACGGGAGGTGTGAGACCGTCAGAACTGCCTTGCGTGTGCACCCGGGAGCTCTCTAAGCTGAGGATGCTGAAAAGGCGTGAGGACGGTCCTGGAGGGGTCCTCTGCGGGAAGGAGCCCCCAAAAGCAGCCGAAAGTTGCCCGGCGGCTGCCAAGGCAGCCAGGATGTCTCCATGGAGCCGTGTGCCGTGCCGCTGGCATCCCATGCCTGTGCCCCTGGAACAAGGCCCTGAGCAAAGTGGCTGTGGCCGAGACTAGTGCCGGGGCAAGGCTGTCACGGAGCACAGTGGGTGTTCACGAAAAGAAACCCTCCGAGCACATCACTGAGAAAAGTCTCAGACTGATGCCAGCCACGTGGGTCACAAATATCGCAGGTATCGATAGAGAAAGTGGGATCCGTTGCTCCTCTTTCAACCCAGCCGGGCAACAAGCGCGTCTCCCGCCAGCCCAGGGACACACTGGCTGGTAGGGCCAGCAGATGYCTTCCCTCGGCCGGCTGGTCCCTGCCACAGGCTCCTGGGCTCCTCTAAAGCCCAGCACAAACCCTCCCCTCTGCCCAGCTCTCTCAGCACAAGGCTGGGCAGGGCAGGCAAGGAAGGAGAAACCAGGAGGGCAAATCATCTCTGCTACCCCGCCGCAAAACCAGGTGGGAAAAACCTGTCCCCAGCTCCATCAGGGAGAGAGCCCCAAGGGAAAGGCAGGGAGGGAGCCCAGGGTGCTGCAGAGCATCGCTGGCTCCAAGYGAGTGCCGACGCAGCCATCCTGCTTCTGGGGAAGGGCCTGAATCATCCACCCTCCGAGCCTGAAAACTCCCCCAGGCTTGGTGGTCCCCGTCCTCCCCCTCTCCGTGCAGCGCTGGACCAGGTTAGCCCCCGGGCTCCTGCATCCCTCTTCAGGGCAGGGATGCCACTGGGTACCGCTGCGCCCGGAGCCGGACGGTGTCCTCCCTCGGCTCTGGGAGGAGCGGGAGAGCGTGGAGGCGACACGTTGGTGCCGGCGAGGTGCAGGATCTGCGGACGACTGTTGCCCAGCGGGCAGGATGCCCTCCAGGCCCCTGGTGAAGGAGGGCAGGCAGGGAAAGCCACCAGGAGCGTGGGGTCGGGGGGCAGGGCTGGCCTGGGGCACTGGTCCAGGCTGGAGAGCCGGAGGCTGGGGACTGTCCCTGCCTGAGCGGAGGGACCCCCGGGCAGTGCTGCGAAGCCGCTTTCCTCCTTGCCCGGCGCTGCAGGACGGCGGGAGACGGAGCGACGGTGGATCGCTGAGCCTCGGGGGCAACCGGGCACCCCGCTCCCCGCAGCTAGAGAGGGCAATGAAGCCGAAGGCGGCCGGGGGTCCCGCTCCCACCCGCCAGCCTCCCCCGGGTCCCGGCGGCACTCACCGAGGTGCAGGAGCAGCGGGCACACAACGCCCAGCAGCCGCCAGCAGCCGCAGCCCATGGTGCGGACCCCGCCGCCGCCGCCGCCGTGTGCTCCGCGCCCCGCCAGCCCCGGCCCCGCCGCCGGCAGCCCCGGCCCCGCCGCACCGCCCCCGGCCCGCCCCGGCCCCGCCCCGGCCCTCCCCGCCGGGGCCGCGCAGCGGGTGGAGGAGCCCCCCGGGGCTGGACCCCAGAGCCGGCAGTCCCGGGAGCTGTGAAAAGGGGAACTCGCGTCTCCTTCCTGCGGGCAGCAGCCCCCCGCAACAAAGCCTGCGGGGAGGAAAGACGGCTGCGCCCGGCGGGGCTCGGCCGGGAACGCTCGAGCAGAGACGCGGGGGAAGATCTGGGAACACAAAGGGCAGCCCGGCCCCTCGCCTCCGGCTCCGGCCCGGAGGTTGTCCCTCCAAGACGTTTCACATGCTCCAGGAGCGGTTCCAAAGGCCGTGCAGCCTTCCCTCTGCAGCACAACTTTTTCTTTTTTTTTTTTTTTTTTTTTTTTTTTTTTTTAAAAAAATTTTTTATGGAAGTGTTCCTAATTTTATTTCAAAAAAAAAAAAAAATTCAAAATTTAGATAAAAAGAAAAACCCTGCTGTAAAATCAAAACTAACATCTGAACCATGGACATGTTCTGACACACAACAACAGAACCGATGGCCCCCAGGGGCTCTCGCAGCTTGCTGCTGCCCGACCACCCCGACCCAGAGCACCTCCTCACGTCACTCCAGAGGCACACACGCACACGCAGCCCCCCTGCCCAAACCTGCCCGCACTGCGTAGGAGGGGCTGGGCACCCCACTACGGTGGCAGCGCAGATCTGGAGTTCATGAAACCCCCTTCCTACTCGGCTGATATCCTCCTAGCTACTCACCCCACCGGGGAGGAAGAGTTTGAGTCCTTGACTAAGGTACTAGTTTCTGGTCAACGAGGAATGCRTGTCCCCAGTAGCCCCATTGCTCGGGGCTCAGAGTGCACCTCCCTGCTGCCATGAGCAGAGGAGAAGACTCCAAACTAAAGGGGTAAGAAATCCACCGGCTTCTGCTGAATGCGACTCGGACTGCCAGCCAGGCCTCAGGGACGGATGGGCAGGTGAAGAAGAGACTTAATTCTCTCAAAAAGAGGCTATTTAGGAAAATAAGCCAAGTGAGCGTTCAGTGACTATTTGGGACTATACACAGATGGCGTTTGCCTTAGAGACATCACACACATGTTGATAGATTTCCTGGCAAGAGCTCTTAACACAAGCCATACGTGGTTAGTAACTACTGGATCTGCTGGGTGGGCTTCCACGGAGCAGCCCACAAGATAGGCAGGTCCTCCTAGGTCATGCCGGGGGTGACCAGGCCCTGGAGCATGATCATGAGGCGACGGGCAGGCTTGCTCAGCGTGTTGTGGGGTTCCACCTGGAGGAACTGGAAGAGCTTCTGCCGCACCTGGTTCATGACTGACCCCATGTGGTCTCGGGTGATAGGGTCACCGCGGTCCAGGTGCATCACCGCCTCYTCCAAGTAACTGAACGAGAGAGACCAGGGTTAGAACCAAACCCAACGTGCCATCCCAATGTGATTCGGTTGATTTTAGCACTGAAGATGCACAATTCTGCTCCCCCACCCACCCAAACTCAGTGCAGTATGTTCAGCCATCAGAAAATAAACGTTACTGACTCATAGCAGAGTCCACCTATCCCTTCTTCAACGTGTAAGGGCAGCCTATGTATTTTCCAGCCTGCAGTACGTGCAACACGACCTGGCTGCCTGAACCAAGCAGGCACAACAGCAAGCTAGAACTCCCGGCAGAGCTGGAGGTGGCACTTGGCCACAGGCTGTGCCTGGTCACAGCTCTGTAGATATTTTCTTTGATGCCTTTTTAGCATAAGCTGAATTAGTCACTTATTAGACAGTAAAAATCCTCAGCAGTGAGGCTTATTTCATGTAGGGATATATTTAAGGTCTTCTTCCAATATGTCTATCCAGGAAGGGGTGGGGGAAGAGCAAGAATTTTACCAACAAGCCGTTCTGAAGTTCAGACGAGCCATAAACCTTCAAACCACAGCCTGAGAGTAAGGCAACGTGGTCACTGCAAAAGATTTTCACTAACAGACCAGCTTGAACTTAACAGCAGCAACTTTAACTCTGATTACCAGCTTGGCTGTAACTTTTTCAGTTTTTCTAGCTTGCTTTATCCCTATTGTTAACTTGAGTTAAAAACTTGATTTAAGTCATTTTTCCATACAAGCTATGGTTAAAACCTGCAGATACCTTAACAAGTTAAGTTTTTTAGGACAGATAACAGGGTTTTGACTCATTCACTAAAAATGTTCATGGCAGTATCAGCACCGTCACAATTTTGTCACACGAGCTTTGCTTAGAACATCTAAGAGACACCAGTTCCAGTAGCTCCTGCTGCCACCTCCCACTGAGCCTGTCTGGCAGTCACGACAAGAAACTGCCGACACAAAGTCCAGCGACGGGTTAAGAATTGAGGACAGAGCAAAGTTGCTCTGGATATTAAGCTACCCAGGAAACATGGCACTATCCCTCCTTTTACCTCCACAGGGGAATTGTTCCTTGGTTAAAGGAGATCGCTGCACAGACCGCATATAATATTTACAGACTACAATCCAGGAGGTAGCAGCACCTACAGCTAGGTGCCCCTTCTACTACTACCTCTGGGCAGCAAAGCTTTCTGTGGCAACGCCTACATCTTTTTCCAAGACATTACTGGTTGTTCACATGCCAGTAACAGGCTACAGAAGCTCCAACCTTTGTCGAAGCACCACCTTCCACTTCCAGGCAGTGAATTTAAAGCCAGAGCCAGGAGTAGGTCTGCACAGGTTCGGACCCGGTGCTCTGATCATACTCACTTCAACTTCAGTTCCGTACGAGTACCCAAATCCGAGGAGAGCTGCTGAATGAGAGAGAGCAGAACAGGCTGGGACAGCGGGCACGGATGCTGTCCGAATACTTGCTGAGTATCCACAGTCTCACAGACATACAGGACCAGGTTGAGATCAGCTGCTGTTAGAGCCTGCAAGGAAGACACAGCTAGAAATGCAGAGGAAACAACAGGCAGGTGAGGGACACAGGACTGAGCACGAGGCAGCCCTCTGCCTTGGGGCAGTTCAATGGCTCGCCAGCCTCCTCTGGAAGTAGAAGTCTCTGCAAACCCTGCTGTACATGCAAGCAGGACCGTGCTTAGGCTCAGTCCATGCTCAGAGGACACCCGTGTCTGTTCTAAGCTGAACAGACCCCAACCAGACAGAGGGGAGCAGGTTACAGTTAGCAGCACGGAGCAGGGCCATGTTTGCATCCCCTGCCAGCCCACTGGCACAGCATTGCTATTATTCCCAGAGGAGTTTGTCTGCAGCAGCTCAAATGGATCTGCCGACATACTCAAAGACAAAGGCAAGGTCAGGCCCCAGCTGGTAGATCTGCCTGGAGAGGCTTATGAAGCTGCTGCTTTTCAGGGGTGCACCATGTGCCACCGCTGATGGCAAAACACTCTGGCTTACTGGAGCGCTGACACTGTCCTGACAGGGCATGGGCAGGGAAGAAGGAACTTAACTGCCACAAATCACGGAACTTGCACAGCTCTGGCTCAAGCTGCATGAGAGTTCAGCTACACCCCTTGAGCAGTCTGCTGCCACAGGTCTTTTCAGGCAACTCCTGTACAAGTTGTGGGATTATGTCCCCAGCTCAAGGAGCCCTTTTTCCCCCCACTCCATCCCCCAACAAGCAGCGATGCCCACTACCAGGAAGCCTAGGTACCTGCTGGAAAGCTTGGTTGAGGTGTCCCTGCTGGAGCATCTGAAGGATGTGAGTTTGCTGAGACTGGAAATCCAAGTGAGCAGCAGGGATCGGAGTCCCAGCCGCCGAACGCATTGCCTGGACGATGCTCGAGGTGACAGCTGCTTGCTGCTCCTTCATAGCCAGGCTCACTTCTCCTTTAATGACTCTCTGCACCTGGGCCAAAATAGACTCCTGCATGCTAAAAAAAACCCCAACAAACAGGCATCTCTGAAAATGAAGAGCTGAGGGACAACATTGCACAAAGCTTGTACCAGCGAGAAAGCCCAGGCTTGCTTGCTTATTGTAGTGTGGCTACCAAAGGGTTAATACAAACTGCTCTGAGGCACAGGCATCGGAAACATGCTGCGCAAGGCAGCTCCGTGGCCAACACCACCACGTCCCAGGGTGCATGCAGAAGATGCTGGGATTCTGTGCGGGAAAGTGATGTTTCAGGGAACTAAGTCTCTCATTGTACAGCGTTTTAAATCTTTAATGTCTCTGGCTTACAAGCAAGGCTACTAAGCTCTAGGTTCATC
The DNA here is from genome assembly GCA_035582835.1 of Phoebastria nigripes. NCBI lineage: Eukaryota > Metazoa > Chordata > Aves > Procellariiformes > Diomedeidae > Phoebastria > Phoebastria nigripes. Next base: position 144,837 of record JAYKAV010002430.1, read on the forward strand.
CCTGAATGGGCCCAGCTTTCTGTATCAGATCCGTTAGATGCAGTTTCCTAGCCTGCAGATGACCCCTTTAAAATGAGAACGCACTTCCACTGAGCCTCTACCTTCTCCACACGAGACCAGTTTACAGTGCAGGCTCCGCTGCTGCGTGTTACACCTTCTTCCCCCCCAAGGGCTGGATCCTTCCCTCTTACAAAGGGTACAAAGCATCGAACCTGCTCTACCACAGGTAGAATAGCAGGACCTCCCTGGGACCAAGCACAGCCTGTGCAACGAGACCAGAAGTCTGGTAGCCTTCCTGGCAAGCCTGGTCTGCATCGAAGACCCCAATGTGCTCTGACATATGTTCTAGTGGCTTAAAATAGAGGGGGACATTCTGCCCTGCAGGTGACCACTGGCCGGTCTTAATGCCTGGCAACCTGCCACCAGCTTCATGGTGCAAACGTGCTGAAGGCACCACCAGGATCACATCTTGAAACCAGGATGGCCAAGCACAAATTGCTGCAGAGCAGCTGGGAGGACAGAGTAGCCTGCAGAATCTGTTGGTATGCCTGAGGACACAGAGTAAAGAAGAAAAGCCCTCAAAAGACCAGAAGAACATTTCAGAACAAGAAGGCTAGTCAGAATTGAGTGTGCTTTTGGGCTGCCTTAGGTCCTTCTGTCCTCCAACATGCACGTGGGATGCTGTGAAAAGCCCCGAGCTCCCACACGCAGCAGTGATACATCTGGTTAGAAACCTTCTGTGGTCTTCCTTTTGTGCTCTACAGGGCAACAGTTACACCAGCCCACATGCTTTGTCATACTGTGCACAGAGCCAACAAGCAGCCCTACAGCAGCAAATGGCTCGTTCCACAACTAGCAGGGAGAGGTTTTTGTTACGCACATGTATACTTCTCACTGACATCTCTCTCCGCAAGCCCAGCTGCCAACTTACTTGCCCACGATAATATGCAGCTGATGCTGCACCTCAGCATGGACGCTGGCTGCGACAGTGGAAGCCAGCTGCTCGGTGGTGCTCTGGAAGGTGCTGATGAGCTGTCGAAGCTGATTCAGCAGCGGGTCCCGGGCCTCCTGTTCTCGTACCTTCTTGTTCTTCAAGTGAGTCTCAAGCTGCTGGATATCTGCAACAACGAGAGAGGAAGACGTTTGTGCCATCGGTACCTGTGGAGATGGTCAGGGCAGAAATCCAGCTGCCAGGCTCTACACATCCTCCAGCAGAAACAATTACTGAGCCAGTGTACAAGCGCAGGAGAGGGGGGAGAACGCACAAGCCTTGTTTTGGGCTGCGTTACACTAACCTAGAAACCCTGCTTCCAGCCTCCCCATCATGCAGGATTACGTGACACAGCAACAAAGCCATGAGTTCTCTTGCGACAGACCTTTACAGGCACTGTTTGTTCAGGGCAAGATAAAGGTGGGAGCCAGGGTATTTTATTTCATACACAGTGTGAGTTGTGATCTGCATTAGTGATGGAGTTCAATGCCAATGAAGAAAGAAGAGGAACATTTCTGACAAAAAGAAAAAAATCATGTCTGCAGAGATCAAAAAGCTGTATTTTAAAATATTTTATGAACTGGTCTGATCAAAAGGGGGAAGAATATAAGCTCTATTTACTTGTGGGAGACTTGTGAGGAAAAGGAAGGGTGCAAAATAAACAGCAGCTGGAGACACTGCAGATCTATGGACAACAGAAGTCGCTGTGCCAGCACTAGCCAACTTCAGGCCCCCTCAGAAACCAGCTCTGCAGAGTAATACCTGTCTCACCTCCCAGAAGGCCAAGGAACTGGATCCCAAGCCTGAGAAGAGGAAAGATCTTCTCCAGTGCATCAGTGTACAATTTTCCTTACTTAAGAGTATAGTTTTCTTTTTTCCAGCCTGACCATGTCTATCTACACTGTTCAGCCACTATTTAACATCTGATCATCCCTGTACCCTTCCCAAAACCCTCCCCAATTCCATTACCCCTCTGAGATGAGTGCCTAGCTGCAGGACTGCTACCCTCTCCATACACCATCTTCCTGATGTCAGGATGGGGTAATCCTACAGCTGGGCTTTTCTACTCAATAGATGAAGTCACGGATTCACAGAATGAGGCCATGTGTTTCGCTGCATGAGCTACAAAGACCAGAGGTGAATCTCTGTTCTTATAGCACCACCCACAAAACCTCCTCACTTCTGCTTCTATTTCCCAAGCGTGAAATGGAGCATGCAGATGGGCTAAGAGGTTAAACAGTCACCAGTGAAACTCTGAAAGGCAAAGACATCAGAAAAGACCAACTTGTGGTCAGCCACTAATGCAAATACGCTGTGCAGAGAAAAATCAGAGAAGAAAACCTACTCACATTCCTGTGTGCCCTGCTTGAAGGTGTCATTGATTTGCTGGAACATGGACTGGCAGCTCTTCTCAAAGGCTGGCAACACAACACTCTGAAACGCTTCCCTGTAAGCTGACTGGATCGGCCCCTGCAGGGTATCGGCCGTTGCCCTCACAACAGTATCTGTAAGGTTCTTACAAGCACACACAGAAGAGATTCCAGAAAATTAACAACAGTCTGCTGCAGACTAAACAAACACTGTAGGTCCCTGCAACACACCCACATCAGATAAGGACAGCCCAGTGTCACAAGCCTGTATTCCCTCAGCTCTTTCCACTGACCAGGCTGCACCATGACTACAGCAGGCAGAGCATCTGCTTGCTGAGGGGCTGCCTGAGAACATCACAGTTTCCCTCTAGTTCAGCTGTAGAGCAAGGGAAGGTGCCACAGTCAGGCATGGCTCCTTTCCCCTTCCCCTGGTTCCCTCCCACAATCCACCATTCCCTGCCAAGGTAAGTAACAAGCTTCTGCTCCCTAAATAATGTAGAAATGGAGAACAGAGCGGAGAGCAGAAGAGCCAGTCAAACTTTCACCACTTGGCTGATTGAGATGGCCCTAAAAACACTGCTGTAGTGAGAATTCTCTACTCTAGTAGGAAATGAACAACTTGCTAAAGGAAAGAAAGGGCTAATGAGGCAAAGCAGGCAGGGGAGTACACAAGCTCACTCTCCGGATGAGACCAGGAAAGAGCTTTGACCACTGGCAGCTAAACTGACCTTACCTGGAGATATAGGTGAGGGGAAGAGGTATGAGGAGTCACTACCCAGGCAGGTGACAACTCAGTGTCCCCAGGAAAAGCTACAGTCTGGTTCTCCTTACCTTTGACTTCACTAGCTTGGTGATACTCTCTTTCAGCGTCCCCTCAACAGCAGTGAGCTTGGCAGCAATAGTGTTACTTAGCTGGCCAGCAATAGGGTCCATGCTCTTGGAAATGCCTAGGCACAACACAAACATGTCAGAGTTGCAGCTTTAAGCCTAGAGTCACACTTCAAAACCCGGAAAAGAAAACGGAGTCAAACTCTTCTTGGATATGACACAGCGAGGGGCAATGGTCACAAGCTCTGGCTTGGGAAGCAAAGGTTGGACATTAGGAGAAACTTTTTGTTAGAAGGTGGTACAGCTCTGGAAGTCACCAGAGAGGCTGTGGAATCTCCAACCTTAAAGGTTTTCAAGACTTGCCCCAACAAAGTCACAGCTGACCTGATCAAGAATAGTGGGTAGCCCTGCTTCAAGCAGAATGGTGGACACTAATGGCTGCAGAAGGCTTTCCCACCAGCATTTCTTCGAACATTTCCTTACGTGGATGGTGCCAGTGCGTCAAGGAAGGGCAAAGACAAGTTTAAGTTTGCTCCAGTCAAGTCTCAACATTTCCAAACTCATTAGCCTCTTTTGCCTTCCTCCACTGAACAGACTCCAGAAGCTTTATGGATTATAATGGAAGGTCAGACCATGTTCTCTAGAAAGGCATCCCCTCTGGGAGCCTCATACTCCTTCCAAGCAACAACTCCTCAGATTACAGTGGGGCCCGCAACAGTTTAAAGTGGAATGACTAGTCTTCATGTAACCTAACTCCTACTTCACATAGTGCCAACACTTCTACGCAGCATGCTTTCAATCCCTACGAGGCTAACTGTAGGGATCCACCTTCAAAACGTAGGCAGCACCACTCACACTGGGGTACGGTCTTCTTCATCTCCTCACGAATGGTCCTCTCCAGACGGTTACACACAGCAGTGGAAAGGGACTGAGAGAGCTGCTGAGACAGATGCTCCTGGAGCTGCCCATTGCGCTGCTGTCCTTCCGTCAGCGCTCGGTCTAGTCTTCTCTCTAATGAGAATGCATGTTAAGGAGCACAAACAACAGATTTCCTCTCTACCCTCAACACCCCCGTCCACAGAGATGGACACTAGCCTCACCTCCAGAGGCTCAGTGAGAGCAAATTTGCAGCTCTGGTAAAAGTGGGGTCTAATAACATTGCTGATGTGTTCCTGTAAACAACAGGGTACTCTTAAACAAATGATCACGGTGAGAGAAGAGCTCTGGAAGGCATGGTAGAAAAGCCAAACAGCTAAAAGAAGCTCGGCAGTAGCGTTCCCTACATATTGTGGGTTAACTTAGCCGCCCCCGTAGGCAGCTCAGCCCCACACAGCCACTCGCTCACTCCTCTGCAGCAAGATGGGGGAGAGAACAGGAAGGGTAAAAGTGAGAAAGCTGACAGGTTGAGATAAAGACAGTTTAATAGGTAAAGCAAAAGCTGCACATGCAAGCCAAGCAAAATAAGGAATTCATTTACTACTTCCCATCGGTGGGCAGGTGTTCAGCCATCCCCAGGAAAGCAGGGCTCCATCACGTGTAACGGTGACTTGGGAAGACAAACGCCATCACTCTGAACTCTTCCTCCTCCTTTCCCCTAGCTTTTACTGCTGAGCACAACGTCACACGGTATGGGACGTCCCTTTGGTCAGTTGGGGTCAGCTGTCCTGGCTGTGTCCCCTCCCTACTTCTTGCCCACCCCCAGCTTGCTTGCTGGTGGAGCAGTGTGAGAAACAGAGAAGGCCTTGATAGAGTTTAGCAATAGCAAAAACATCACTGTGTTATCAACATTGTTTTGGTCACAAATCCAAAACATACCACCATATGAGCTGCTGTGAAGAAAACTAACTCCATCCCAGCCAAAACCACTACAGAAACCAAGAAGCCCAATATCCATAAAAAGCAAATTGGTAAAAACATTTCTACAGGATGGAATAGGTGGACATAAACGATATAGTGCACGGGAGCACACCCAGGCTTAATAAAAGCTAGTCATACCTCATGAAGCAACCAAGCTCTCTGAAGGAGCCAACACACAAACACTGAGATGCATGTGCATCTTAAAAAAAAAAAAACNAAAAAAAAAAACCAACAAAAAACAAAAAACAAAAAACAAAAAAAACCAAACAAACAAACAAAAACCCCAACAAACAAACCCAAACCAAAACCCCAACAAAACAAACAGTGAAAAGACAATTCAGCTGCTGACAAAATTCAGTGCAGATACGGAGTTGTGCAGATAGGGAAAAATTATTATTCTAATATTACAATATAGCTCTAGACTCCGAACTTCAGTAGAAAGCTATCTGAATTACCTATGAAAATTCCAGCCTGATGGTCAAAAAGGAAAATCCAAGACTAATTAATAGAGAAAACAGAAATCATTGTCATGTCATAGAAGTTCAGAGTGGTTTCAGACATGAAACAGGCTAGAGCTGCTCAGTTTAGGGAACATGACCAAATCCAGTGCAGCAAAAGATGTACAGGAACTGACTACTGACAATAGAATAAAAATAATTGGATACCAGGTTTGAAAACACCAAAATAAAGTACTTTTCAGACAACACATAAGGGACCTGTGGACCACCAGATGTATATACGGGTACAGACAAGATAATTCTATATTCAGCTATGCAATATGGCAGTCAGATGCTATTTCTGGTGCAAGTACTGACTTGCCTTAAGGAGGAAAGGAAGGAAAGCATAATCCCATAATTACTCTTGTGCAACTGGCCACTGCCTGACGTAGGATAATGTATTAGGTGCACCTCTAGTCTACTCCAGAGTTGTAGCACTTATGGTCTTAACGGGTAACTGAAAGGTTTAGTGCCATGGAGAAAGTATCAGTTCTTGTCCATTCTATTTCTGAGTTCCTTGCCCTCAGAAAGGGACTGAGGGAAACTGAAATAGTTATATTGCAGCCAGGCAATTTTACTGCACCTATTGCCCACGCTACCAAGATCCTTGAACTTTCTCAGCCTTCCTCATGTCTCTAGCCTGCCTCGCAGCCTTCCGCTCCTTAACTGCCACGCAACATTTGCAAACAAGGATACGCTCCTGCTCCCGCTGGGAGTCAATCACCCTCTCCACGTGGCCCATAAGGGAGCTCTGAATGGCATCGAGGTGATCCGTGAGTCTCTGCAGCAGCTCCATCTGGTTCTGACGCAGCTCAGAGAGCTCCCGCTGTTGGCTCCTCAGTATGCACATCAGCTCATCCTGGAACTCTGGTGTCACCTATGCATGGAGAGGACAAGCATTCGTTTCTAATGGGATCGGAGGTCAGTCAAGCTTTCTGCTAGGTATTAAGTCAACCCCTGTGCCTAGAACTGAAGCGTAACACACAAAGCAGAAAACGGGGCCAGCTTAATGCCTATTTCTAAGACTTTTGTCCCAAGAAATAAACTGATAAAGCAAGGTACATGAAGTTCCTGCATGGAATTCATAAATGGTTGCTTAGGATATCAACTGCTTAGATTCAAGACCCCCTTCAAAGCTCTGGCATCTAAAAGAAAACAGATCCTATTCACTTTTGGCCAGGTACTGAGCAAGAGTGTTTAGGCCTCCGAATGTAAATAATGACCTCAAACACTTATGAGAGAGCTGTGCAATCAGTAGAATAAGGAGGTTTCCTAGAGCGCTTTTTCAGCTCTTTCACTTATTTATGAATAACCAAACAACTGGAGAAGGATACATCTATAGTTCGTGGTCTCTTCACCTGCTCAAAATATCTAAAGGAGGCACACACATGAAAGGCAGTTTAAGAAGTGTACGCAACTCAGCTGAGAGCATTTTCTGCCAGATATGAAGGTACTATCAACAGGGATAAGAAATTCCAACAGGCCAGTCCCACTGTGACCCTTACTTTGCTGGGAACAGCTTATCCTGCTGCCAATGCATGCGAGTCATCTCAGCAGGGAAGAGGAAATGAGTGGTAGCACCTTAGATGATATAGGGCTTGTGAGAACACAGAAATGCACATCGATAAGCAAAGTTGAGAAGGAAGCCATCAGTCTGGATAGCACTGAGCAGCTCCTTCTCTGCTGCACAAGTCAGAGAGCCCAGCAATGCCAAGCCCAAGCGCAGCCCCATCTCAGCCTGCTCAGGCACAGCAGGGGCCCACGGTACTTCAAGGAACTGGGATGAACTTTCTCCGAGGTCTTTAGTAAGACAGTAAATAGAGCTGAAGCATCATGCCCTGGGGACGGACTGCAGAGCAGCTCTGACTCACCTGGTTGTTAGATGATCTTGGCGACTGGTTCACATCCCTGGAAATAAAAAGAGAACAAGTAGTAATCCAATTATGTCAATTAACTACTCTTATTACCCAAGTCTTCTGCCAAAACAGATCACATATTTTACAGTTGCTTTAGATTTTACACTCCAGCTCATGCTTCTGTTTTGCCTAGTATAACATGAAGAGCAACGGGAAGGTGATGAAATCCCAGTCCTTACAGCATTGTGACTCCATCACTTGCACTATCCACAGGCCCTGAAGTTCCTTACAGACTGGTCCCTTCGCAGGGAGGAGATGTGAACCAAGTCTTAATGAGGACTGTTACAAAGAGCAATGCACACTCATTTTTCAGTTTTGTCCACATTCAAAGCCAGGGAAGGCTTTGCCAAACAGCTTTTGAAGTTCTCCTGATATTTTACAAAGAAAAACCAAGTACCCATTTGTTAAATATAGAATTAATGAGCTTCAAATCATCTAGAATGATTCCAGCTCTCAAGGTGAAGAAACTAGTGATGCACTCCAGCATATACAGCAGAATAAAGAAAAACACTGAACTGATCCACTAATATTGCATGTCTCCATCAGAGTCACAAATCTATGAATATTCAAATGCTACCAGAAGGAAAGTAAACATTTGTTGTTCCCAGACAGCATCCATTCAGCAACTTTAAAAGGACTGAGGCAGGAAAAATGAAAGGCATTTCTGAGGCTAAGAGCTTCTGGTTGTCACAGTACAGGACCACAGCCAGAAACTTAATGGCACAGCCCATCTTTGTTGTAATCTGCACAGCCAGAGATCCAAATCACAGAGCTATGGGAACACAAGAAGAGGAGAGAGCCCCGTGCAGAAGCTGTGCTGCTCTCCTCACATTAATGCAGACAGGTTGGTCTAATTTGCCATGGGCAGACCTTTCCAGTCATCAGTTTTCACTTACAAGACGTTCATATGGGCACGTTTAGAAACACACAAAAGCAGCAAGCAGGTAACAAACGATAGATATTGTTGAACAAGGGCACTGCGCCAGCGTTCAGAAGCCAACCAAAAACATAGGCCATGTTAAGCTACACTCCCAGTGTCACAGTTCCAATGAAGCCTTCACTGAAACTGGCAAACGGATCCAGTGTCCCCCTACAATGTGCAATTTACCTCCCACACATTCTTCTGAAGCCCAGGCTCTATTTTGGATTTTGAGTCCCAGCTAGAAAGGTAGTGCAGAACCTACTCCCACACCCGAGTGGAAGTCAGTGTAACCAGCAACACTTTCTGTGGGGTTACTGCCACTTGCAAAATGGGGTGAGGGTTGGGAGCACTTGGCCACTGCCCAGCCTCAGACCCTGGTCTCGCTGCTAATGGCTACATCAGGTTGTGGCCCTGCACAGCTGGTCCCACAGCCACCTGTATTCCAGCAAGCCCAGCGTACCCGTCATCTTTCTTGCCCTTCCGCTTTAGCTTTGGGGAAGCCCGAGGGGATGCCTTGGCTTTCCAGTCCTTCACAGGCAGCCTCTGCGTAGACGCTTTGGCACCAAATCCACCTGATGTAGAAGCCAAGCTTGCAACTTCATCATCATGGTCACTATGAAGGAACAGCAGGGGAGAGGACATCACTTGCAATACTGGACAGCGTTAGCCTTCGCTAAGGGGAGGGGATTCACACTCCGCTCTTCATCCACACACGGCCAGAGTCACGCAGCTAAGGACACCTGCCACCTTGATCTTTAACATAGAGACCTCTACAGAGCTCAGCACATGCTGCTCCGTTTTGATCCAGGTGTGCTCAGGCTGAGCTCAAGTGCTGCATAACAAGACTTGAAGGGTCTCTGCATTAGGGACAACTGTGGTTCAGGCAGTGTGGCAGAATGATGTCTGTTCTTGCTGTGTACACACACCAGCACGTCAGCCCTAGGATGTGACGCTGACCCAGCAGGGAACCCAAGCATAGCATATCCTTACAGCTTTACAGACAGAAAGCACTTAACGCAGCAAGTATTGCAGGAACAGAGGAGAATCAGGCTGAGCCTAGGAAGTACGTGATCCTCGGTACCTTGGAGTCTTTCAGCGGCTGACCAGCCATCCAATACAGGCTGCACGTTTCAGTCTGAATTAAGTGTGGATTATGAATGAACCCTCAGCTGTCAAATAGGGCTGAGCTTACCAGGTACACAGAATGTGCCCACAGAGCTTTAGGGTGGCTCATGAGGGAGCAAAGATGTCAAAAGCAAGCAACTAACTCCTGAGATACCCTCACTACCTTATCTAAGGCACAGTATTTGGAAATGGATCCCTTAATAGGTTTTCACTGGTAATTAAACCAAGCTTGGTTCATACTCTTAAGAGCAGCGCAGTCAAACCTTTCCCTACAGAGAGTAAATTGGACAATGCCCAGAGGCCAATCTCGTGATCAGATGAAGTCATCAGAACATTACGGAAGCTGGACTGCATACACACATTAAGTCAGGAGACAAAGCAAAGACATTCACCCCACACGTGAAGGCTTGCTGGGGACAGAAGCACGAATGCAGCCTGAACTGAGTCCATGCAGGGCGAGAGAGGGGGCTGAGCACTCTGGTACCTTTGTTCTGCACTAGCATCCTGGCTGTCATGCTGCAGCAGGTGGTAGCTGTGTCGATGATAGGAAGAGCTCTTGTGCTTTTCTTCAACCTCATCCCTTGGGCTAGAGGAGAAAAAAAAAAAAAAAGAAAGAAAATACCATCATGAAATTCTCTTTCAGCTTGGGTATTTGCTCACTCCACTTCTCATGGCAGATCCTGATAGAAGGTCTAAAACAAACAAACAAAAACCCCACACCTATCTGCACAGATCCAGAGAGCAGCAAGTGTTGTTTGGAGGTACTAAATACTTAAATTTCTCCATGTGTTTTTCTGGAGGTCTTAAGAAGGGGGAAGCAGCTCAGCTATGCTTCAGACACTAACCAAGAACAATCTCCCAACAGACACCCATGCAAGACAGGTAAGCCACTACTCAAAATGGGCAGTACAGCGTACTTCAGCGAACAGCATCATCTTGGGTTTGTTTTTCCATAAGTAACACTGATCACTGGGGCAAAAATCATCAGTGCTTCTCAGTTCTTCCAAGTGTCTGAGGAGTACAGAGGGAAGTGTGCCAATCTGATGGGTTAGCTCTACCAGACAGAACAGAATTCCAACAGTGAATCCAGTCTGAGTTTCACAAAGGTCTGAAAGCAAATTACACATGCTCACAAGCCATAAACTAGGTCTCTTTGAATTCAGCACGCAGGAAGATCTTGAAACAGAAGTGAGCACTTGTTACTTTCATGTAGGCTGATGGCTTGACTGAGCTGGAATGTCAAAACCAAAAAATATTATATTGAGGCGCAAGTGAAATATCTCAGATCCAGAGATATATGATCTGATACTCTGATATGAGAAGTCCTGAAGAATTCAAAGACAGAGTGGGATTGAGGGGAATTGCAAACTCCTATAAAACTATTTTCTCAACTTCAAATTACAAGCAAAAACACTGCGTAGAGACACAGCCTCAGTGCCCTCCCCAGAGCCATCAGAATTGAGACCATTTCCTGAAGCAGCATCCTCAGGCCTGGAGGCACAAGGTGAGGCCTTTCTCTTGCAATTCTGATGGGAGGGAACAGCCCTGGATCGTTCGAGGGACAACACTGACACTCTCAGCCTGCTAGTCCTGTTGAAAAGGAAGGTGTTTGCAGGCTCTCATGGTGCATGCAGCCCTGGCCTAGACAGACTCTGGAGGTGCCAGATGCATCTCGCTGTTCCCATCCCACTACAAGACAGGGACACTAATTCTGTGATGAATCCTAGCACTGCTCCAGTGTAATAGTTTGCTCCTGGTAAGCAGGTGTATGTGATGTTGCCCCATTCTGCATGCCTGCTCCACAGAGATGTTGCCATTCGTCTTCTGACTTTTAAAGTACTTTATTTATAATGCTAGCTGCACAGAGCCAATCCTAGAAGAGAGGTATACAATTAACCTATAATCAAACCTGTCAATTATGTGCTAATTGATTCCTTTCAACAAAAGCATGCAGGAATGCATCACCTGGGGCAGAATTTAGCTTGTACTGGTTTTATTTCCAGAGTACAAAAAAAAAAAAATATCCCATCTCAAGTCTCCATTCCCAGGTGAACATGAAGGCCAATAAAGTAGGACTTTTCACCTTCTTAACAGATATCCTTTATGCTGCAAGGGGTATTAGAGAGCACAAATTGTTAGAGCTGCCCTAGGAAGTTCAGGACACAGCATAAACAGACCAAGCACACAGGAAGGTTGAATCATCAGATCCTTTAAGGAAAGGAGGGGTGGAGAACTGCTCTGGTTTAATCACAACATAAGAGCTTTTCGCCAAGCTAGCAATTTGGCAAGTGGAAAGAAATTGCCCTAAGCAAGACAAACCCAAGTGATTACCTGTCTGCCATGCTGTTCCTGGTTTCTCTGGTTATGTCAGGAGCTGCTGGCCATGGCTGACTCACAACACTGTCAGAAGATGCATTTTCCTGAGTTAAAGCAGTCTCCAGTAATGATGGAGCATTCAGTCTGTCCACCTCCACTGGAGGCATGTCCAAAGAGTGGTGGCTGTGCTCTGAATTGTGCCGGTTCCTCGGAGACAGCAAATGCAAGGCTGAGGCAGCGGATGCCATACTGTCTGCGTGATGACTGGGCTCCAGCACCTCTGCAGGGAGCCCAGATGGAGCTGCCACAAAGCTGCGTTGCAAGGTCTCGGATGCAATCTCTGGGATATCTTGGGACATGGCTGTGGAAGCAGAGGAAATGACGTCTGGCGAGCGCTCGCGGGTGGGAGAAGCCTGGGGCACCACCAAGGGCTCCACCTCCTGCAGTTCCAATGCTAGAGAGGGGTTTCCTGGTGCAACCTGAATGCAAAAATCAAACAAGAGCCTTCAGGGTAATGTGGAGACACCCCAAGAACCCCTGGTACCTTACACCAACCACTTCTGGAAACAGCCAGCTGTATCCTTTCCTCATGTGATCCCTGTGCTCCCACTCTGTTCAGCAGACGGAGAAGGGCCCCAAGACTTGTAATGGACTCTCAGCTGGGCTAACACCACACTCAAGCCAATGCTAGTTTGAACACACTTTCAAAAGAAAATGTAACACCAGTTCTACCTCCCTGCTCTGCTCCAGGATCCCTTCTCTTTGAGGGAAAAAGTTAGTTTTAACACTGAATACCTCCTGGACTGAAAGCTTATTTCAATTTCAAGCTTTAGTCATAATCTGTTTTACATCACACCTGGAAAGAAAAATTTAGGAATAGGAAATGATTGTTTCAGACCCATCAGACCAATGAGGAAGAAACCTTTCCAGGTAGCACTGTCTCCTAACAAAAAGGCTATGTCCAACCATTGTGATAGTGACAGCACAAGCCAGAGCTGTCTCTAGTTTTCAGAGACATGCTGTTTTTACATGAGGTCAAGTTCCATTAACATGGGTAAACCTGGCTGCAGATCTGTGCCAGCAGCTGTGTCTTCCAAAGGGCAGATGCTGGCCCTGTTAATATCCAAATAAGTCTAATTTCAGCTTGTACAGGCCCATAGGGAGAGGTCCCTTGGCCCATGAGGAGAAGGAAGGGAGCAGCATTTGGAGCCTTACGGGAACAGGTGCCTTTGGTGTCAGCTTGTCAGGGAGGCCTGGGATAAGAACTGAATGGCTCCTAGGACTAGTCTGGAGACTGCTGCTACTGCTACTTAGTGTGAGGCTGGTGTCCAGCTGCATCTTGGGGCTCACAGTCAAGTCTTCTGATGGCCTGCAGAAAACAAGAGACACAAACAAATCAAGCAGGCCAACCTAATGATACAGATGTGCATCAAACAGTCAAGGTGAGGAGAGGGGATCCACAGGTCAATGGAGGATCCCAACCCAAACTTCACTAGCTGACCATGGTCAGCTACTCCCTGTCAACTAGCACCTGCATATCCTTGTCCCCAATACAGCCCAAAGAGATACCAGGTGGAAACAAAACAAAACAAAAAAAGACACAACCAAAAAAACCCAGAGTTTCAGGAGAAACAGGACACTACGGGATAGGTCTTTGTCCTTTTCTCAGCCCCCAGAAGTGAAGTTTTCGCCTGTTATGCAGCCCAACCCACCGTGACACTGGTAAGATTTTCCTAACAGTCCCAATTATCTCCCTGTCCTTGGTGGCTGCAGTGTTCTCTTACCTGTAAACAATGACAGCCCTTTGGGAGAAGCATGTAAAGCAACAAAACTGAGATGCAATAAGAGAATCCCTATGAGGCACAAACAAAACACTGTTGTTGGCCCCTTGGATGACAACAGGCATGCTCCAAGCTGCATCAGAGATGCAAACAGTTGCCCATATAGGGACATTGGGACTCAGGCCAGTTTCTAATGCTGGTTACAATCTCCTCTCTACAAAATACACTACAGCTCTGCACCACCCTGAAGGACCGTATCAGTTCAGCTGCAGATATATTATTTAATATAGGTGCTATTTACCTGGCCATAGAGGCATCTGTGACAGAAGTGCTACTCATGGCTGTGACTGCAGTCAGGGAACTGACGCTGCTGCCTGGAGATACAGCGATCTGTAAGAAAATACACAGCGGTCAGGATGTGACAGAAGAGTCCAGCAGCAGAACTTAACCTGAGAATGCTGGGTCCAGAAGAACTCCTAAAGAGTCTTTGATGAAGAGGGAATAGAAAAAAAAAACAGGTTGAGTTGTACTGCTAGGGTGCTCAGGTGCTGGTCGAAGGCAAGCCCCAATACATCCTCATCACATGAACCATGACTGCTTTTATTGAGCAATTGCTCTCCCAAAACAAAGTGGCATTCTGCAGGGCTCCGTACCAGACCTCCATTTTGTTCTTTGAGCTAGACTGCTCTTGTCAAGGTCTGTTGCCACTAGCGAGGCCAGAGTCTGTACAGGGTTTAAGTCCTGCACTGCTGATACATGGAAGTAGAATGCTCCAATGCACAAGAAGAGGTATTGCTCATCTAGCTAGCTGGCTAGCAGTGAAGAGCACAGTGGGATATGCTGGCCCCCATTGCTGCTTCTGGCTACCAAGAAACACCTACAGAGAACACCAACATAAGCACACAAGTATCCCTGGAAGTGTTCAAGGTCAGGTTGGACGGGGCTTTGAGCAACCTGATCTAGTGAAAGACGTCCCTGCCCATGGCAGGGGGGTTGGACTAGATGATCTTTGAAGGTCCCTTCCAACCCAAACCATCCTATGATTCTATGATTCCAAGTACTCAGCTGGGAAAGCCGGTGGTGGCCAAGCTTCTTACACTTGACAGTGCTTATGGCAGAGAGCAGAGATTGAGATAAACTCAAGGCTGTGTCCACCCTACAGTGCTCCTGGGTGCTGGTGCCAGCAGGAAAAAGCCTGCCATGAAATAGGTAGCAGAGAAAAGCCAGGTTTAAGCTGAACAGTTACACTATTTAAACTGAAGAGTGAGCTGCTCCTTGCAGCAAACAGTATGTGCAACCATCACCCCATCAACAACAACTCTCTGCTGCCTTGGGACATCTTTGCATTGGGAAGGCTACTCACCCTCAGGCACAAAATTAACTCCTGCACTCAGCAACTTTGCCAGCAACATCAAAACCTTTAAAGGGAGTTTAATTTATTCTTGGCTCCCCAAGTTGTTGCTGGGGTGGCTCTCTCTTGTTAGTCAACTCAGCACGAACTCCATTTCCGCATGTCTCCACGTGCTGTCCATCCTCATTCAGGCTCCTCCAGTACACGTTGAAGCTGTGGTGACAACCATGTGTTCCTCCCTTGGAGGGGCAAGCCCTGCCTTAGGATGTGTACATGGAGTGCTGCTCACAAGCACTCTCCTCCTTGCCTGTAAGAACTGTATCAGCACAGCAAATAACTGCTGACAGTTAATTTCTCACAGGAAGGCAGAGAAAACACAAACAGCACAGCTTCTCACCAGTGGAATCCACACCTTGTAATTAAGTTGCAGATCGCTTTTCTTAAAGGATGCACTTTCAAAAATACTTTTTATGTCTACTCCCATTCTAAAAGCACACGGAGAAAACTACAGTCACAAATTCAGTACACAGATTCAGTACAAATTCAGTAAAGGCACAGAAGCAGGCTATAAAGCAAGAATATCTGAGTGGGTTTAAGACAAACTGACATGACACTTGGATGCAGAGTCGCCAAGAAACAGCGAGCTCCTGCACTTCTGCTTGTTGGCATCACCAAGAAGGGGCAGCAGAAACCTGCGCTGAGTTAGACAGATGCACACTGTCAGTGCCAGACAGCCTCTAGAAACGCCCAGCAGGACCCAACGGTGCGTGATGCAGCACTGCTGGCCACGCACATGTGACAGAGCATTTAGAGGAATTCTGTGTTTTCTGACTTCTCCATCAGAGCTCCACTGAGGAGTAAATGCTTGCTTATGGCTCTTCACCAGGACACTTTGCTATCCTTTGCAGAGATCACCAAATCCCGAGGAATGCTTCACATGCTTCCTGATACCGAAACCCCTGGCGCAAGCACAGAAGACTTGCCTTCTGTACAAGTTAAGCCTACTGTGTTAGATTCAAAAAAACTCACCGAGCTACTGGATCAACGATTTGCAAATCTCATGCAGAAGATGTTACAGTCCCATCCACCTACCCGATCATTTCGGACATGCAGTCCCACAGGATCCCATCAGACAGGATATGCAGAGATGGCGTATTTTCTTCCATTATTGTTATATCACAACCCCAAACAACATGTGTAAACCAATCTCCCAGCTTAGATACAGTTATTTAGCAAACCCGTATTTCTACACAACACAGCTACATCAGCACTTTTGCACAGCACTCGCAACACAAGCTTAGGCCAGCTTAGCATTTTAGATGTGCCAACATGTCTTTACTCAGTTTGGTTACTTGCACAGTTTCCTGTGTGCTCTGCATTCATCTACTTTAGCCTATCAGAGTCACTATTGCCTAGAAAAAGTTCCCAAATGTATCAAAATCCAAACCCATCCCTTGTACCACCAATAACAGTGCTGCTCTCTGGTTACCTGTTGAAGAGATGTACTTGGTGTCATGAATGCATCTGGAGTCATCAGCTTAGGTTTGGCATCATTTGAGAGAGAAAGGAAGTCTGCTGGTACAGGCAGGTCAGCAATACGTCGCAGGTCTGGTTGAGAGCCATGCACCGATCCTTTTTCAGATCCAAGCCCTTCTGTGCTTAGATCAGCCATGTGGTCTGGAAAGGCTTCCAAGGGAGAAATACAAATCAATTTACAGGAACTTCCCCCAAAAGCTAAAGCTTTAATTCCACAGAGTATGAACTTATGCCATTGCAAAAACCCTGCAACAACCTAATCAAAGCTAAGGGCAAGGCAAATCCTGTGTCATGCTTACTCTTTGTAGGCTAAACAGTGGATGTTATCAGGCTTTGATAAAAGACATCCAAGCTTCCTTTCTTCCCTAAATGCAAGGCCAGTTTAACAGCCACATCCCAGAATGGTGAATGAACTGAAAGAGCACGCTACACACAGCCCAGTCCCCTCTACTCCCAAAGCTCTGGTGTCACTGTAATCTCTTCCACCTGACAAGAGACAAACGTCAAGTTTCTGGTGCCAAATCACCTAGGAAGGTGAACTCAAGTGTGCACAAAGCATTAGCGCTCCCAGCCTAACATGTCCCCATGCTCCACACTTACACCAGGCTCTAATCAAGTGGCCTGCTTCACAGCTAGTCCATATTCAGACCCCTTTATGCAATGACACCACTCTTCTGTTACAAAGAGGCACCCAAAGCTGCTCTTCTGCTGCCCCCTCTCCAATAACCTTTAAAGGTTCAGCAACACTGAAGATTGATTTAGCACAAATGCTCACCAAATTCTTCATGAGAGCCATGGGAAGGCATGGATGCACTCATGTCAGGACTATGAAGAGGCTGGAATCTAATCTGCACATCCTGTAGGGCCCTGAAAAAAACCAGGCATCTCTGATTAGTTTATGAATCACTAAGTCTAACGCTTAGAAGATTCCTCTTCACGGAACTGATTCCCTTGGAATACGCTTTAGTGTTTTCTGCCTGTGACAGAAGAAGCAGAAGCTGACCCTCATTCAGCTGTGCCACCCAGTTCTGGCATCCAGGGTATTCGAGAGATGTTTCCCAGCACTTACACATGAGCACAACTCTTAAGTCACTGCGTACTCATGGCGACAAAAATACTAGCTTGCCACAGCACCACACAGGGCTACTTCCTGGTAAGGCCACACTGAACACACCACAGCTAGAAGTTTCTATGGGTCCAAGTAGTTTTTGTTTTGAGCAAAAGGAATCGGTAAGTTAAATTTCTATAGGTCAGTGCAGGATTAGGATGACCATAGACAGCTGCCCATGGTAGCTGCTACGCATACTCACTTGGTGTGCACACAGAAGAGTTTTATCAGCACGCCTGCTGCTGATTCAACAGCCCCGGCTCCCTGAGCACCTTCTGTAAACGAGACAAAAGTAAAATATGAAGTTGGATGGAAACTGCAGACAAACTCCTAGAAAAAGATCATAGCAGATGAACCAGCAGCAGAGAACCAGCACAATACAGCTTCATCACTTCTCTACTTCAGAGGTAGATTCACCCTGTTAAGGGAAAGTGTATCCTACACTCCCTTTACTTTTCAATGTAAGAGCAATCAAATTTGCTCTAATCCAGTCAAATAAGCCTCAAGGAAGAGGCTGGGGGGGGCGGGGGAGCGGGCAGGGAAAGATACATCGCTAGGTAAAGAGAAGGAAGCAGAGGTCTGGAACTGCCAGTGATTTGCTCTGGCTGTTGAAGTGACTGCTTAGATATATTTTAAGAGAGACAGACTAGCTTATATCATACGGAAGTTCAGACTAGGGTTCAACCATCCTTCCTGGCTGTAAACACCTGTAGTTATGAAGAGCTCTGCAATAACTTCCTGTGAGCCAGCACTGACAACATTCACTCAACACCTGTATCAGTCTCACTGCTAACAAAGCTAAGGAGGCTGAGTAGAAAAGATAAATCTAACTCCCCATAAACAAATATATTAGGCATTCCTATGCAAATTGTCCTAATTATCTGAGCACCAATCGGGGACCTGAAGCTTCAGTCCCAGTGTGCTCCTGACTTGCTACATGTATCTGTCATTTTTGCTTCTGCATTTCAGAGCAATGCTACTAATATTGACAACAACATCAATTAACTATAATTATGTACAAGAGGTAGCATAGGGAAGCACATCATTCCTGGACTATCAGTACAGCTGTATCTTTCTAACAGGAAATATGTTGATGTTATTCAAAGCATCTTTCCAAATTTTACTAACAGAAAGGTAGGAAAGCAGGAGCAAACCAACAGTTGAAGAGAGGCAGCGACCAAGGAATGTCTACATGGGACAGTTCTCCACAGGATTCACTATCATATTCATTGTAGTAACAGCCAGAAGAAGACATCTCATGTGTTTCTCCTCTAAAAAGAGAGTTATTTGTTCATTTCTGTTGCAAGAAGCTTTGTGGTTTGGGAATATGGCTTCCAGACGTGATGGAGAAGAATCCCACCCTTTCCCTCAACTCAGACTGTGTACTGTCCTCACATCCGTCACAGCCCAGGCAGCACGATTCAGAAGCAACCAATTGGTTTCTGAGACCATGTGCTCACACCTCTGATGTTTAATTACACAGTTTACTCAATCAAGCAGTCACAGAAATATATCCTGCCAGTTCTTCCAGGAACCCTTTTGCTCCTGTGAGCCTGCATCAAACCGTGCTGGAGGGAGACACAGCCCTACGCTGCCAGAGGAAGTTGTCCCCTGCGTTCTGCTGGGGGCAATGACACTATGTGATCGCAAAAGCATCACAGCTCAGATACTGAGCAGCTAATCTTGTACCCTAACCAAAGCATCACTTGCAGTCACTTAAGCCCACATAGCCCTGGAATGCTTTTTTAATAACAGAAACACGTCAGCGGAGTTTCTGTGTGGTAAGGGGCAATGGCTACAACCTGGGTTGGGAGGTTCAGGTTCAATATTAAGAAATATTTTCTTTAGGAAGGGGTGCAGCCCTGGGACAGGGCACCAGAGCAGAGACAGAAGTGTCGTATTTGGGGGCCTTCAACATGCAACTAGATGAAGCCATAGGTGACCTGATCTGCCACCAGCAATACCCCTGCTTCAAGCAGCAGCTTGGACCAGAGACCTCCAGAGGTCCCTTGTAACCAACTCTACTGTGCTTCCCTGAAGTACTCTAGCTGCACAGGATGTATTTCATACAGACTAAGAGAAGAAGAGAGCCAGCCTTTCATGAGAAAGTCAGAACCAGTCAGTAAAGAAATCCTGATCTCACAGCAGCCCAATTTTCTTCATCACCTACCTACACTCAAGTTGTCATTTTCCTCTTCTGCTGGGAGCACTTCGGTGTGCCTTAAGCGGCAGCGGCTCACTGCCTGGATGCCAAAGCTTAGGACTGGGTGGGTAAGGAGGAACTCGGAGATGGAGCTGAAGTAAGCTTTGCCCTCCTCTTGGTTCTGCATCAGCTCCATCACATACAAGACCTGGAAGAATCAGAAACAGTAAGTCACGGGGCTTTCAGAGCAGACCATGCGTACGTGTGTGTGGACTACAAAGCCTAGCACCTGAACGAGATTTGGAACAATGGAAATAACATGAGGAATAAAGCCTGGGCCATTTAAATTTGAAACAGAACACCCAAGGGAACCACAATACGCACACTCCTATCTAAGTCAATGTTGATCAGGAACTCAATCCTACTGTGCCAGACACAGGTGTCTCCAAATGAGAGCTTTGCTTTAGGGTGAGAAATAATCCTTAAGGCTCCTCAGGATTAATCAGCTGAATTGTTACCATTTGCCATCTTATGGTGAAATAGCTGAGGCCAACCTCTGCATTTTTAGCTATTAATGTGCAAATCCTAGACCTAGGCAGCAGAATCAGTCACACAAATGGTAATTTCTCCTTCTGTCACCATTACCCACACAGCCAGCAATAAAACAAACCACCTACTTTTCTCTGCACATCGCTCAGTATCAGATATTCAGCGGAGAGATCCAGGCAGACTTTCAGGCTGGGAAGAATACTCATGGAGCTGAAGATGTCAGGAGAAAAGCTAGATCCACAAACAAGAGGTGGGGGGGGGGTGCAGAAAGCAAGGCAGTTTAGCACAACCAGAACGACTGCTATGAAACTGCATTAGTTAAAAACAAACAAACAAACAACATCTTAAGGAGTTTACAGCCATATTACAGTGCAACCACCCACTAGAACAAAAACATCATTGCAGAAATCAGTGCAGGATTAAGAGAGAAGAATAAGAGACCAGCAGGGAGATCACACAATAGGATCTAGATACAGATTCTGAACATTTAAATGAAAGATGACAGTTTGTCATTACTTAACATGTTCCACATTCATAGGAGGACAAGAGCCAATGCCGATTTAAAAACAAAAATCCACCAAACCAAAATAACCCTTCTATAGGTTTTGGACCTTCTGTAGTATGAGGTGGAAAAAGCAGCACTCAGCTGTATGCCATATTCTTCTCATTTTAAGAGGGCAATTCAGAAGTGGCCTTACATGTGTATGTAATCAGAGATGCCACAATCCACCAGCAGAAAAGTAAAACCAAGTTGATAACTTGGTTATCATATATATCAAAATATATAGCAAAATAACAAGTTGAGTGAAAGGATGGACTAAAGTGGAATTTGAACTTCTGGACCTATATGGGTCAGCAAATAAGCCTTGTAATAACTGCTTAAGCTCTGTCAACATAGCAGCCTCTCATTATTTAAATCAGAAAAAGCAGTAAGAGGAAGAGATCCTAGATTGGTTATTGAATATCTAGTATTTTTACAGAAGAAAGCTCTCAAGGAGAGCAATTTGGAATGCCTCTCCTCATRCTACATGTATGCGTATGCTCTACAGACCAAAGTGAAGACAACAGGTCTTGGTAACACCAAGGAGACTGTATAAAAGGACCAACCTCCCCTGCCTTGCCAAAGCTTGACCTGACAGTGTCACAGCCCTGATAGCTTTCAACAGATAGGTCAGATTAGCAAAGGAGGAGGTTCTAACTGGGGCTAGAGTAGACTCCATTGGAGATCAAGGATCACCTTTGCAAAGTAAGTATACCTGGAAATTGAGAGCTTTGTTACGATCCACTGCTTAAAGTAAATCCAACCCTTCAGGGGAGTCGGCATATCAACACCTACCGGACAGTCTGCAGACAGGTCCAAGACACAGTGCACCACATCTTCAGTTCTCTATTCTGATCTGCTCCTGTGATGAGAAATCTCCAGAAGGGAACCCTGCAGGCACAACAGAATTAAGTTCTCTTAAAGAAGATCTGGTCCTTCCCGTAAGGACGTTTCACAGGAAAGTTCCCCACAAGCTGCCCATAGCTGATTTTGCCCAACCACGTCTTAAAGTTCCCAGAAAATCTCTGCTTCTGAGGCAGATTAGGAACCACTATAGCTCTCATAGCTCTCAAGAACCTTAAGGCCACAACTGACTGAAGAAAGAATAAAAATTAAAAAACCAAAACARTTACTTTTTAATCAACTGCAGTAGAAATTTGGAGGGTAACAGGCCAGTTAAAACTGACCATACCACAAACCTGAAAGGACTTATCAATTTAGAATTTTCATTGCTTTCATGCAATTGACACTAGAATTAAGGTCATTTTATACTGTGCTCCAGAGCCTTATTTATTTCTCCATCACTAGCAAACTGACTACAAAGAGGACAGGACTTGCTCCAGCCACAGCGCTAATTTTTCACAAGTACAATGCAGTTACAAGGAACCCTCCAAAGGCAGAGTTAGAAGACACTACTAAACTTTGATAATCCAAGTACAGGATTGGGGACTTACTCTGGGTCTTGTTTTTTATGGTTGTCACAGAAGAGCAGGCAGGAAAGAGGCCTACCATCATGGGGTTTCCACTCATGAAGACACCTAAGAAAGAATCAGAAAAGATTGAGTGTGCAGGGAGTAGTAAATAAGGAGTATAAGGTGGGCGCTGAACACATCACCCCTTGTCCAAAGACAGCATTAAGTCAGCAGCCACCAAGTGTTATCAGCTTGTAGCTGTTTACAGGCTTATATAAAATAAGATCACCACCCACAGATTGTGAAAAAAAGAGAAATCATGTGTTGGCATTTGGTTTGGTATCTTAACAAGGGCATAATACATAAAAGAAGACAACATTGAGAAGAACAGTTCAGAGAAGCTTTCTGCATTTACAAGGACAGTGCAAAAGAGTTTGACTACAGCCTGTGCAAAGCACAGAACTCCAGCTTCCAGACACAGCTCTCTGTTTTTTTCCTAAGTTCACCAAACCTTGAGCATACACGATATTCAGTGATACAACTCTTCTGCAACAAACTACTTYACAAACATTCACCCTATATCTTTATAATGTCCTGAGAACAACCATCGCAGGTGATTCTGTAACAAGGAAATTCTCACAGAGAAAATGCTGCTCTCTGTTCCAAGATCCTTCATTTTCTAATTCTCCAGTTACCTTGGCTCGTCTTGCCCCTCAATATAGATCTGCCAGAATTTGACAAAACCATCATGGCTTGCTGTGGCCAACACAGTTCCATCTGGAGAAAGTGCTCCCTCGCTCAGGCACTAAACAGAGAGGGGGAGGGAAAAAAAAAGACACAGAAAAGTGATTTTATAGCTCTTCATGGAGAAAGAGTACTCTCTTCAAAGACTAACAGTCTGATAGTACATGATGTCAGAGTGATTTCTAACAGACATATCACCAGGTAACTTAACCCTTCACAGAAGAATTGACAGGACTTTTTTTTGTAATAATAATTAACAATCACCTTTTCCAGACAGCAAATTTAAGTACAATGGATTGTGCTGCTACTGTTCYCACTGTTACTCAAGTTATGAACAGAGCTCATTTTGTTTTGGGATCTTCTGGCTTTTCACAGTCATTATTGTTTCACAATCATAATTGTTTCATCTAAGCTACACAATTACTTTGTCATCATCCTGTTCAAGAAGTGAAATTGCACTCTTTCCAGTTGTTTCTTTTATATTCAAAATATCACCTACTGGATACTTAGCTGCAGTCCTGGTCCACTGTACTCACAGATATAACTATACTCATTAGGGAAATCATAGAATAAAGATGACATTGGGCTTAATTTTCCCCTTCTCACCCAGCAGTAAACCGCTGCAGTGTTAAGTGTTCCATTTACCAGGAGATGTAACAAAATAGTTGAAATACAGCCCAGGTTGTCAAACAAGCCCTTGGAAATACAGATGAGTTTTTTCAAGAGCCATTTTCAAAGCAAATGACTACACATTCACCTTGGCTCTTTAAACAAAGGTTACTTACCAATAGTGTGTGTACATGGCCAGTAGGTTATGGGTGATAGTGTGGATGGGTAAGAAACTGGGTTTTTTAAAGCCAACTGTCCTAAGAACTGCAGCTCCTGAGACACTATAACCCGAAGAAAACCCAAGTGATCTGTAGTGATGACCTATGTGATGGCAGYAAAGAAAGCAAAATAGGTTTATACCGTGCTGTGGCCTTTCACTACGATGAAGCCTTCTTTGATGCTAGGCACTTCCACCGGCCAGGAGCTGTTGTTCGTTCGGATGATGTCCAAATCCCACACCTCTGCCTGGAAAACAAACATGTGGGCACACAGGTTTATTTCTACAACTACTGGTCTGATCCAGTAGAGAATTTCTTGTATCCTTATCTTATATGCTGACATACCAGCCCAATGGCAAGTATGTGACATAAACCTTCCCATTCCCACTCAATTTGGCCATTAGATGCTCTCCTGACACCCAGCTATACATAAGTGCAGGGAACTGCTCTTGGCAGGTGTAGTTGTGGCTCACCAATCCCCCTCCCCTGGGAACTGGCTCAGCCTGAGCAGATGAGTGATGCCTGTGGCCCTCCACATTGTTTCTAGTGGTCCCGCTATTTGATGGTGAGCAGAAGTTATCACTTTCCTTCCTCCTGAGCCCTGGAGAAAGGTCAGCATGACCTCTTCTCGGAAGAGAGGAATCCCCCATTTCATATTATGGGAGGATCCCCAGCACAGACTAGACAGGAGCCTTTACGTCTCTAACCATATCTGTTCTTTCCTTCATTAGATTCTCTCCCTCTAATAAGGGACAACGTTTCAAAAGCAAGGTTTTCTTACCCTGTCCTCATGCAACAACGCCAGTGTCTGACTTCCCTCTTCACCACTCTCCTCATTATCATCTGGGATGAAAGGGCACCAGATGATTCTTCGAGAGGTGTTCAACGGGGTGTTGTCAGGTCGCTTGATGTTAACCAAGATCTCCTCTCTGATCACCACGGTTAAGAAACATAACATTCTGGCAGTGCTACTGACACTCAGCAATAACCTATTCAGGCTTGGTCCTCTGGTAAATACTACTAAACCTCAAGATTTTTTGGATCATTGAGATTCAAAAAGAAATCAGATAAAAGGATTCTGCTAAGAAAGGTGGCAAGCTAGCATTTCTTCRCTGGCAGAAGAGGTTAAGCTTAGAAAAGTTAATAGAGTCTCGTAATTTTCTCTTGCAGGCTGCAGACAGGGACAGGATAAGCACAACAGAAGCACACACACACATCTGAATGTGCAATCCATGCGACTGCTAATGGACAGATTAAATGATTTCAGTTAGCATGGCAACACCACCACAGAAAGACAGAAAAGCTACCACATTGCCCCAGGCTGAGTGTGCCGGTCCACCCGTACAAATCAGGTCTTAAACAACTACAACCACCTTTGCTCCAGTCACTTTTGAAACGATGGTATACAATTAAAATTAAGAAGCCACAACCTAAGACGACACATCTCACAGACTGATATGCTTCCCAAAAGCATTGAGCAGTCACTCCTAGCAATTAAAAGGAAAAGATTTAGGGCAATGAATCAAACACTGAAAATAAATTTCAGGATCACCAAAAGAAGAGGGATGACAGGTTTGGAAGGAAGATACTGAGTGGGAGGGAAGTATTACATCCTCTTCCCCAGAAAAGAAACTGAGGAAAAGAGCTAGAACCAAACGTTAGTAAAAAGCTTTGTCACATGGTCGAGGTGACACTGTCCATGTGTAAGGCCAGCTAGTACAGACTGACACTTCTCACTGACTATTTCTGCCTGGACCAGAAGGAGCACTGAGGCGTCACTCCTAGAATTTCACGTTACATGCAATTTCACATAACGACTGTGCTGAATACAGGCACAGGTTGATTGATTTGATACTCTGGAAGGGGCAGAACTATTGGCCTTCCCCCTGCAAGCTGCTATTCTGAAAAGGCTACAAAATGAGTTGCAATTTTGAGGCTGCATTCACATCTAACCATTACACAGAGACTGTTATGAGGCAYATTTTGACAAGATACTGGATTTTTTCTTTATCCATGGCCAGGCGCCAGACAAAAAGGTTGCCGGCCTCATCCAGGCACGCCAGTTGGTTGGAGTTAAGATGAGCAAAAGCCAGGTCTGCCACACCGCCTGTGAATCCTTTCAGCAAGGTCCGCTCAGCAGTGCTGACGCTCAACACCCGCACCATAGCGGAGCCATTACTGGCAGCTACAGAAAAGACAGAGGGAGAAGTCATCATTTATCTGTGCAGTTTCCCCACAGGACTGCCTTTGTTTCCAGCTGTCAGCTTGTCATTTCCAGCACCCATCCTGCCATCAGCTGTCACTGGCAACACACTGAAAACCCGTATCAATAGGTACCACGTTAACAAGCCCCTTCAAGACCCAGGATACAGCACAAATATTCACTGCACTTTTCAGCTTTGGTGCAGAAGATTGGAACAGCAGCATCAAGAAGGAGTTTGCCTGCCTTGTAAGGGGCAGCTTAATTCCCCGTATCTTCCACAATTTCTTGAGCACCTCAAATTCTAAGTTGCTCTACTTAAAAAGTCAACAGAAGTTGACTTCTCGTGATTCCCACGATTACTCTCATGAAGATGACTTCATTAAATGTAAGGCCTAAATCTTTATCCCGAGCTCATGACAAAGCTACCAAACCTCCAAGACTGACCTCCAGTGAATTAATTTTAATCACAATTTCATTTTCAGTAAGTGGAGAAAAGGAGGTAGGTAGCTCAAATATATCTTCTGTAAGGCGAATGTAAAAAGCATAAACACTCACCTGGCAAAAAGTACTGCTTTTTGGCTTGCATGACTGAAGAAAACATGCTTTAGAGCATGCACATACCAAGCAAAGTTTCCAGCTTCCCCATTTCAGACAAACATCACTATAATGCAGGCAGTCTTATGGAGACCCTAGTGTTTCCACTTCTTGATGCCCAAGCCAGCCCTAGCAGACCACTCAGCTTTCCATAGTGTTACTGCACCCAAGCTTTAATACTTTAAAAAAAGGGTGAGACACCCTAAAGCTGCTCTAAAATAACCTCAGCTAGGAAAAAAACCCACAAAAACGGAGTAGTACATTTCATAAAAGACCAAACTGATGGGTGTTAGAACTAAGAAGAAAGGGAAGAGCCCCAAACTCTGCATGCTTATATGAGAGCAGAAAGAGACATTGCAGATGACTAAGTGTTCATTTGTTTCATGTATGTTGTGAAACAATTTTTCCCTGCATTGTTCTGTTTCTCTCCCTCCCTACTGCAAAATACACTGCATCTGCATTGCTCTTTGGCTCCTCTAAATTTAGCCTTAAACTCAACTCTAAATTTACACAAGCAAATCCATCRCAAACATTTATCTGCTCAAATTACCATGGGGCTGTTTCTGTGCTTAACTACAGAGAAGCTTGTTTACTGCAGAAATATTTAATTAGAGGAGTAATCTGAACATCAGCTTACTGTCCAGTGAAACCACTGTAATCCTTCAACTTCTCCTCCATCCCCACTGAGTCCCTCTCTTTTATTTCTAACTTCAGAAAAGCTATCCTTCTCAGTGAAAACTCTCCTACACCACCAGCTCTTCCCTCCCCTGTCCAGCTTCACTTATACTCCCACTATAACAGCACCCTGATCTCGGTATTCCAAGAAGTGTTTCAATTATTGCCAGTTACCTTCTTCTGATGCAAACTTTGCCTCTTTAGAGATACACAGAGCAAAAAAATACGAATCACATCCAAGACAAGAAGGTATCTCACCTCTAATGGCATAAGCCAGGTAAGAGTTTGAAACAGCTATCAGATTGCCATAATAGTATTTCTGCTCCCAGTCGTATCTAGCAACAGGCTGTATTTTCACCTGCTCAGGAGAAAGAAAACAAAATATGAGAAGTGTCTGGAATTAACTTTTTCCTGGAACAAACTTGTCAAATATATGATTTCCTCCAGGGAAGACCTGTAATGCTTAATAGGAAACTATTAGAAGCAGCAGTTGGTAGGAAGAATTGCACATTGAATACCAGGCAGCAGAGCCCTGAACGTTCAAAGTTCTGGAGGCTGATGAATATTTCCTTCCTTTGCAAGAAGGAATGCAACTCACTGAATTTGTCACASTGCAGAACAACACTCTACCCTGCAACTACAGCAAGGCAGCCTTTACCTCTTTAGTAGCGCTGTGTCTGGATTCCCAGTTCTTGGAAACTTTTTTGAAATATAGAAACACATTTGCTGCATGGGCACTTACTTTTTAGTTTTAATACTGCTTTCCAAGAAACTGGGTGTCCTGGTCTTATTTGATAAGCATTGTCTCTGCGAGCAAAGAATTAAGAAATACTATGGAAATTATGGCAGTGATCCTCCCTTTCATTTTTATCTTCAGTATTATCTATGAAAAACCATGATAACATAATACAGTATTCATTTACAATCTCTGTGGTCCCTTAATTCACTGCACATCAAGGAACAAAATGATATAATATGAAAAAGGGACGAGAGGATCAAGACCAGAGTTCTCTCTCCTAATTATTAGCATTTGTTCTCAGCATGTCTTAGTATTCTGCTACAGCACTAGTTCTAATCTCAGCATATTGGTTCTTCTGCAGCTCTGATCTGCTGGGTGGAGCCCTCAGGAGGACTGAGGCTAGCAAGCTATCTAGAGCAACCCTCCCTCCATAGTGAAGACCTTCCAGTGAAGAAACAATCAGCAGGAAAAGCTTGTTTGTGAAAGAAGGGCACTTTCCCAGGAACCTACAGCTTAGATCATGGACTTATTCCTGAAAACTAGACGGTAACTTGGCCAGACTCTGGAATAACAGTAACAATCAGCTACAAGATACCGCTCCAATTTCCCCCCTCCTTGTTAAGCTCTTTGACAAACTTCTACCTACTTACAAGCTCCTATAACACAGGAAAGAAGATAGTAATTTCTGTTTAAAATATTCAAGCATGAGCTGATGTGACTAAAAAAGAGACAGAACTATGCTTTCTCTTGCTCCTTACCTTATTACTCCCTCTGGCCTTACTGGTGATGCTGGAATCACTGCTGGCCACTATCTCCACATCTTTTGCTGATATCACTACACAAGTGGAGCTGTCATCACCGGAAAGGCAGCTTTTAAGAAAAACAAAGGGAAAAAAAAAAATCAGACAGAACTCACAGGAAGAGAACAGAGGTCAGATATTTACTATTCATAATTTTAACAGCAATGCAGAAGGAGTATCTGTGCATCTAGGAGGTTTGAACTGAACACCTGAAAACAGAAACTACCTTCAATTAAGTCTCCCTTCCCCATGTGTCACAGGTTTGAGAGTGCTAAACACTTGGTTTGTTCAGCTTAAAAACCTCCAGTCTCTTCTCCCAGTCCATTAGTCTATTTGATTTGAGCACAGAACTACATTTGGTTAAAGCAGCCTTGACTACTGCCCGACATTGGAAGGTGCAAAGAGACCAAAGCCAACCAGTTGAACCTCACCAACAAGAGTGCACACTGCTCATGGTTCTCACAGCATCCTCTCTCAAAACTATGACCAGAGAACCCAACCAAAAGCTATTTACATGAGCTCTGATGTTAAAAGTCAGCACATGAAGCCAAGCATTACACTAATTAGACTGATGTGGATTTGTAACTGTGGATTTGTATTACTACTCCCACGACAAACCCAAAGTATTCTATACGCGTGTGTTCTCTTGCATATAAGCAGTAAAAGCACACGTACTGTCCAAAACACACCGATGTATATGCACAACTCAGCAAAGAGTTAGATAGAAATCTAGCTCAGGATCATTTGTCCTGTTTTAAGTTACGTGGAGAGAAATACTTCGACAAATGCAAGGTCTACCATACTACAAACCGGTATAAGTTACCACTCAGGTCACTTGGGTCCCTGAAAGAGTCCAGCTGGAGGTCTACATCAGAACGCTAAGTTCTACCCAGAGCCCTGCTAATTTACCTCCATCCTGACTTGCGATGTCCACCACGTGACCAGTCCTGGTCCCCTTCTCCCTAAACAGCTCTGCTGATATTCTTCAGTTCCTGAGCAGCAAGGATGGCAGGCTCCGTGCATCAGCATCGCAAAAGCTACAAAAGCTCTGACCAATAGCATGGACTCACAACTGCCTGAACTCAACGTAAAACTCACTGTCAGATTCCCAGGCTCACCAGAACTAATTTTTAACCGGTTTTTATTCACTCTCAGCCTTTCTTCGACAAAACTTACATGACTTGCTTCTCCTGCAGGGCTCCCAGAGAAATGCTGCGATGCACTGGCTTAGCCAAAGAAGGTCCATCTCCGGCCACGATGGGATCAGGCACCAGCAGTCCATTCAGGTCTCCGTTATATGAATTTGATGGTCTCTGGTTCTCATTCACTGAACCTAGGGAAAAGCATGACCAACTGTGCACAATAACCATTTAAAAGAAATAACATTGCATGAAATACACTACCTCCAGATTTTTTTGTCAGGTTCTACTGGTCTATCAGGCAGAATACGCTGAATTGGTTGGGAAAAGTATTCTTCTCCAAAAAGGATGTGTAAGAGACCTTCCATATAAGAAATTTATCTCCACACAAACGAGTGAAGTTGTAGCTCTTTTCTTACACAAGCAATCCCAGCAGACCATAAAATCACCAAAGAACAGGTACAAGGAACTTAGAGGGTCAAGGAGCAAATAGCCTTGGATGAGAAAGACTAAGCTGGTAATTCAGATTTACTGACTCAAGTGCCAGACCAAAGGGTTCTTGAAGGGTCATTTCTAACCCTCATGCCTGCAGAGATCTCTCTGTAGTCCAGCAATACAGCGGTTAGCTGCAACATTTGGGGTTGGCTGGAAATAATACATTTGTTACTTTCCCAAACTGGCTTCTGACTGAGACCTGACCTCAAAGTCCAGGCGTTCGAGTAACTTGGCTATGAAACCGTGCACCTGTGCCTACAGGATTCCCATACTTTTCCCTCGGTCGACTAGTTTTGTGTAAAGCAACCATTTGTTCAGAGTTTCAGCTGTGCTTTGAAGAGTGCATGTGCCCTGACTTCATATATTTGGCCTAACACAAGTTGCCTGGTGGCCTCCATGCCTTCTGAAGGCTTTTAGAAGGGGGCAGATGTAACAGGGGGTGAAGGAGACTCTTCTCTCTATTTGACTAGCGAGGTAAATAGTTGACGATCCCCACTAGAGAGCAAGCCCACTCCACCTGCACTTACGCATCAGTACACCGAAGTCAAAACCTCCTGTCTCAGCAAAATCCTTGCTTGAAATTTTCACTGGTTTTGAAAACTGAAATTTTGTATACTGTTGCCAGGTAACAACTGCTGCTGAGCTCTTGCAAAATGGCTGCTTCCAGGACCAGAAGCTCCACTGTTACTGGCACACGTAACAAACCTAAACATAACTGTAGGCAAGAGGCATGTCCTTTGAAAGCAAGGCAAGCTTTCAGTTACCAAACAGGCTTTAACACACCAGGATGAGCGCTGCTGCCTACAGAAATAACTGCAACTATTATTCATTTGCCAGAAGAATATTTACAACTTGCCTGTTTATGAACAGAGTCATTAAATCAGCAACTACGCTACAGACACAAAAAGCCTGTGCAGCGACAGGGTATCCCAATGCAGAGACCATTTGGGCATTCACCTCAGTTTACCTGCACTGCATGAAGAAAACAGCAGCGGCACTCACACAGCACAAGGAAACTTCAGGCCAGGTAACGCAATCCTGTAACCACCTAACACGTTTGTGCTGTGCTTGCTGTTGCAAGATTAAGATGCACCCCTTATTCCTATAGCATACGGTGGGTGCTTGTCCAGTTGCAGCAATTTCCATCGACTGCAATTTATCCTTTGCGACCAAAAGCAGGAAAATATTCACTACAGAAAAAGCATCCAGGCTGCCACAGAAAGATGATACATTCTTTGCTCTATTTGCAGCGACAGGAATGCCTCACGTAAGTATCTCTGCTCTTTTATGGACAGCAGGACAGTGACATTCGCTCCATGAGAAAGGGAAGGAGGAAACACTCCCTAGAGGCTGACAATAACAGTACACTGAAGTTCAGGAATGGGCTTAGCCCATCGCTGTCTTAGTGGGAGCCAGACAAGCACAGGTGCTGCCTGCACACAGTCCTGAAGGCATAAAAGAAGGGCAGAGGCTCAGTGTCTAGTAGGTACATGAACAAAACCAAAACGTTAACCTAGACTAGTAGATCTAGGCCTTCAAAGGGAAAGCAGTGCGGTCGTATTCATTACCTTTTCAAAGAGCAGGAAAGCAGGAGCAATCAGAGCTGAGATCCTGAACTCTTCCTGCTCCCACCACTACCTGCACCAGGGGATGCTACTTTGTACCGAACAGAACACCTCCCTGGTAAACGTCAGACGAGTAGGGTAAGCCCACAAAACACCTAGTTATCAGCAGAGATTTCAGCATGGATTGAAGGATCCCGCCCACAGCCCCAGCAGGGACTCTCTTCCATAGCGCTGGCACTGACAGCCTGTCTACGTGCCCCAGCTGGGAGGTCCACGGTTTGATCAGCAAGCTCCCCCTTGCTGAGGGCATCAAAAAAGGGCAAGGGCTTCTGAAGCAGTGGATGAAGTTTGCTGAAACTGGGAGAAAACTGTGTCAAGACAGACTCTGGTGGTGGACAGCATTTTCATGATCACCGAAACCGGCAGAACTAAGAAGAGTGCTATGACAGTTGTAAACTCTTTAGAGTGGGGAGTGTTTCTTGTCATCTGCCTGGACAGCACCTAGAATAAGATGATGCTGCTCATAGCTACATGCACGTAGTACAACAAAACTTTCTTAGTGGTAATAGCCTTGGAAAGCAGCTACACTAGTCTGCTGGATATTAAAATCTGTAGATGAAACCCAGGGTATAACAGAAACTAGAACTAGAGAGGACCTTGACCACAGCAACTTTATGCCAGACAAGACTAGCCCTACACATGCAATTCATGAGGCACCTTCTATTATCTTTCAAAAGCCTTGAAGGATCCCCCAGTTTCCCTTTCCTCTGACATCCTAACAGGATTTTCAGAGGCTTTCAGTTAACAAACACATACTCTTGCTCTTCACTTTATTATGTCCAGTTCTTTCAAGTTTATTTGCTTTACCCAGACAGTGATTTCTGCTGAGAACCACCACAGGTTCCTTACTGCTTGACTTACTTCCCATTTGCTCCTTTTCCTCTCAACTGCCTTCTTGTGCACTAGAGTTGACAGAGAAAGTATAAAGAGAATGAATAGGAAAGAAGAACAATGAAAATAAATAAGCCGTACTCAGTAGATAACTCCTTTGCTTCAACCAGCAAGAGAAGCTGCTTCAGGGGAAAGTCAAGTCACCTTGAGAGAACAGAAACAACTCCAACCATTTCCCAACCACGACACATACTTTCAGTTCAGAAATTGCTTGCGGAACAAGTGTTCCCCATCCCCGCACTGAGTTCTTCTTTCAGTCTTTCAAGTACAGAGCGCTGCACTGTGAAGGAAAAAAGTATTTTCTTATAAGAATTATAAACCGGGAGCACCCAAGTGCTCCAGAAACAAGAGAAACTACTTCAAGTAATGAGAAGTTTCTCTATGGGTAGTAAAACTAACGAAACTGGCTTCCTGTAGTTTTGCTCCATCACCCCACGTGCCTCTACACCCCTCTCACAACAATCCTGCATCCAACCTCTCATCCTTTCGGCCAGGCAAAAGGCAGCACACATGGCAGTTGCTTTGGAGGTAGCGCATTTGTACTGACTCTCAGGACACCTAAAAGCTACATTATTCCTGTCTTTTCAACAGGAGCACCACACGGGCATAAATTCTCTCCTCTACCCAGAGGCTAAGGTTTTTTTGCAAAACATTCGTGGTCTCAGTCTCCTTCAGACCATTACCTCATCAGGTTTGAGGATGGCACTGATCTCAGAGAGGCCTGATAGCCCCTTCCACTGGGCCCAGCGAGACACCTAGGAAAAACTCAAAATATTCTTAACAAAGGAGGGAGACTTGAGTCGAGGTCGGTGATGTTCGCTTCTCGGCAGCGATACCTCTGGGATAAGGAGAGCCCAGAGACCCGCAGCGGCAGCGAGCTTCGGGTCCGAACTGTTCCCGCTCTGCTCAGCGACAAAAACCCTCTCCCGTAAGCGAGGCTCCTCAAGCTGGGTCGCCGGCTCCTCGCCTTGCCCGGCCGGTACTCACACCTCCCCGCTGGCTCCCGGGCTCTTCGGGGAGAGAGGCAGGGCCGAGCGGGAGCCCCCTCGCCCTGGGCGGGACGGAGCCGGCGGCGGGCGATGCCACCGCCGCCCCGAGGGAGACGGGCCCGGCGCGGCCCCGGCACGCAGCCGCCCGACAGACGGCGGAGCCGCGGCGCACCGGCTGAGGAGGGTCCCGCAGCCCCGGCCCAGGACAGGGCAGCGCGGCCGCCGGCCCCGTGCGGCGGCCCCGCCCAGGCCCGCCGGCGGCGGCCCCCTCGGTCCCGGCCCCTCACCTCCCGGCCGGTCCAGCTTGAGGATGTCCCGCAGGTGCTGGGTCGCGTCCTCGATGTCGATGCTGGAGGAGGAGGCCATGGGGCCCGGCCCGCTTCCCGCCGCCCGCACAACCGCCACCGCGCTGCCCCGGCCCGGCCCGCCGCCCACGCTTCCGCCTCCGGTCCGGGCCTGGTACGCCGGGCGGAAACGGCCGCCGGGACGGAGGGTTCCGGGCGCGGCGGGGGCGGAGTCAGCCCGACCCCGGGCGGGGTGGGCGGCAGAGCCAGGACCGGCGGCCCCGGCCCCCTCCTTCGGCGGGAGCTGCGCCGCGGGCGCGGCCCGGGAGCTCCCCCGCCACCCCCTTCCTCCTCCCCGCGGGGCCGGGACTCCGCTGGCCCCGCCGGGCGGCCCGCTGCCGCCAGCCCGGGCGCTGAGGGGGAGCCGGCTGCCGCAGGCCTCAAGGGCCTACACGGCCCCGGCCCCCCGGGGCGTCACGGCAGTATGATTCCCCGCTACGTGCGATACCGTGAGGGGGTGCCTGAAGTCTCGCTCATAGAAGGTTAACTCAGGTTGTTTAGGGGGTAAAAATAACCCCGTACAGCTGCCCGGCCTTCCCTCCGGCCACAGGCCGCCTGACTCGGGAGGTGACGGCTGGGGCTCAGTCGATCACTCGCAGCAAACACGGGTCTGTTTGCATATATTGCGCCTCAAAAGTGACCTGTGGGCATCAAAAATATTAAGCAATACTGATTTCGAAACGCTGGTGTTTGTCTCCTCCAGGTATGGGACCAAGAGCGAATGACTGCGTGGAGAAAGGCAGGAAAAAGAGCCCCAGAGAGACCTACATGGCCAATTTCGGAGGATCACTGCTTTGAACTTTTAATGGCCTAAAAGAATCTCATTTTAGATAGTTTTTAAACTAACACCTGCCACACATATCATTCCATGAACGTGACTTTTAAGCAAGCTCTCTCGGCTCATTGAGCTCGTTATTCAAAGGACTACCCTGACCTCGCGGACTAGATCCTTCTGCAGGGCAGGGTTCATAAGCCAGACCTATTCTTAGATCCTCCCTCCTCTGCCAGGCTTCATTTAGATCTGGAGCTATGGTATCAGGATCCTTGCTTAGCAGCGACCACACAAAATGCCTCTTTCTACTGAAAGGGCTGATCTCTTCAAGTGATGAATTTTGAGCATGACTGTCATAGCATAGAAGCAGCGACAGAACATTTGAAACCGGGAATATACGAAAATGCTGCAATACCCAGCAGGAGGGCCCCAACATCAGCTTCCAAGAAAGCTCCGTTCCAATTCAAATGCCAAAGCAGCCAGGTTTGAGAACTGACCAGCTTGAGCACACCCCATCCCAGGCTTTCCTGACACGTCTCCCGAAGGGAAATGCCAAGTTCATATACTTCAAAAGCGAGCTCAGCGAGGTGTGCTAATCCCTTGAAAAGCAGGGCCTAATGGCTTAGTGAGGTCTGAAGGTAAAGCTAACATGATTCTGCTCCTGTGCCATATCTCATATGCTGGAAAGATTAATTTAATAAATCCCTTCCCTGGTGGAACACTGCCACCTCCAGGGTGGAAGATACATGACAGCCAACCACACTGTAAAAACCTGCACAGCAAACGCAGTTCTACCAACCAGCTCAAATTATAACGAAGGGATGCTGGGAAGACAACACGAAGCACGAATCTGGCCAGAGCTGGATACAAACTCCAGGAGGGCAGTGCTGGACTGACGTCCCATGTGTCTGCCTATGAAGAAAATACAGCTGTCCTGTTTAGCTTTGAGGGTGAACATAATAGATGTTATGAAGATTAACTACAGGCTACCATGACAGTTGTCATCCTTGTGTATTATTTGCCTTGGTAAAATATAACAGCTGAGAACTAACCTGTCAATGTTAAAAACTGAGCTAGAAGTCTGTTATAAAAGCTGCTGAGAGGGAGGGGAAAAAAGCAGCTGTGTGGCCAAGGGCATACCTGAACCGTCTTCATCAGTAGAACTATCAAGTGCTCTTCAGTTTGAGAGTTTAAGGTTTGTAAACATTACCTCACCAGGCAGACACGAGGTATCCAAAGCAAGCAGTACCATATACTCCATATCCAACTCATTAAAACAATTTAAACTGTTAAGAAAATCTCATGGTTTTATTGTGTAATGTAGCATTGAAACATCTGAACAAATCAATATCTGGGCTGTACAGGCTGCTGTTCTTTCATTTCTTTGGGTTATAGAGCATCTTGTCA
This sequence comes from Phoebastria nigripes, assembly GCA_035582835.1. Lineage (NCBI taxonomy): Eukaryota > Metazoa > Chordata > Aves > Procellariiformes > Diomedeidae > Phoebastria > Phoebastria nigripes. The sequence continues at coordinate 181,324 of JAYKAV010002430.1, forward strand.
GTACATAAACAACAACCTTTTGCATTATAAATTCTTTCCGAGGCATGCTGGTACAACACAAATTTCTCTTGTCAAATGCAGCTAAGTCTAACTTCCAAACATCATGCACAAGAAACTCATCTAGTGACAATGTAAACTCAGCAGAAGGGCAGGTCACAGGTCTTGCTTGCTCACGCTCTGCAGTGCTGCAGGTTTGTGTATGATATTTGGAATGTTCCGTGAGTGTGAATAATACCAGTAAGAGGAGAGGAGGAAAAAAAAAAAAAAAAAAGCACGGGTGCCTCGGGGTTGCCAGCTCAGCCAAAGTTGTGCAATGCTAGCCTGAACATGTCATTGGTGCAAACCCAGGCATCGTTGATGTTCTTTAATAGAAATATCTGGTGGAATCCCATGATAGGGTCTTCATCAGCCTGTAGAAAGAGAGGAAAAAAAGTTCAAAAAGCTCTTTTTTGAGAAATGTATTCCGAAACTCATGATAAGACGACTTAAAAGCTAACGTTAACAGTGATGTCACATGCTGTAAGATGCCTAGTACCTCAAGAGACACTAATACAACCAGAGGTTCTGTTCCAAGGTGCTTTGCAGACAAACACCTAGGGCCCAATGACACAGAAATCCTGCAACGGCATCTGAAGTTGGGGTTTTCTGGAAGACTTGCAGACATCTCATTCCAGCAGCTTCACAACACTGATAAGAGCATGCCTGCCTCCCTCACTGTTGAATCACAGAATTTCTTTGGGCCTTGCCCAGGAACCAAGCATAAAACAAGGTGTTTCAAAATTAGTTTGTAGCTGCTGTACTTTGGATTGATAACAGAAGGGAGTTTCTGTAGAAGTCGGTATCAACAATATTGCCTGAATGATCCACGTAATGATCTAGGCTTTTGAAAGCTTTCCCAGAGCAGGTACAGCTGGCCAGCGACGTAGTACTTCCCACTTCCACTGTCCAGGAACAGCTCGAAGGGAGTGAAGTACCTGCTAGAGCTGCGACGAGATGTTCTAAGCACAGGGATCTTTGCGGAGTGCCTCAACTCCTGCCTTTGACAATTCATCTAGGTAGGTTATAGTGCCTGCACTATATTTACCATATTACTACAAAAGTAGAAAATAGTATTAGAGGGAGACTAGTTCTCCCACCTAACGTTTACCAGTCTCCTCAGAGACATTATGCAGGAATTAAAGCCTCAAAATAACATAAATGGTTCCCAAATCAGCTGGAAATCACATAATAGGATTTAATCTGAAGAGCACACAGGACCTAGCTACAAAACAATCTTCTGATACTGACCATAGTGTATTTGATTCAGCATTTGTGGAGGATTTTATGCTCTATTCTTTCAGCACATGACTATTCAGCTTCAGAAAAGGGGGGAAATGCAATTAAAAAAAAAAAAAAGGCACTGAAAAGCAGCAGCCAGAGTGGCACATGAAACAGACTGTCAAAGTGCTGAATGTTTATTCTCAATGCTCTGCTGCTGTCCATCAAGAAAAGCAAGTGAAAAGGTTGAAGAGCAAAGCAGATTATAAAATAAACAAAAAAAATTTTACTTAAAATAATATTCATGTAAGTGATAAATTGACTGTGAAACAAGTCAGCTTTGAGGAGCAACTTGCTAAGGACATATCACAAAACAGCAAGTCTGCCAGAGCATTGGTACGATCAAGTGCATGTAAAAGCAGCGTTCAAATCTAAAACCACTGCAAGGATTTCACAGTGACAAGTGCCTAGGAAATAAAATGGTGTAGATGAAGTGCAGTTTCAGTAAGTGTATGCTAATCCACAGAGGAAAACCAAAAAGGGCCCTAGATTAGCTATGGCCTCTCAGGAAAGTGATACTGAAATCATGATGGACAATTATTTTTATTGTTTTTGAAATCAGCTCAGAGCTCAACAGCTATCAAGGCAAGCACAGCGTTAGCAGTTATTAGGAAAGGAACAGAGAACCAAAACCTGTAAGCAAGCAACCACATAAATGCACAGAGAGCACCCACATATCAAATCCTGCATGCACTTCTTATCTTTTAACAAAAATTAAAATGGTAGAATAGGCAAAGGCCAGAGAAGGGCAAGAAAGATGAGCCAGCTACAAGCCAGTTTCCTACTGAAGAAAGTAAATTGAGTATGACACTAGCTTACAGAAGTGTGATCAGGGTGGGGAGAACGGGCAAGATACCAAATTACTATAAAACCATGAAAGACAAAGTAAATGAGGAAACTACTAGAGCCAGAAATTAAGAAGGCAACAAGTTAAGGCCAGAAGTATGAGCAAGCCTAAGCGTTCAGTAGATGAATGAAAGAAAAATCCTCAAGCAAGACTAGTGCCAATAAAGTCACTGTTCAACAGGTTGATGAACTGGGCAGCTTTTTGTCACATTGATACATGCCTCCTTTTGCATTAGGCAGAGGCTCCATCATAATCAGCACAATGTGAACACAAGCAATTATGCTGGATTAAACCAGCCATCCATCTAGTTCATTAGCACATATGACAGCAGTTCTGCCAATTATTTCAGGGGAAGGATTACCATTATTAGATCTGCCCAGAAAAGATGCTTGCATATCCATGCTGAAGAGGTGGCCTGTGCTCTGAAACCCATGGATTTATGCCTTTTCTAGCTCTTCCTAGGTATCAAATATAACACTTACACCCTAGTATAGTCTCGCTACTGCTTGATAGTTCGTAGGTTCCTGGACATGAAGGAATCTTTAAGAAAACTGAGTAGCATCAGAGCGCTGTACATTAAAGTTTGACATATGACTTTGTAAAGCATCTTATTAATGCTATGCCTTTTGACTAAGTTAGAATGAATTAATATTCGTGTCAGCTCCTTTCTAATGGCTTAGTTTAAACCAGCCAGGCAGAATTGTTTCAGCTTGAATCACTTCCAATCAACACTATCAATAAGCATTTAGTATACTCTCAGTTGCCCTATGGTCTCCTCCTCTTAGGTCACTGAGGCATCTATTACAAGTTGCCTAAGTAGTTTTCACACGAAATTTGAGCATGTCATTACTGACATGAGTACACTTTAAAAATATACCTCTGGAAAAAAGATATCACCACCAGGCTAGTTTTAGTGTAGGTTTCTTCAATTTCTGGTAAGCCTAGCTGCACTGCAGCTCTTAGTGCTTTGGCTTGAGGAGAATTTCCTCCTTTCTTACGCAATTCAGGACTGGACACATGAAAAAAGATAAAAAGAAAAGGGAATTCTTCCCCAAACACTTGCTGTTGTACACATGGCAAATTCCCACAATGAAGTCACACATTATTGCTTTCTTTATTCCTTTTGTGTTATGTCTTCACAGCATAGCTTAGCAGTATACTTCAAAAACAAGGAAAATCCTAGACTATATTTAAGGTGAATGAAATAATTTATAGTCCATTCCCAAAATTCTGAATATGTCCTATTAACATAGAGCAAAGACCCACAGTTGAGTGACTTGAGATGCTCTAGAAGGCATAGACTAATCCTATCCCATTTTATTTTGGATCTTCATCACAGGTCAGATAACATCACTGAAACTCTTTACTGTTACTTTCCACTCCAAATGCAGCTATGTCCAACTCAAAATTTGCATTCCAGATGTGAGCCTAGGCTTGAAACACAGGGGCTTTATTTTTCCTACAAAGCTTTCCTTTATGCAGGTCAAATTCTTTCATGACATCCTTGAATTAAAAAAAAAAAAGTCACAGAATCAGATTGGAAGGATCCTCTGGTTTCCAGTCCAGCCTCATGGCTCAGCATGAGCATGGACTACCAGCAGCACTGCATCAGCCACAGCTTTGTCTAGCAGAGTCTTCCAAGCCTCCAAGAACAGACATTCACAAGGTGTCCAGGCACCATTTCCCAGGTTTTCAGCCTTCCAGTGAAAATCTTTCTCTTGTGTCCAATCTGAACCTCCCACGTTATGGTTTGCAACCACTGTCCCTTGTTACACTGTCTGGCACCACCAAGAACAATTTGCTTTCAGGTTGTTGGAAGTACTCAACTACTTTCCACCTACATTTCAGGCAGATTGCCCTTAGCCGCCTCCTCTCCCAGCTCCATAAGCTCTCGAACACTGGCAACCTTGGCAGCTTTTTGACCTCTTCCAGTTTTTCTACGTCCCTTCTGACCTGGAGGCTCAAAACTGTAGAAAGTCCTCAGCTCTCAGAGCCGTGGGTCGTGTCAGAGTATTAGAGGCAATACTACTTTGCAATCCAAGTTTAGCTGCACAACTTTTCTCCTCTTGTCTGGTCAGAGACAGTTTCACTCTTTCACCAGCACTCCACAGCAACTGTTGATTGAACTGCAGGCTTGCAGCTATCTTTATCTCAAAGGAAAGGCTAATTACTTAAGACAGCAGGTTCTTTCAGATGTTAAGCCTCATTTAACAGGCTTTAAGCAACGCTTTAAGTGTTCAGCATGCATTACAAAAACATCCAGTGATTTTAATTGCAAAATTTCCTTTCCCTTTTAAGACTAGGAAACACCGCATAACAATCAGTTATTCACAATTAATTCTGCAACAATCACTTCAAAATTCACACTCCGGGGGAGAGCCACAGATCTGCCACATTGCTCTGAGAACGCGCAAGCCACAGCCATGCTTCTCAGCCGAGCTCAAGTGACAGAAGAGCGAGAAGAGAGCACTCCTTACTCAACCAGGACAGCGAGGACTGCATGGAAGAGAGGTAAGGTTAAACGTTGTGGAGGGCTAGCCTGAAGACTTCGTTGGTGCATACCCAGGCACCTTGAAAACTTTTCAATAAAAAGGTTTGGTGGAAGCCTAGAACCTGGTCATCATCTGCCTGAGCATGACAGGAGAAATATGTTACTAGGTGAAGCACACTGAAAATACTGGGTGACATTCTGGACGAACATTGGCAAAGTAGCGTCACACCAAATGAAACTCACTCCTAAGGCTTGAACTGATGCTTAGTCTTCCTAGCTGAAGCAAGCAAGCATGCACCCAGACAATGAATAGCAATAAAAAGTGATAATGGAATTAGAATAAGTGGAGGTATATTTATTATACCACTACAAAAGGATAAAAAAACATTACTACCTATCCCAACATCCATTAAAGAGGATCTTTCATATTTTTACTTGAAAATATGCTTTTCAATTAAAGCTATTACTGTACTGCTTCTGCCAGCGAGTTAGATCCTCGCTAGTGACATTCACCCTATTTAGATGCTCTATTACTCTCCAAGGTCTTCTCCAAGAAGCTGTTGTGTTCAGTCCCCTCAGTGCAGATGATTATTCTGCTGCAAAAGATGTTGCTTTTTTTTATTTATGGTTCATATTGGTATTAGCATGCTGGGCTGTAGACTGGAGCAGCACAGAGGCACATACACATCCTGACCTTGTCACAGGGCAGTAACGATTTCAACTGACCCCAGTTAAATCCCCCTCCAGCAGGGGAGGCCAAAGGCTTAAAACAACCCAAACCTGCAGGTTTACTTCAGGCATAACACTCTGGTAAAGGAAATACAGAGTTTGACAGTAATAGTCCTTGACCCCATTATTTCTTCAGAACTCTTCTCGTACAGTTAAGAAGAGAGCTGAGGCTTCGTGACAATTTGGTAGCAGTTCACCCCACAGTATATGCAGGGAGAATAGAAGGTTTTTCTGCTTTGGTTTGGTTTTTTCCCGTAAAATCAAACGAGATCAAAATATAATGGTTTAAGGAAGAAATACAAGATGTGCCCAGCTCACTTAAGAATGAGTTTCCACTGAACTGTCGGGACTAGCAATTCAAGCAACTAAGGCCTCAGAAAATCCATTTAAATATCATGCCAAGAATGACTTCTTAGAAAGGGCATGTTACAGGTATTTTAGCATTATTATGTTCTTGGATTACTCTATCAAAAGCATTATGCATGCTCCTTCATTACATAAAACAATGCAAGTTTTGAAAAACCGCAGAAGATTCAAAAGCATATGCATTAATTGTACTGGGCTTTGAAGAATTTGGCTCACAGTCCCCTGAAAAGGATAACTGAATAGTAAGCAGGAAGCATGGCTTTTCCCTTCAAACCCTGCTACTGATGGTCTTGAAAGTCCCCTTCCTTGTGCAAATTTCTCTACAGTTTTCCTCGAGACCAACAGATGCGAGCTGTGCAGAACAGCCACACCATTAAGGCAACCTTTAAATAAAACTAAGTATGCTGCTCCACGTTTGCGTGTTAAAGTGTACCCCGTTCAACTGGAGCTATAGATGAGCCACTTGTTAAAATGCACTAACTGAACCCAGTTGTTCTCAGTTACTGTATTGTATCGAGAACAGCATTGAGATGCATTAAAATGGCTGTCAACACCTATGTATTAGCACAAGAAAAAGTATTCTCTACATATGACAACCAGGTTCGTGTACTGGCAGAAATGGTTACTATATATGTCATGCTACAGACTATTACTGATTATTTCATTTGTCCACCTGTGTAAGTATCATACAAGGCAGAAGCAAGAAGTCAAAGTTCTAAGTTGACTTTGACTTTCTGGACACTTCCTCAGTGAGGAGCAGCATTTCCCAGGCATTAAAATGTGCTTTTTAAAGCTAAGATTGGAGACACATACACGTGAAGAGTGGAAAAGTGTTGCCTCTCCTACTAAAAATTCACAAACAAGTTGGATTTGATCATGACAATAGGCATACTTCAATCCAATATGTTCTTTCCAAGTACCTACATGCATTAGCACGTGATCCCTGAATTATTCTGAATAATTTCAGCAAGCTGAAATAATTCACAGGCTAAAAACAGCACAGTAAGAAATACTACTCCAAGCCATGGTATTTACGGAAAGCTCCCAGACTGCATCTACAACCCCAACGACCATACTAAAGGATGAGAAAACCCAAAAGCTTTACAGAATCTTTAAGAACTTGGTATCTTGCCACAGGATTCAACACAATCACTGTTGCAAGCTTTGATCTGCCTAATGATTATGCAATAACCTTAAAAACATGACTGTGCAAAACCAGGTGCAGATGTGAGCGGCCCAAGACGTTGAATCAAAAAGTCTTGGTCACATCATCGAGTTTTGTGCACACCCAAGAGTAAGACAGATGAGATCAGCATGTCTGACTTCATACCTGTCCTGCAATTCAGTGCTTTCCGTGGCCAYGTGTGGCTGTCTCTCCTCAACAGAGTGTGTGCAGGTGGGATTGAGCAACAAGAAAGCTGGAATCCAACTTGCAGCTAGGAAGCAGGAGCAACTTTAATGAGAGCCAAAGCTATCTATGTTAGGCTTAGAAGTGGATGCAATACACTGGGAACTGCTCTTCTCAACTGCCCAGCCCAAAACAATTAAGGAGAATAGCTAAGCAAGCAGATTCAAACTTTCAGTCCTATGTTTGCTTAGTTAACAGTACAGTCAGTGGAAGTTTGAATGTTTTGATACCAGAGGTGCCATTCAGAGTTAACAGGAAAAGGAAACCTAAACAGCTATTTTAAAAGAAACTGGGTTCAAGTAACTCTAAAGACTGGATAGCTTTAGAGTCCTGACTTGACAGCACGGCTGGACCAAACCCTGACAAAACTAGCTCTGAATTTTAACTATTGCTATGTAATGTCACACTTTTTAAATAAACACTGCGCACTGTAAGCAAGTTCTGCCTACAGCTGAGTTTACATACAGGATATTTTTTGCAGATTCCAGGACAACTTCTTTCATTGGTAAGTAGCTTACAAGTCTGTGGCCCTGGTATATTTAGATCCAATATTTCCTCAAAAGAACAGGAGACTGGGTAAGTTCACGCAGCAATGTAATCGTACTACAGCCTGAAAAATAATCTGATTTCTTCACAAGCATTTGATCTCAGAGGCAACACTCGTTGCTGAACCAGTTTTGAGTACAGAGGTACTGGACTGCATTAACACAAGAGCTGTATTCTTGTGTCCTGTGACAGCAAAGAAAAAGCACGGTCTTACTGAAGGGTTGTCAGCTAACAAAAAACGTCTGCTAAATCACAGCTCAATGCATACATTACATCAAAGAGCGCATTAAACTAGATGTGCTTATGTTGTCCAAGAACACTGTAATGATGCTTTTAAATGCAGAGGACACTGAAACCTTATTGCATCAGGGTAAGGGAAATATTGATGCTTCCAGAGCCCATATGATATTTGTACGCAGAGTAAAAACCATGGTACTTTGCTTGGCAGGAACACACGACTCAAATTACAGGTGGTTTACCTAGTGCTAGTTATCTGAAGGGATGAGCAGTTTCTTGACAGTCTTGAACAGTAGAAGAATGACATTCCAATGCAAGCTTACCAGTGTTCCTTCTCCACCCAAGAGAGCATTTTAATGTTTTCAGAAATCAGATGATTTAGCGTCCTGCAAAAATCTAAGACATAAGCATTTGTTAACCTGTAATGGAAAGAGTTTACCTTAAGCTGTCCCACTACCATACTGAGTATACAGCTGTCAGGTGTAGGTTGGTGGTCTTGTGCTGTGATGCTGTGTTGTATTTTTTGGAAAGGGAGGCTCTGCAATGAAAAGAAAGCAAAATAAGGAAGTGTACAGTCATTGCATTATTTAACTTACAAAACAAAGATCGAGCAAATCCAACATTATGAAGTGTTAGGCTATTTTGGTAGCACTGGATGGAGAGTTGTTGCAACTCGACACTACTCAGGCTGGGTTGATCATAACAGTTGTGTTTTTCAAGCACTGAGACATGAAATAATATGTCACCACATACCTTAAGCAGTACCTTTTCCTAGTCTAATTACACTGCCCAAAGAGCTTCAGTTCATCTACAAGCTGAAGGTTCATATGATAAAGGCACAAAGCTTCTCTGCTCTGAACAGTGTTAAAAGATTGTTTACCAGACAACTCCAAATTTGCTTCTTTGTTGAAATGGCTATGAATACAAAGGAAAGGTGGTTGACAAGAACCAGTGTTCAGGACTTGAAATCCACATATCCACCTTTCCCCTTTTTTCTTTCCTTCATAACAGCACCTGAGGGGAACCACACAGCAACAGGCACCATCTTTGCCATGTACCAGGCAGGAGCCAGGGGAAAGGAAGAGGAGGTAGAGATCAAAAGCACACATACTGAAAAGAAAAAAGCTTTCCAAGCTCATGTAGCAGATGCAAGTATGTCTGGAGTTAAGTGTGCAAGGAACACACCTTGAGAAACACCAGACATTGGGGAGTAATTCCTCTCTTTCAACTTAGACCACATTCACATTCCAACCACGGATGACTCCAAGCAGTGAACATCAAATATCTGGGGGATCTCAGAGTCCCGTCACACAAACACAATTTTGGCATTGTTCTATCAAAAGCTGCATTAATGCTAGACGCTTTAGAAGTAAGTGGCAGTTCAGCACRGATGGCACTCTGAGTGACCACATGGCTGACACCCAGAGTCCATGCACTGCATAGGACAGCAGCATGCAGTCATTTAAACCTCAGGTTGTACTTTGATGCCTTTGCTTCATTTCCCTGATTTGTTAACAGGTTGAGGTAGACCCAAGCACATACTTTGACAAGTTCTGCGTTTCACTCTAGTGGAAGGAGCCTGAAAGACTTCCAAGAAGGCCTAGGCACAAGAACAGGAGACCCGAGTCCTACTGCCAAGGTGCCAAGGATGTGAAGTACAGACTTGGCCCTGACAAGCATGAGGCTTCAGGAAGAATACCAGGAAGCTAAATCCTTGGATAATAGACAACACAGAAACTGGGGAAGGAAAGGAAGTATACAGAGCAGCCCTCTAATCACAGAGGGACACTATTCAAGAACACTCTCTAATAAAGCCTGCAGTAAGCCTGCAGTGTTTCCTCTTGGCTGGGAGAACAATCCCAACCTACCATGAACTGCAAAGTGAGCCACTGGTTTGTAATACGGAATAGACATTTAGTAACAAAACAAACAAAAAAAAAATCCAGAGCAGTCTTTTCTGAACTACCAGCAGAATATTTTCCAGGGTCACTATCCCAAACTTGAATGTGCCTGCACAAGCATAGGCTGGGACATTGCACACCCTTCCTTTGACAAAAAGAGCACTATGAAGCCTGGTCCCACCTCAGCACAACAGCTTCTTGTTGAACGAGTCCTGCAAGAAAAGTCTCTTAAAAAGGCAGAGAGATGAAGGGGAATGAATGTGGTTGTATCCAGAACCCAGCTTCCAGTGTGACAAGATGCCAAAGAGAGGTGAGACTGGGGAGAGAAGACAGGGAGGAAGGAAAGGCTTCAGAGTCAAGAGCCCTGCAAAACGGTGACAAGGAACCAAAGACAAGGCTGGGTAAGACAGTGCCTGTTTCAAGTATCCGATTGTCCCCTTCAGAGAAAAGGACCCCAATGGTTGGCCAGCCGAGTGAGCTACTCCTCATGTGATGCAGTGGGGAAAATCCCACTGGAAAGAGTAGGGTCAGCTGATAGGAAAGATCACTGATTTTTAGGATGGAGAGAAGCTACCTCAAAAGGATGGTTGCTTATGGACATCCATCTGTACTGGAGAGAAGCATTTCTTGATATGAAGAGTACAATAAAAGTGACTAACAAGTGAGAAGCCACAAAACATCCAAGGTTTTTAGTGTCCTCTGACACTAAAGCTTGTCTGGACTTTCACTACCAAAACCATGGAATCCTTGAAGTCAGGTAAGAGAAATTCTTCAAGAATAAAGTCGAGTAGCTTAAACTCACTCCTGCCAACAACTGGCAATAAAGCTACCTGTCCCAGCTTCCTCCTTGGTCCAGGAGGTTCGTAGAACTACAGGACTATCTCAAATGCTCAATGTAAATCAGGCTGCCCCCCGATTAGTACAGGCACTCTATTTGAAACAACTCTTAAGTCCAGCACCAATTAAGACAGAAGGAACAAGTGCCAACTCCCACTCTGTAACAAGGTACAGGTGCACCAGTGCTGGCAAAACAATGTCTTTACAACCTTGCCCTACTGTATTAGCATCATCTGACAGAGTAGGTTGAAAAGGTGCCATAGTGTTGCTGTTACACAGCAGGGAACTTGCTGCAAAAGAAAATCCTGCCCCTTGGCACTTATGCTGATTAATCAGCCAGGCACTGAAGAACACAAGACTGCAGAAGTGCAAAAGAATCCCAGTGTCAAACTTTCAGTAATCTGCTCAACTGACTAAGAAGCTCCAGAAGCAGAGAGTAGGTGAGCACATTAAGTTGAAACAGCAAACAGAGCCCAAGTAGCTCAGTGCTGACAGAGGTATGCTGAAAGACACTAGAGTCACAGTAAGCTGATACAGCCCCATAATGAGCCATGGCAGTGCAAGGGCATGGAATAATTCTACTGCATTTCTTCCTTACTTTAAGCAGATGGATACAAGTCAGAAAAACTTTCCCTGAGGCAAAGTAGCATGCCTTCACTCACCAAGCAAGACTGTGCAGCAGGCACATGCATCCAGAAAGTCCAACTGGCACCACAGACAGGGAGGGTAAAGATGAGTAACGCTCTGGTGGGAAAGGGGCCGATCTGCACTGGGCCAGATCCAAGGCAGCAGTCTGAGACACTGTGGCCCAGCAAATGCTTAGCTGGTTGGGTATCTAAGTGGCTGCTAGCCCAGAAGTCTAAAGAACACCGAGTACACAAACAAGCAACTCTGGAGCTTGAGTATCTCCTCATCTAGAAGCGAGAAGTTGCAAGCTGTGCTATTTCTGAGGTGTGTGGCCTTCTCAAAGGCAATGCAGTCACCTAAAACACAGATCCAAGGGCAAATCTCAGCCTTCACAGTTAAAGGTGTCTTGGATGAAAGCAGAGATTCCAAAACACAGGAGCTGTACAACAAGACAAGCGTCAAAGTTACAAAGATTCTTCTTCTCAATGTGTAATAAAAATGGTATATCTGCCTGATATAYCATGCTCTGAGCAGGATGTCTGAGGACCTAAAGCATGCCCTCCATATATCTTCCAAGAGAAGCAAACTTTCTAGTTTCATGACAGCTTATAAGTACACCCAGTTTTATAACAGAAGCATGGATTTACCCAAAAGGTAAAACTTCTCCAAGTTTAAACTAAATGAACATGGAGAGAGAGTTTCCATCTCTATACAATAAGAAATGCTTTCCTCTCACTTGATGAAGAGGAAACACTGGTTTCAAACTCCTGAACCATAACTGCTCATATCTGAACAGCTGACAAATGCTGCATTGACGATAAGTCAGGTTCTCCACCATAGAATTTATTTGCAGTTTATGTATCAGAAAACAAATTGTTCCTTGCAATAATGTATTTAGCCTCTATCATAGGCAGATCCAAATAACAGGTTTGCTATTGCTACTTCCTTGGCATGCTTTAAAAGAACAAAAAAAAAACACCTTTCATTCCTCTAGATCATGGGGTCAGCTTATAAACTATGTATTTTTTTTTTAAATAAATCAATAACGTCAAATGCAACTGCAGTCACAAAATAACCTTACTAACTAAGGGAGTCAATTAACATTCCACCATTAGAGCCACCAATGGAACACCCCACTACATAGAATTAAATCACAAGTAACATTTTTTGAAGACCAAAAGTTGGAAGCACAAGTCCCGTATTCAAGAGTTTTAAAGTGCTGAAGTCTAACTCAAATTTTCAGAAGCAATTAATTTATAGTCTTCAGAACTGTTTCCCAAAACATTCAGTAAGGATTACAGACTTACAGAGAGTTTTTCAACAATAGCTGCTTTGCCCTGGAACTGCTGCCCTTCCCACGTAAGGCATGACGCATCAATCTGGGGGGGAAAGAAAAAAAATCATCAACCTGCTTAGGTAACCCTTAAGCAATCCTGGGAAGAGACTTTGTTTACTTGGCATATATYCTTAGGATCCAGCTATTTGGAAACTACCTCAAAGGGAGATGGAAAGAAACCACAAAGAGTAACTGAAAAAGTTTGGAATAATCAACTAGAAATTAAGTAGATTAAATTTTATTATCATGATTCTACCAGCAAAAAAAGTTCCTGCCCTTGGATCAAAGTTAGCTTTCAGAAGAAAATCTAAAGGATATAAAAAAAAATCCTATGGACACGAAGTCAAGCATGTAGAGAGACAAAAATATATGAAGAAATCTGACAAAGTGAGTTGCACCACCAGGTTTTTTTTTYCCCCCTCAGGTACTGATTTGCATAACCTACTCACACTCAGAAAAATAGAATGTGCTTCTAAAGGTCTTCTAACAGACTGCCCTGTGTGGCATGAAGTGATTGAAGTGCTTCAACCTACAAGCACTTCCAGTATATGAGGGAGGGTGTTCTGAGCATGCTACGTCAGGTGCAACAGCAACAGGCAAGCAGCTTTCTATTCAGCTTAGGATACTCTGTTTAAACCAGAGTCACAATATCCTATTGTTGACATAGCTCTGCCTTCTCAAATCCAGTTTTAAACCTYGGCAAACAGACTTAAATTTAAATGGGTTTCCACCAAGCTCAAAGTCTGCCTGCTGCCATCTCCAAACAGCACCCTCACCCTCTACCTGATAGCCCAAGTTCTCACATACCCTATCACAGCCAGCTATTCCTCCCACCTTTTTGAGTTTAAATTCCTCCAGGAACATGATTCCCAGCTCTTTCCCATCCAATCTTCAACTCTCACTGAAGTTCTGAATGTCTCAGCAGAAAATGGCAGATTCCAAAGAACTCCATTTGTATGCTCTCTGGTAGATTTTCCAGGCCCTGTCTTTGAACCACACCATATCAAAAAGCCACTTTCAGCCACACATGCTGTGCTGAACCTGCACAACAGTCACAACCACTCTAAAAAAGCTTCTGGTCCTCCATGTATCATCCAAAGGAACTATACAGTGCAGCAAGAGCCAAAAGAACAAAGAAGGGGACCAGGGGCAACAGCACAAAGCATTTCAGGGTCACGGATGCAACCGAAAGCAGTATGAAGAGCCCCCGAATACAGCCTCCTCTTGAGTTTAGGAGTTAGGAGGAAATAGACTTAATTTAGATTGTGTAATCTAAAGTCAGACAGCAAGTCATCCAGCTGACACCGCTTGCATCTTACATGACATCAACCCCTGACATTGATAACTTGAGAAGCCGGGTGATGGTACCAGGGAATGAGGCTATCCTCTCAAGAATTCAAATTACAGCCTTCAAATATGGAAAGCCACAAAAGCAGAGGGGACCCAAAACCTGCCTTACTGAACCCACTTCAGCAACCGGCAGGTGAGCACACAGTGGTGCAGGACCCTCCTGATGTTTCAGAGAGTAGCAAAGGACATAGATTAAGCTGGTAAGGGAAATATGCTCTTCCTGAAACACACTGAAACTTCACACTGTACCTAATTAGTGTCCACCTGACTCTCTGCCATAGGTTACCTCCATAACCACTTGCTGTATCAACAGTCTGGGAGCAACTGCTTCAAGAACAAAAAGCGTGCCCTCCTCTATTCCAAAGCCCTACAGATGAGAAAACGGCATAAAAATAAGAAAGTATTTCATTATAAGGAGCCACACACCCAAAGCAGAGGAAAGAAGCAGCTATAGCATTTTCCTGCAAAACAACTGCAGGGGGATAACTGCAAAACAAGTCTTTGACTTAGCGCTCCAACTCACGTAACACAAGCAATTCATAGCAAAAGTGACTGGCCCCGATCCCTACCTGGAATACGCGACAAAAGCTCAATTGACTTGGATTACACCACTAAAGGAGAAAACTGAACCTTGTGGTGGAAGTAGCCATACAGGAATGCAAAACAAATCCAAGAGCTCCCTGCTGCGTTCCTGCATGCTATAAAATTTGTTCGCTCCCACAGGGTCTCAGAAGGCAAAAAGCTCATCACTAAAATTGCGTTTCTGCAGAACCTCCTCTAATTTAGACAAGTTGTGACCTTGGTGCGTTTTAGCCACAGAAAACAGGGTCCCATCCTCCATAGTTTAGGAACTCCACAAAACAATACACATCAGTGACCTGCATAACAGCTCTCTCGACTACATTTGCATAGGTGTCTCCATTGAATGATGAAAGGCAGAAAGACCCTAAGGGTGGAAAAAGCCCAGGAATTCATTGTGTGGAAGGCCATGTTTCCAGGAATTTAAATTAGCCTGTACTTATCACCAGTCTTCTGAGGATTGAATGTGTTTTGGTAATAACATGACAGAAACTGCTAAATGCCTTCATATTTAGAGCTGTGGATTGAACACAGGCTACTTGTTTTTCTTGCTTTATAGACTCGTTGTACACAGCTTCTTGGCCGAAATAAGGCAACAATCTAGCAGATAGCACATACACAACAATCCAAAGAGCAAATGCTATCAGTGCTGATGGATACTGCTGAGGTATAAGGAGGGGTGTCAGATGGYGTTCATGCAACAGTTTCAATCCTCAAGAGCTTGGTGGAGCTTCAAACAATTCCTCCAGCAGGCCAAAAACAGGTCAGAAGAACAGGATATGCTGCTAGAAGACTTGTAAGACAAGTGTCTTGCTGAAACGCCTCAGCCACCTGGCAGCATTCCTCACCACCAGTAATCAACTCCACACGCAGAGYACTTTGCATGTGCTGGAAGAGTCTTCCCCCAAAACTAAAAGCTGATGTTCCTTGGGTTTGTTAGTTACAGTCTTTAATTTTGGAAACCAAATCTATTTTTCCCCAAATAAGGAGCACAAATAAAAACCTAATTTTTGAAGAAATTTAAACTGAATTTAAATTTAACTAAGTCTAAATATTTAAACTGGATTCAAAATTTTAAATCTATTTTAACATTCTGAGGATTAACACAGCATGAGATCTGAGAAACACCTGCAAGAACTGCTAAAGACAGAGTAGGCCTTAAATCACATCCCACTTCAAGAGAGATCCAAGCAAATCCACGCCTGTAAGTTAATGGCAAACTAAGGCTAGCATATTTGCTTTTACAGASAATTTCATCAGAGGATCACCACCAGCCCCCTCCACTACAAGCCACCGTCTACAGCCAACTGGGGGTTTTCTGAGTCTGACTGCCTATAGACAAGGCAGACAAAGCTCAAAATAGAAGAGAAATGTAAAAGAAACGCAATAAAAGTTGAGTAAGTGTGATTGCATTGACTGACATTCTGGAGTCAGGATAAAACCCACTATCCCACCCTGTGTATTCCCAGACATCAAAATAGAGAAACCTAAACAGATAACGGCAGAGAGCCCCAGCCCCCTTTTTGTAGATACTTACATATATTGCTCCTAACTGAGTCCTGTCTGCATCAAAAAGCTGGTAGTAATGTTGTACGAAGCTGGACCCAATCTGCTCCCAGATAGGCTTGTCTCCCATTCTGAATCCTCACCTAAAGCCAGTGACTGTAAAACAAACAAAAAAATCATCAGAAAGAACAATCACTTAAATAAGCATAGCGCTTGGCTTGAATATTAAGCATCAGTAAACACAGATCCTCTCAGCTGGCCAGAATTTTTCTTTGGAAGAAGTAGGACAAATCTCACTTCTGTATCCTAGACTTTTGTGAAATAAAAATCTTGGATAGCAAATGGTTTAATTTCTTATTACAGTATTTGCCGATTTCTAAAGCTATTTCAGTGTAAGGTCACAACTCGTGTACAAAAGCAGAGAACAAGAACAAAAATGAGTGTTAYCACCTTATATTCACATATTTCAAAAATTACACCATCTGAAAAAGTTGGCAAGCACTTGCTATTTCGACTTGATCTCATTTACTGTAAACAACTGACATGTTAATATGGATTGTCTGCCAAGTGGCTTACACCAACTGATATTCAGCTCCTCAGGTATTTCACCATCCACAGGCCATTCTAAGGAAGAGTATCCTTTCAATGATGCACAACAGGAGTTAATTCACTAGCTCTTTGCTTAACACAAGCTTACTTTCCTCTTCTATCCTGTCACTAAGGCTGAAGTACACTCAACATTTATCTTTGAACCCGTAGTAATTTCAAGATACAAACCATAATTTTTTACTGTGGTGAGAATCTGCAGTTCCCAGTGAAGGTACTGGAAGCTCAGAGGCACCCCACACTTCTGAAGATGAGTCCCTCTATTTTAGAGGGATTAAGCATACAGCATGTCAGCAGTCCAGGCAGATCCAGTCTAGAAACTATCATGCACAATCAGTACAGATGGTCGCTTTACCATGCCATTAAATTTTTCAAGAAAGCAAATTCATTTTTTCTTTATCCTGATATCTCTCTGAAAGACTGAAGAATTGTGCTAAAATTCAAAACACAACAATGCTGTGCTCAAAACCCACTATGTTACATTTTAAGATCTGAATTTACTTCAAGCACACTAAATTATACTTGCTAAACTTCAAGACCTGTTAGTCCCTCCTTGCAATCCCTGACCAGGAACCCTTGAGCTACAGGTCTGTATTGCACTGCGAGTCCGGAAAGGCATGAAATTCTGTTTTAGGACACAGGACATGACAGTTATTTTGGCTTCCTTTAGATGTCAATTACTCACACACCTGTTTAAGATTTGACAAATTCCTAAGAGAAGCAAAAAACATATTCTTAAGATCTCCACAGCGAGTATTACCAGGCCTAGCTTTCTGTGCAGAGTCAGACAAAAAAGCTCTTTTCATATTTTAGGCCTTTGGCTGTTTGAGCTTTACTCATACAAATGGGAACAGAAATGGGTTCAAACCCTAGGCCAGAAGTTTTACGGTTACACAAATTTGGCCAGACTTACAGAAGAGCAAATATCTTTTATTAGATCAATGGCATAACAGGAGGTAGCATAGAAGTTTTCAGAGCRGTAAATTCAACTACCAAAGTAAAATACAAACCAAGAACAACTGCTAGACCTTAGACACCCAGACTGCTTGAGAGAGAAAATAGTTGGCATCTGTGGAGCTGAGAATGTGACAGCATAGAGAGCTGGCAAGGTGGTTCTCCCTRCTGAGAAAGGGATGTTTTGTGGCCTGTGAAAAGAGGAGAGGTTCAGCAGGAGGAGCTTTGGTTGTGACAATGCACCACAAAAGCATGCCACAGACTCACRGTTTGACATCCAGCTGGTGCTGGCTGCATGCTAGTTCTCAAGTGCACCTTAGAGATTCATTTTATTCAAGGATGAGGTCAAAAATGAACTTAAGATAGAAACATACCTATCCCATTTTTAAACATCCTTATTTCAATATCAACCACCTAGGCAATACGGTCAACATCAAACTCAGTAACCCTGCACACTAACATAGACTAAAAATTCAAAGACTCGTTGCCACATAACTAGTACTTGAACCGCTCCAAAAAGATCTACAATCTGGCATCAGTGACCATCACATGTGCTCCACTAATACTTGCAATACATGACTCAGTCTGAAGGAGTTTTACCCAGTGTGGTCACTCCTCTGGGAAAACAGATCACAAATTAAAAATCCATCCAAGTACAACAGGTTTAAAAAACCACACACACACCTTAAACCTACTCCTTTACAAGAGAAAAAGTTGTATTGATTGCACATCCATAATTGCCACATACCAGCCTAACCTGGAGCAGATGTAGAAATCAAACAACTTCAGCCTGTATTAAAGGATTTTATGTTGAAAGAAAACCACCCTAAAACCACTGCACCAACTCCCTGGAAACTTTTCTGAGTGATGCCCACCCTGCTGTTAGCGAGGACTCTCATGTCTTGTTTGGAAAACCAGAAGTACTAGTATTTAGTTTTGAAGTCTGCTGTTTCTGTTCCAGACTTGCAGGTACCTAGAGGTGTGTAGTTTGGGATGGCTGTGGTGGAGCCAACAATCAGCCCAAGTGAAAATCACTTCTACTCACTTTTTATGCATCGTCATAGCTTCAACTTCAACCCATGAACTCACATCACTATCAGATATCCTTCCCAAACATTCAAGCGCAAATCATCTAGTATTGATGTTAAACAGCCACACATCTAACATTGAGATGAAGTGGTGAACAGCAAAAGAATACCAGCTTATTCTCCTGAAGCTAAAGTAAGGTAGCTATTGCTAAATTAATTTCACACACACACGATGTGTATTCACTCACATCAYCAAGATCAAGCTGTACGCTAGCACTGCACCTTGTTTAGACCAGAGACCAACTCCTCAAGGCACAACAGCCTCACTCAAGCACCAGATGCCTTCTGTTCAAGCGTGAAACTGTGAGAAAGCCTTTGAGTCAGCAAGAAATTAAGGAATTCGTATTTTAAATACAGAAAGTAGTATTATGGTTTCTAAAACTAAAAATTAGTATGCTAGCTTGCTATCTCCTTCTAAAAAAATACATTTGTATTTTGGCAGGTAAAATACCATTAAATAAATTTTAAAAAAAGTGTAAATTTGACCAGTTATAATGTTGATTTTGCCAGAAGTGAGAACGAAACTAAAAAAAAAAAAATATGCTGCTGAAATTAATGATTCTTGATTAATTTTTTTTTTTTTTTTTTTTTTTTTTTTTTTTTTTTTTTTGTTACAACCTTGCTTTTTCCTGTGCCATTCATATATGGTTTTGCTGAACACTCTCACTCTCCTTGGAAAGGTTTTTTCTTTTCCTTTACTGATTTGTCACCTTTTCCTCCATGCTGTCTTATGTTTTCTGCCTGTCATCACAGATGTAAGAAGCTTAGAGATGTACCTGAAGAAAGAACAAGATAGGAATGATCTTGTATGTCATCAAGCCCAGTCCCTTTTAATGAGATACAATCCATCTAAGATTGTATTGATGCATTTATCAGGCTGCCTTAATTAGATAAATGTAATGTAAAAGGCTTTGAAGATCTATTCCAAAGCTAGGAAGAATGCCCATGTTCTGATGTTGTCAAACACTAGGACAACACAGCTGTGCCTCAGAGCCATCCAGCCAAATCTATCCGTAGTTCACTCAAAGTTTGGTTACAGAGGCAAGAATATTCAGTTAATATTAAGCCAGATAAAAGAAGTTTCAATAAGCTAGAAAGCACAGAAGATGTGGCACACCTGTCCTTTTAAAGGCACCTGCTGAAAGTTACCACTATATATTATTGGATATTCCATCTTAATTCCCCATGGAGGAGACAGTTTCCTTAAACTAATTAATTTTCTTTCCTTTGTCACTTCAAACCAAACCTACCTCATCACATCCACTTAAGAACATCACAGCCCATTCGATTAACAGCTTCTTCGCAGAAGCACAGCAGCAAAGCTGAGCTACCAACACGGAATGTAATACTTTAACTCACATTACTCGATTTCTTGGAATCTGCTCATATTAAAGAATTTATCCCCACCTCAAATACCACCCAGCAGTCAGTGCTTCAGCTGAAACCCAGTACAGTGCACGAAAGCTTCAGCTGCCAGCAACTCTCTCTTCAACAGGTATATGCTGACACTGCAGAACTGGGATTGCTGCTCCACAGGGGACTTTTCCTCAGTGACGTCTAAATCAAATTTTCCAATACCTTTGCCAGGCCGCACACCGACACATCCTCAAGTGTAACCTCCGGTCCTCTGCACATCTCTCACCACACTTCCTACAGCTCTCATCCTACACGGCACCATGGTATCCCCAGTACACTCATCCTGTGTTCATCCTTCATCCCGGCACAGCCACTGCTGCACAACGCCTCGGGGTACACAGTATCCCTGAACGTACAGCGAAGCTGCTGTGTTCAGCATCCCGCAGCACAGGAGAGGGAATTCATACCCTAAACCACACAGAACTTCCCAGTTCCGCACGACACCAGGTTTTCCTACATGCAGTCACAGACTCCTGACATCAACAGGACTTCCATAGGGCCCCACATCCCAGCAGCCCAGCCTGCACAGTCTATGCTGCCCAGTGCTTCTGCTGCTGCTTGACCTGGCGAAATCGTCCAAGGCTACACTACACCCTGAAGCCTCTCTCCCTCCTTTCCCCATAGGCTCCTCCAGCTTGTGTCCTGTGCCACCAGCCATGCTGGTCCAGGAGGGAGACAAGTGCCTGAACTAAGCTCCCCCTCATCTGCTTTGGCACATGGCAGATGGCACCAATATGATGTGAAGCTGCATGACCAAAACAGTCGTAGCACCAAGGAGGAAAGAAAGGTATGAGACAGAGGAGGACTGGAAGAGAAAGGAGCCTTCACATGGGCCATGAGTGACCTTGAATTAGACTAGGGTTACACTGGCCACAGGCAACAGATTTTCTGAAAAATCCAGAAAAATCMAAAAAATCCACAAAATCCAGAAACCCAGAATCTTTCCCATTGCCTGTCACAGCTTAGATGTTCCTCACCTACGCTTATCCTTCCTTCTCTGTCTTAACTCTGGGCATAAGARATCAGCACAAACACACCAAGACTGCCCATAACTCCTAAGGGGAACACAGTCCTTAAAAGACCCATTTCTGCAAAAGGTCTGGATGARCTCTTCCCATTGCTTCCTTCAACAAACGAGAAACCACGAAACCACCTGGAGACAATTCTCTGTCAGCACGCTGCAGTACAAAGTCCATCTTCCTGCTCAAGCGGCATCACCAGAGCTACTTGAAGGTGTAACTTGAGGAAAAGCCACCTTTTTACTTGGTAAAAGTAGAAAGTGTCTCCTGCCGACAGACAAATAAACAGATAGCTTTTCCTGAAACATGTAAGCACCAGTGACATTTGGAGCAGGTGGGCTATCATCACATCTCTGCAGTATGGAGAAAGACCAAACAATTGTTTCAACCTGCAGCTACGTTTACTGCATTATCAAACCTGGACATATGTAAGCTTACTGCTATCAATTAAAAAAAATAAGTCTTTCTGAATTCAAGCATGGCAGACCTGCACTTCTACAAAAATCCTACATTTTCTGAAAATGTCAACAAAAACTAGTATGAGCAATATTCTTCAACAAGGCCAAGTACAAGGTCCTGCACCTGGGTCGGGGCAACCCCTGGTATCAATACAGGCTGGGGGATGAAGGGATTGAGAGCAGCCCTGCCAAGAAGGACTTGGGGRTACTGGTGGATGAAAAGCTGGACATGAGCCGGCAATGGGCGCTCGCAGCCCAGAAGGCCAAGCGTACCCTGGGCTGCATCAAAAGCAGCGTGGCCAGCAGGTYGAGGGAGGTGATTCTGCCCCTCTGCTCCRCTCTGGTGAGACCCCCCCTGCAGTMCTGCGTCCAGCTCTGGGGTCCTCAGCACAGGAAAGACACGKACCTGTTGGAGCGGGTCCAGAGGAGGCCACGAAAATGATCGGGGGGATGGAACGCCTCTGCTATGAAGAAAGGCTGAGAGAATTGGGGTTGTTCAGCCTGGAGAAGAGAAGGCTTCGGAAGACCTTATTGCAGCCTATCAGTACTTAAAGGGGGCTTGTAAGAAAGATGGGGACAGACTTTTTAGCAGGGCCTGTTGCGACAGGACAAGGGGAAATGGCTTTAAATTAAAAGAGGGGAGATTCAGACTAGATATAAGGAAGAAATTTTTTACGCTGAAGGTGGTGAAACACTGGCCCAGGTTGCCCAGAGAGGTGGTAGATGCCCCATCCCTGGAACCATTCAAGGTCAGGTTGGTCGGGGCTCTGAGCAACCTGATCTGGTTGAAGATGTCCCTGCCCATGGCAGCGGGGTTGGACCAGGTGACCTTTAAAGGTCCCTTCCAACCCAAACTATTCTATTCTAGTAGTAAAGTAAATTGCTAAAGAAAACGAAGGTGGTCTCCCAGGGACTGCCACATTTAAAAAGCAAGCTGCATTCGAAGAATCAATGAACAACCATCACAGGCAAACAAGCTCAGTAAAGACTTTCTGATCTGCGGAACACCAAGAAAGAAAACAGTGAATTTAAAGAGGAAAAACCTCAAACTAATACATTTTAACATGCTAGTGGAGAAAAAAAATTGCCATCTGTTATCCAGTTATGACTACACTTATTCCCTAAGTAATCAGAGCTTAAATAAACCACGCTCCCTGGATATTAAAGCTGGCCCTACACACCAYTACACCGAAGTTAAACTCTCTTAAGATTGAATTCAAGCTTGTTTTCTGGAAGATCTGAAAAATCAGTGTAACAAGAGAGCATCAATGCTCCCTTTAAGTTGGTGCTATTGGTCCAGGGGTGTATGTGAATCCATGGCAAACATGATTTAGACCATCAGTTGCTGTACCCTTCACTACTGATTAACGAGAGTAAATAAGGACAATGAAAGAGCTCTCAGTTGTTTCAGTTCCTGTTTTTCACGCAATTTCTACCATGCATGTATTTTTGATTGCTCAGATTAAAAAGAGTGAACAGTCTTTAGACTGCAGTAAAAAACGAAAAAGTAAAGCAGCAAACACTTTTTAGACTATTTTTCCTTCAATCTCTTTTCTATTGCTACTAAAACTTACAAAGACAGGAGCGTCTCCTGTGCACACTTTGTAGGAACACAATGGAACCAGCATCACAGGACCAGTTAATCTTCTCTCAAACACGTCATCTATTCAACTACACCAAGAATCACTTGATAACAGATCATCTTCCTTTAGCAAAGGCATACACTCTCAACAGAAGGAACTATGCAAATTATCACAGAATAATTCAGGTTGTAAGGGACCTCTTCCAGCTCCAAGCAGGGTCAGCTAGTAGATCAGACCAGGTTGCCCACACCTTTATCCACTTTGATCCCCAAAAGCTCTGATGCTGGAGACTACATAACCTCTGTGGGCAACCCATTCCAATGCTTGACCATCCTCATTCAGAGGGAAGCTCTCCCGTGTCCAACCAGAATCCCTTCTGTTCCAATTTATGCCCCTTGTCTTCTGTGCTCCCACCAAGTACCCCTGTGAAAAGCCTGGCTCCATTTTGCTGATAATGGTCTGACAGATATTGGAGGCTAGGATTAAACCCCACTCAAGCCTTCTCTTCTCTAGGCTAAACAAGCCCAGGCCAGGCAGAATGCACGCTAACACAGGGTTGATGAAATACTGGAACTTACTCGGGGACATCATACATCGTCAGTCATTTACCTTAAACACACCGTACCTCTTTCTGAGAAATTCCAATTTAGTGGTCAATCTTTCTCCATTTGAAAACCTACGAAATTTCCAGTTGAGAAGCAAACTCATGCATTCAGAGACTGAAAGAAAGAACTGCTGCTCTTGGGTATCTTTGCTATCATCTCCACAGTAGCTGACTGATCTATGGAGGTTAACAATCTGAAAATTACTGCTCCAGGCCAAATCAGAAATTACTGATTTCAACACAGACCTTCACCTAGTAATTGCTATAGGCTGCACTGTGCAAGGAATTACATTATTCTAAATACGCTTGCAGATCTAAAAATAAATTAAGTCTAGATATGTGAACGGTGGAAGGATGGAAAAGGAGAAAAGGGAAGAGTGACAAGGCGCAGACTGTTTCCTTCTGAAAAATATGGAAAGTAAATTGACTTTCCCCTTCTCAGTCTTTTTATTCCTCTACTCCAACTTCATTAAAACAAATTAATGCAGGAATTATGCCAACCTGAAGCATATTTTTTTGGTTACAGATGTCAGCAAGTACAAGGCCACTAGTAAACAAAACACACGGGGAGGACTCCAGCAAAGCTTTCACTGTGCCTACAGCTTGGTGCTCAACCTATCTGCAACCTGACAACCCAACAGAGTCACAAGAGTCAGCAGAGATGATTTTCAAATATATAGACATATATTATATTACATAGAATTGGATAGGAAGACATAATGTTTTGTTGTTCAGCAATAGCCACAACGCTACACATCTGGCATTTTTTCCACAGTATTCTTGCTGCAATCCAAAAACTGAATTCAAGTTTACAAGGCTGAAGTCACATCTCTCTTCCCCAGGATGAACCCAAGACTGCTCGGTTCTAAAGTAACAGAGGCAGCAATTGGGGATGGGAGGGGGGAACTGCTGCACCACGTTTTTCTTTACCTTATAGGCACAGTAACATAACACTTTGTCTCCAAGAAACAGAATATAAGATATTTCTTTCTATCTGTCTCTGACTATCATGACAGCTGTTTCAGGTTAAGAGAAAATTAGGACCTGATTTTTAAGCTACAGAAGCAAAGATGTCATACTACAGTTATAACCCTTTTTTCTCTACCAAATCATTACTTAAAAATTAACCAGGTTTGTTCATGAACTCAGCAGCAAAATAATACTCAGTATTAATTTTTATTCTACATAGAACTTCTATCAAAAACTGCAGTTTAATCCTTGCAACTTTTCTTGTGGTTCACAACTGAAGTTTGGCACATTTGAAAACACTCACTGTTGTGTGTTTGTTAGAAGTAGCCAGTTGTGCAAATAACAGCCCTGAATTAGATAGCACAAAGGTAGTCACTCCTAAAAACATAACCCTAGGTACCTTGGTGCAGTGATAAATGCAAGAGGACCTAGATAACATTGCTATCTTGCATTATATTACCCCATAATTTTAGGTTTAGCCACAGCGTTCCCCTATTATTGATGAGAAGCATTCAAAGTATGGAAAATTTTCTCCACCATGCTTTATGATCCACAAGCTTTTCATGTGTGCAAGCAAGGCTTGTTATACCTCACCTTCAAATAATTGGTCTCCAGCCTTTGGTTGAGCTCCAAATTTCCAAAATATGCCTAAAAAAAAAAGTCACCAAAACTTTTCATGTGGTATCTGCCTAACCATCTTACACTTCCAAAACCATGTTTCCCGTCCTGCTTTGCTTCCTTTTTTCCTCCCCTGCAACACACAATAGTCCTGCTTCCAGCAACATGGTACGTAAGCACACAAATTGGTCATGTACAAATACGAGTATCAAAACTGCCTGTGATGCCACGATATTTAGGAGTCTTAAAACTGAAAGAAATCATGCTTACAAATGTTACCAGTTATTAGTATATATTGCAATCTTTACACAAAACATACTCACCACCACCACTAACTCGATGATCCTATTATTAATGACAGAGACAAAAGAAACCCCAACAGAGAGAACTGCAGAAAGTTGTTACCATTTGCGTTTTTCTAAAGAACTGAATAGACACAGATGTTAAAACAAATGTATTTCAAATCATCTACCGAACAACTTACAATCTTTTAGGGAGGAACATGAAATAATAATTAGGACCCCAGTTGGAAAATAGTTAAATAGTCCGGAAGTAAGCCAAAATGTCATTGTACTTTAAATTAAGATTATGCTTTTCACCAATAATGATACCATATACAGTAATTTCTCTACTTCTTTGCGGAGATACGTGAAATGCCTTTTTTGTTGCTGCTAAAAGAAAACTTAGTCACCACGCACAGACACAAAAAGCATTGCTTGACCACAACTCCTCCCAGAAAAAGAGAAATCAAAAAAGTACCAACTTGAGAAGCTAGCTGATTCAGCAATCAGATTTAACTTTCAAGCAACAGTTCTGCAACTGATTCCTATTCCTCTTCAAGCATTTACCTGGGCTTCGTTCCCATTCGACTGCAATACAATGTATATGCCACAAATCCAACTCTAAAATACGCATTTACACTGGAAGTGATGGACTTCAAATGAGAACAAACAGTTGAAGCATTACAGCCTGCCTTAGACCGGGAGTTAAATTTGACGTCCAAGAACAGCGTCTTTGGGACTTAATTACTTCAGAAAGCTCTCTCATATTAACAAAATGCAACATACACTCCTTGCTACTGTAAATTTTTGCAGGTTTTGATGGTTTTAAAGCTAAAAAAGCAACAACGGCTATAGAGGTGGAAGAAAAAAAATCATCTCTTGTAGAATCACACTGGAAACCGGCAACTCAAAGGAAAAAACTAGACAGCTACAGCAGATCACTGAGCACAGGCACTTTTGCTAGTTTTACTCCAAGGAAGCGTGAACCTTTCGTTTTCTACGTGACAAAGTGATTCAACCACGTCAGGTTAACTTCAGTCCTCGCACAACCTTCTGGCAAGACAGTAATACAGTAAGAACATCAAAAACACTCGAAGCAGAAAGCAATACTCAAGCACACCTCCTTTCACACCAGGCAAACCATCTCCTTGCAGCTCTGAGGGCTCATCCCCCCTACTTTTCCTCCCCGCGACACCAAGCCATGGCAAAGCAAGGCAGCAGCACCGCGGGGCACCGGGCTCGGTGCCGAGGAGAAGTCCCGGTGCCTCAGACCATCACGACGGCAAAACCTTGAGCGGGTTCGAGCCGGGACAGCGCTCCTGGGCAGAGCCGCTTGCTGCCGCAGGCTGGGCACGCCGGTGCTGCTGCCAGGCTGAGGAGCAGCGCTCACCTCCCCACTACCCACCGGAGGCAACGGCTCCCCGAGCCTGCGGCCCGGGCTCACCCCGGCGGAGGCCCCTCACTCCCCGCGGCCGGCCGGAGGAGCTGGGCCGGGGGCCCTCCCCCCGCCTCAGCCCACCGCCCACACGCGGGGCCCCGCCGAGCCGCGCCCGGCCCCC
>JAYKAV010002430.1:217787-401427 GCA_035582835.1 Phoebastria nigripes
CGCCGCGGCGTCAGGCGCAGCGGCCGCTACCCAGCGCGGGCCGCCGTCAAGGTGGGCGGCGGGGTCGCGGCGGCCCCGCCGCGGGGTGTGCGGGAGGGGAAGGGGAGAGCCGCTGTCGCGACCGGCCGACCCGCGGGGGTCGCCCGGCGCTGTCCGCCCGGTGGGAGGGAGAGGCGAGGCCCTTGGAGCAGGGACCGGGGAGCAAAGGACGCTCCCTTGCCCTTGTTCGCCTTTAAACGTGGAAAATGGGCTGAAACCCCTGAATTTCGCGCTCAGTGAATAGCCGGGTCACCGGCGTAGGCGGGGCCGTCACAGCCTTGCACCTCGGTCGTGTTTGTCTTCTGTTTCCCCGTTTTGGGTTGTTTTAGGTCAGGGCTGTGAGGGATGGAGGGCCTGAGTCTGCGATGAGACTTGTGCATTGAAACCCACCTCGATGATCCGCCCTTGTGAATTGCCTTCCGCCCAAAAACGAAGTGCCAGCGTTGTTAGAAAGCAACTGTGCACGATTTCTTCTTGGGAATTTGGAAAATGTTTCATGTTAGGTAGCTTAGATTTTTATTAGGAGATGGATGATGAATGCTTTTGATGCTAAGATTCATCTTTAACGATGAAAATACCATTTTTGAATTGCATGTCTCTGATTTCTCTCTTTAGACCGTATCTGATTCAGGAAAGGAGAAGAATTCTGGCAGAAGCACCTTGGTGAAGCGGAGATCGACTGTGTTCCCTGATCCTGACAATGACACACCACGGATTATGCTCAAGAGAATCATCCGGACTCGTAAGTATCTTTTTTCAGGAAAACAGAGAACAATGTTTTGGTGTAGTTGAGGACAGGAGGTGTTCTTTTGTAGCATGTTATTCTTGCCCTGTTATGAGGAACAGAAATCCAGACCATTGTACGAGCGATTTATGTAAAAGAGGAATCGCTGCAGTGGCAGCTGAACGAGGTCATGCAATACTACTCTGTCTCAAAGACCAGGTCTTGCATTGATGAAATCATATTCTTGAAAATCCTCTTCACTCAGTCTTCTTACGCCGGTGAGCAAGCATGTAATCTTTGTGCTGCCTTTAGCTGTAGGATCGTGTGTAAATTGGAGGGGCACGTGCTGCTGCCAACCTCAGCTCTGCTGCAGTACGTGGAACCCCCGTGCTGCCATTTGCCACTGTTGGCTTTGTTGTTATACGTGCCAGCCTTCCTAGGAGTAGAACCCAAATAGTTTTCACCAGGTCTTTATTTTAACCCATTAATAAATGTAATTTACAGAATGTAGTGTAGATTTGACACTCTGCTGCATTTTGGCATTCTTGCTGGATTGAATTGTGGAAAGGAAATGTTTTGGTTTTTTGGCAGAACCACAAGTTTCACCTCTAGCACCTCAGATACCTAAACATGAAGAAACAGAAGAAGCTGGATCAGAACTCCCATCTAAGAGGGTTTCCAGCACGTAAGTAATATTTGTGGTTTTTTACACTACCAGGAACAGCTGCAGTTCCTTCGATGGGATCGGGGAGCAGGATTTCTTTACTTCTGTTTCAGTGATCAGAATCGTGTTCTGTCAGGTGGGATTTTCAGAAATACTTCTTCAGCGTTAAAAGCTGCATAGGAACCACTGGGACTGGGGGACTGAATAGTAAATACTTCAGGTTTGTGCTTAGTCCCCCTTCTTAAATGCAGACTTTTCATGTCTTTTTGCAGTGGAACTGCTGGATACAATAAGCCTCCTGATGGAAGCCTACTTTTCTTAGCTGTCTGTGACAGATACTAAAATAGAAGTTCTTGGATCTCTCCAAGGCTACAGGCCGTGTGCTGACGATGCTGAAGTGTAGTGAGTGACTGCTCTGTCCTGTATTCAGAACGCAGGCTGCTGTAGCTTTTTACGGCGTTGCTGCTTCTTGGTTGTCCTTCTTTTGGGCTGCTAGGGGTTACTGCCTTCCTGTAGAGTGGTTTGGAGCGAGGTTTGCCTGAGGCTCAGCTGCTTTTCTTCACGTTTAGCTTCCATTAATATTTTAAGTTAATAGGCCTGACTGAGAGGCTGAAGTGTGGTTTGTTTCCTTCCACTTTGTTATGAAATAGAAAATCAATAGTGGTGGCAGGTCTTAATTTGCTTTAGCCAGTTTTGTCACAACRCTTGTGTGTATTTTTGCTTACTGCAAAAAAGACTGTTCTAAATAATGTGATTTCCTTTGTCTTTATAGCTAAACTTTTTGCATTGACTATAAGCAACCTTAAACAGGTCATCTAAAATACTAGGTAAACTCCTGAACTTCCGTCTTTCTGGTTTTTTAATACAGGAAGAAAAATCTGAGTTTTCTGTAAGAGTGGTAGCTTGGTTTTTGTGGGGTTTTTTTTGTTTTGTTTTTTAAATTAAAAAAGATGAGTAGTAGTATTTTAATTCCTTCCTGATTTTGCTTGTTGTAGTTCTTGAACATCTCTGAATATGCTTCTCATCAGTCTGTCTTAAATGAAAAGATCAGATGGTTGGATCTTTGCAGGGTTTTATGTTCTAGTTGTTGAAGTTAAACAGGTACAGACTTTTTAAAAATATTTTTAAAATTTTAAAAAATTTTAAGTCTTTTTTAAAAATTCCATCACAGCCTTCCTTTAGTTGATGTGAACTTTCGTGAATTTGGGAAGGCACTGCTTTCCCTACTTGTAATASCATCTTCCAGCATAGATGCAAAAAACGAGAGATCTTTTTTCCCTGCTGCTTTACGTTTGATCCCCTTTGCAAGCTAGTTAATTCTAACGCTTAGGCTTACGTTATGCTCATAATACAGTAATGAAACTTAGCCACTTCTCTGACTGGTAGAGAGTGTATTTTCTAAGGGGAAAAGACCCATAAACATGATCGCCTCACCATTCCTGCTATATCGAAGCCACCTTTGTTGCAGCAAAGGGTACAGAATGCTCTGTCTGCTGAATGCGGGCTCTTGGCTGCGGGAGGGACGCTCTGCTCTAGTTCTGCAGGACGCTGTGGGGCGCTGGCAGCGCTCCTGAATGTGACCTTCATGAGAGGGGATTCTTGGAAATCCTCAGTAAAGGGGGAAAACGACTCAGAAACTTACTCTCTGATCCTGATCCAGTGCCTGACTGGGAGATTACATGTCTATTCCGTGTACCAGCTTTGTGGTACCTAATGTTGTTTCATGACGATGGCTTTTTCATTTACACTGTAATGATTGACAAACCTTATTGCTGTTGTGTGCTGTTAGGAGAAGAGAGCTATGGAGCTTGTTGGAAGTCAAGCTTTTACTCCAGTCTGACCTTTCTCAGCCCTGTTGTTTTGCATATACACTCAAGTTTTGATTCTCTTCCTTTGTGAAGTTTACTTTGATTTAGTAGGAGGGCCTGACGTGTTCCTGCGTTTGCTGAGCTAATCACCGATTAGTTCCTTACTTCTGCTGCAGCGAGGACAAATAGTTTCTATTTGTTTTTCACTGACGTTACACAGATCTTTCTAAGGTAGCTAAGAAGCTCAAGTCCTTTGTTAAAGGCTTGGTTTGTATTGGTAGGGTGGAAATGCAACTGCCAGACCTTGTTCCTGAGGACACATCTATCACCACGTTCCGTATGACTAAGAAGAGAAGGAAACTCAGCATTTCTGAGTTTGAGAGAGCAGCAGACAAACGACTTCCTCAGAACCAAGGTAAGGCCACAGTCAAAAATGACCTTGTTCAGCACTGCATTTGCTGTCAATTGATTTTTATCCGCTGCAGTTTAGTTCTTAGTAATTTCTCAGCTGGGCAGTTGTACGTTTGGAAGTGAGACTGCAGTATCTTGTGCAAAGAGGATAGCGGAGAAGGTAAAAGCCCCTCCTATCAAATTTAAAATAAGTCTTTTTGAGCCAAGTTACAGGCTCTGCCCTGACTGTATAGAACTTCTTGACTATTTGTCCAACTTGGTGCTGGTTTTTTTTGTTTGTTTGTTTGTTTT
Organism: Phoebastria nigripes; assembly: GCA_035582835.1. Classification (NCBI taxonomy): domain Eukaryota; kingdom Metazoa; phylum Chordata; class Aves; order Procellariiformes; family Diomedeidae; genus Phoebastria; species Phoebastria nigripes. The sequence goes on from JAYKAV010002430.1 coordinate 221,725, forward strand.
GTTGGGGGTTTTTTGTTTGTTTTTTTGTTTTTTTGTGGGTTTTTTTTGTGGTTTTGGGTTTTGTGGGGGGGTTTTGTGTTTTTTTGTGGTTTTTTGTTTTGAAGTGTCTCCAAAGGAAGCAATCCCTGTCTTCCCCTCAATTCCAGAAACTTGAAAATAGAACAAGCTGCATACATTTTGTTGCAATTATATCAAAGAAGTTATAAAGCTCTTGTTTGAGAAAAAAGGGTCTTGTAGTTTTATAAAAGAAATAATGTTTTATATTGGAATAAGTCTTCCCTTTAAACATAAACTTGCAAATTTGGTAAATGTAACTTTCGTTTTAGTTGCAGTTTAACAGAGGCAGATAAAATGCCTCACCTTGGTTTGCTACTGCCAATAGGGTATGTAACTGGAGTAGAATTCAAGGGTGGGATTCAGCTCCAAATTACAGACACCTGTGCCTCAGCTCCGCATTAAAGATGCTCTGTGCCTGTGTGCATGCTAGGTAACTGAAGTCCTCCTAAAGTTTAGGGGAGATCTAGTCAGTGGAGTCTGGAGGTCGATTCAGCTCACCCTAAAGTAGACACCTACATGTGATTAATTGTGTTTGACAATAATGGGAACACAGACACCTGTGTTTGGATATTTTAATCTGGAGCTGAATCCCATCCTGACTCACCTGGAGTCAAAAAATCGGCTTGTCTGTCTTTAGCCCGACACCTGGTCTGAACATGTTCTGATAAGATGCGGGCAGCTCTGTGAAAGCGGAGGGGGCATGCTCTAGTATTTTCTAGTATGAGCATGATTATGTCACTGCTCTCCAGACCTGCTTTTGGATTTTTAGGACTTTGTGAGTAGAACAGGTTTGAATTACAGTTTCACCAAAAATCTGTGGAGTAGCTATCTGTATTTCTAAAGTTTCCAGATGCTTTAGTGCTTGGGAGGTAAAGGGTTGCTGAAGGATTGTTGTGACTGAGGCCCTAGCCGATCTTACTATTAATGTGGTAAGACTGATATTACTGAGTGTGAGGGCATGTGCCATATTTAAATTACCTTTGAAATAACTGTTTTATTACCCTTTCAGAAATTGCTTATTAGAATTCTAACAAGCAGTTCTGGAAAACAGACCAGAAATTGTAAAGTGAACCTGTCATCTAATTCTGTTCTCACGAAAACGTAACTTTTGAGGATTGTAGCATAACTGGCTCTAGAAAGAGGAAGATCCATTGGGGTGTTCCTGTAGCCTGTTGTGTAGAGTGTAATTTCTCAGCTAGCGTAATTTCTCAACTAAAGTGTCACAAATTTTTTTTCTAGGTCAGTCAACGTTGGACAGCACTGCTTTGGCTCGGTGAGTTTAAACTAAAATGTCTTAACTTCTGGCTGTCTTAACTATAGCTGCCTTGATTCATCATCTCTGTAGTTGTGAAGAACAGTATAGATACCTGGGTTCATGATTAAGACCCGTGTTAGTAATAACACAATCATCTCCCACTCTGGTGATGGAATTTGAAGGTGTTACACCACATACCTTGTGATTTTCAGAAACTGTGGCTCTGCACCATATGCCCAGGTTGGTCTAGCTTGTATTGCTACTGTTGCTCCTCTTTTTGCTTACTGGGATCATTCTCATGTTTCCAACAATAAATCAGTACACAATATACCTTAGAACATTATCTCTGCCTGTTAATTGACTCATCGCATCAGTTGCATCTATGCAGTCTTTAGTCTAACCTTCCTGGACTTTAAAAGCTTTTTTGCAAGTCAAAGAACTTCTTTTCCTGTGTTGCCCGTGTACTTTGCTAATGATCCTAGCCATGGTTAGCAATTTATTTCACCTTTCTCACTGCAGCCCTTGCCTGTGGTCCCATGCAAGGTGATTCATAGGGCTGCATTCTGTACTTCGTATCTTTGAATCCCCTTTTTGATTGGGCTGCCTAGAGAGAGGGGCAGGAGGTAGCTGAGCATGGCCAGTTTCTTTAGGGTGCAAAATACGTAYGTTGAGATACATCTTTTCCCATGCCTTGCATGCTGCTATCTTAGCTCCCATCTCAAAAAAGTTAACAGTGTATTGGTAGCTGTACTTTGCTGTGAATACTGATACTATAAGCAGCTTCTTAGACTTGTTCTGAAGTCCTCCTACCACCCCGCTGTCATCTGGAGGACACCTTTACTCTCAAACGTTTGTTTTCCCTTTTTTTTTTTTTTTTTGTTATTTAAAATTTTTAAAATTTCTGAACCTTTTGTCAGATATATTGTTGCAGCCCTCTCGAGGTAGGAGGCTGTAAGACAGTCTGTTTCCTGATCTCTGTGATACATATCCTGATGTTAGGCAGCGTCATGAAATTAAACTATTTGTTTRAAGTAGACTGCCATGTAATCCTCAAGGTTTTTTGGGGGTAAATTCCTCCTAGCTAAGGGATTTGTGAAATGTCTCACTGTTAGTGGCACCATGTGTGTAATCTGAGGGTAAAAAGGGAGTGTGTAAGTTTGGAAAATTATTTCTTCCCCCTCTTTTTACAGATCTCTTCGCATGTCTCTTGGTTCCTTGATCCCACCAGACACTGTTGAAAAGAGAGGCTTACTCCGGAGGCCAAAAAATCGCAAAGCTATTGACATGGAAGCTTTTGAAGGCGGAGTGGAACAGAACATGCTGAAGAGAAAAGGTTTCTTTTGTGTTGTTACTTCTGTTTTAGGAGGGAGGGCCTTATATAAGGTGACTTTTAGAAGCAGTTACTGAAGTGTGGTCTGTATTTTACGATTTGAAGGCTACTAGCACGTTCACAGAAATCCTGTGTAATTTGGGAGGCAAGATTAGAATGAGGCTCTGCATCTGTAGTTGCTTCGATTCTATGTGCTTAAATATGTGCTCCCCAGTTTGGTGATTTATACCACAGGAATCGTATCCTGTTTGGGATCGTGTTTGTAGCTGTGGGTGCTGGAGAGATGGTTTGGTAGAGAAAGTTAGGGGCACTGAAGTGTGATGATACAGTTTCAGCGTTTGATCTGTGGAGGATGAATAAAATTTGGTTGAATGACTTAAATTTTGAATTATGCAAGTCCTGGTAATAAATGTGTGTCCCTATGACCTTGAACAGTTTTTCACATAAAACTTGTTTTAAAACTTTATCTAAACAGCACAGAACTATCTTGTGGACTCACAAACAGCATCTGYGATTCGAACAGCCACGCTGACAAGTGATGCAGAAATCATGCTGAGTAACACGGAGCTCTTTGTTCAGCCTCAGTTCGATGAACAGAGCCAAAATAAGCTTTCTGCTCTTGAACCACAGCTATCAGATTCAAAAACTTCAGCACAGAGAAGCAAGATTTCTGATGCAGCTCAAGAGGAAGCAAGGCTGGTGGACCTGGTATCCAGTGTGGGCACAAATGAGGGAAGGACCCAAAGATATTCTGAGGACTTAATCCTTGATCGTGAGCATGTTGCCAGAATGACTCATGTATCTCCAAAAAGACCTGCAAACCAGCAGGAAGATAAGCAAGATCATTCCCAGCAGGGTAACTCAATGGAGCAGCTTTCTGTTTCAGAAGAGGCGGTGGTTGGCAGTGAGTACTATGGGTTAGGACTTGGGGCTTAGCAGGTGTTATCTGAAATCACAGGATGGTTGAGGTAGGAAGGGACCTCTGGAGGTCATCTTCTCCAACCCCTCTGCTTGAGCAGGGCCACCTAGAGCAGGTTGCCCAGGACCATGTCCAGGCAGCTTTTACGTGTCTCCAAGGATGGAGACTGCAAACTCTGGGCAACCTGTTCCAGTGCTCAGTCACCCTCACAGTGAAAAAGTGTTTCCTTATGTTCAGACAGAGCCTCCTGTGTTCCAGTCTCTGCCCGTTGCCTCTTGTCCTGGCACTGGGCACCACTAAGAAGAGCCTGGCTCCGTCTGCTTTACACCCTCCCTTCAGATACTTGCATATAATGATGAGATCCCCCCTGAGCCTTCTTTTCTCCAGGCTGAACAGTCCCAGCTCTTTCAGCCTTTCCTCCTAGGAGAGATGCTCCAGTCCCTTAATTGTCCTGGTGGCCCTTTGCTGCACTCTCTCCAGTATGTCCATCTCTCTCTTGTACTGGGGAGCCCAGAAGCGGACACCATAGATTGGTCACAAATACGGTGAGATAAGGAGATAATGTGAGGGAGCTGTAGACAGAGTTAGAAGGAGTCTCAGGAGGTTACTACTCTGGAGCTTTACCCAGGTAAGGTCATTTATATGTCACAGCTAACCGCTTTGCTGTCTCCAGGGCCTTAAAAATCCCTTGGACGGAGGTAGTCACCTCCCTGGTCACTCTGTACCAGTGCTTTGCAAGTCCTACCACTTGCCAGTTTTTCCCTGGTGTCTGGTATCTCTCTTCTGCATTCATTTCCCTGTAAATACCTTGTCCTGGCTGTGTAAATGGGAGCGCATTTTCCTCATACTGCATAGACCAGGCCCCAGGCTGTGGGTGTAACCCTAGAATTTTCTGCTTAGTGACCCTGAGGCAGCTAGCCAGGACAGGATCTGCGGTAGTAAATAGCTTCGTGCAGTTCTTCAGTCAAAACTCCTTATGCTTTCCATGAAGTATGGACAGCTAATGTTTCTTTTTAATTTAGTTTTTTTTATGATCCTTTGTCAAAAGGGCCATGGAAAGGGTATTTAAAGCATGGTTGGTGTATTCAGTACTGCTCAAGCCAGGAGAGGAGTTCTTGCCATGGAAAGCTTAGAAATTAATTAATGCCTGGTGGACTGTTGCACCATACCCTGCTTCTGGAGGGTTGTCTGTGGCAAGCTTAGTGGGAAAAGTTGTTTTGAAAGGACAAGGGAAGAGATGACCAGAAAAAAAGGTTAGTTGCTCTGAAGAGTCCAATGGTAGGCACTTCTAGGACGAATGGATAGATAACATGGAGAAAAGTGTGGAGGACACCGAATAAGGGACTGGATCAAATGAGAGGAAGAGGAGAGGGAGTGAGAGTGTGTCTTAAAGATGCTGGAGTTTGTAAGGCATTAATGTCAAAAGTTAATGGTTACACAGTTCTGCTGTTTTACCAAAGGTAGCTGATGTCGATATTGCTCCTCAGAGTGAACTGAGGAATAGTTGTGAGGACTTTTCCAGCTGGTTCCTAAGATACAATGCGAACTCCCTAAACTGCTTCAAGTAAAGGAAGAGCATTTTCTTGTTTGTATTCCTCTCTCTGCTTGGTTGGTTTTTTACTTACCAGGAAAGCTAAAAGAAAGTTTAAAAAGATACTGGGGGCACATTAATGCTCTCAATTTCTAGCTGTTAATAGATGGAGCTTCTCTTTGCCATCCAGAAGTTCAAGTAAATGTTTGGGATCCCCAGTCACTCTAAAGCCTAAGAGATCTTTCAGCATGTCTTTGAGAGAAGTTGTGTCCCATATAATTGAAGACCTAGATGTAAGCGATACAGAAGAAGAGATGGCTAATACAGTGAATGAAGTGGAACAGGAAGATATTTTCAGAGAGGGTAAGAAGTGCTTTCAGTGTTGCAAGGGAACGGAGTACTTAAACTCTTGGTTTTAATCAGATTATTCAGGTGACTTGCAGGGTAAAATAGACTTTATTGTGCAGTAGATGCTGGAGATAATTTAATTCGTATTAGAGACACCGTAAGCATTTCCAGACAAGCTTTCTAAAAGTAGGCTGTGACTTGCTCATGTGCTTCCTTGTCAGTATTTGCTTTGTTCACAGTGACTGCAAATGGAATAAAGGTTCGTATTTTTTTGGTAGGTCTGTAGTACTGCTCGTCTTCCCATAGGAAAGATGAATAGCTCCCTCTTGGCAAGGAATATATCTGGCTAATCATTCTTTTTGTTTGTATACATTTTAATGCTTTACTGTATTTATTTAAGCCATGTTGGCTGTTATCTTTCTTCAGTACTAACCAGCATCTTTCTCCCTCAAGACAAGGGCTTGAAGGTTGCCCTCCCTTAAGTAATAAAGATTGTCACTAGTAGGCTGGGCCTTAATACCTCCTTGTTTCTGGAAGAGAGCAAGTCATGCAAGTTGCCTGCTTTCACAAGCACATTCTAATTTTTTTCTGAAATTCTTTTGCCTTGGAATAAGACAGTAAAAACTCTGCACAGATGCTGAGGTTGGCAGGTGTTACCCAGTCATTACATAAAGCTTTGGGGGTGTGTGGACACAAATTCCTGTGGTTTGTTGAATTTCATTTTCCAGACTACTGTTTAGGATCCGTTTTAAGTCTTTCCCATTGTTCCTTTGACAGTGTCTGGAAATGAGAGAAGACCATTGCCATGCAGGTTTAGCTTTCCCTAGGCTTAATTACGTCTGAAGTTTCATATGAATTACCTTGTGGCAGAATGGAAACTGAACAGTCTATAGCACCAACAGTTTTATTATTAGAATTTTAAACTGAATCCCTGCAGTGCCCATAAGTAATTGCTTGCACATACCAGRTGTATCAGCAAAATTAATTATGTTACCTTTTTATCATGATAATACAGCTTTTTGTTTTGAACAGTTCTTTTAGAGTAGTTCATTAAGGTAGCAGATATTCTGCACCTCTAAATTTACAGTTGTGTAAGGTTGGCATCCTGTAATCTTTCTTGATTCTTTTGTCCTGTTATATTTTTACTTGGGTGTGCCTGTGGAGTGTGAAGTTTAAATGGGATGTGACTCTTGAGATTGATGGAAGTCACCTCAGAATTGTTACAGTTCTGTGAACACCAGCTCAAAGCTTGGGGGATGGTCAGAAAAGCAAATAACATGTAAAAATTATTATGAAAGGAAGAGATGACAAAACATCACTGTGCCACTACAGAAATGACTGTCATGCTCACCTTTTGAATACTGCGTGCAGTTCTAACCTCTCCATCTCTAAATAGATTTAACAGAACTAGAGAAGGTGCAGAGAAAAACAGTTTTACAGTTAACGATRATCAAATATATGGAGCAGTTTCTGTAGATTGAATGACTAAAGATAAGGACTGCTCAGCCTGGAAAAAAGACAATGGGAGTGAAATATAAGAAGTTTAAAAAGAAAAGCCTTGAGCAGCATGGAGGAGATGATTCAGCAAACAAATTGAAAGAAACAGCTCCCTGATCTGTCAGTGCAGAAACTAGAGAGGAGTAACTGGCACTGACAGCTGGCAGGTTATACCAAACTACAGGAGGTATTGCTACTGGCAACAGGTGAAGAAATCAATAAAAAATTAAGACTTGAATGTGTCAATGGCATCTGGTACTCCACTGTTCAAGTACTGTATCCCAGCAGGGATCCAGTAGTGTGGGAGATTCACTGGTGCCTGTCTGCCTTAGGCAGTCTTATTGTAGAGTTGAGCTTTTGTCTTCTCCCCACAAAGCTAGTTAATATTTCACTTAACTTTGGGCAAGATTTTGCCCTGCGTTGGTGTAGGGAGTCCAACGTTCTGGTTAGTGAGATTGGTATTACTGATTTTTGCACCACCTTTGGCCAAATTTCCTTGTCCCCTTCACTGGGGCTTGGGGTTCCCAAGACCTTGACACTTGACTTTTGAGTGTGAAAACTCCCAGTCACTGGAGAGGATGGTAAAAATCCACTTTTACAGCTTCTGGGCTCGGCCAAGATTTTCAAACCCTTCAGCAAGTGACAGTACTATGAGAGTTCCCAGTAAGATTTCTCCAAATAATTACCTGTGTGGGTTTCTGAGCTACATGGTAACAGACATGTGGACTATAGATTTAGTATGTAGGGAAAAGGAATACTTAAGTACTCTTCAGTACTTCAGTAGCTGAAGTTTTTAGACATGCAAATCCATGTGTCCATTTATTTCTCCTCATCCTGCCTGCTAGAGGCTTGTCCAGGATGGTTAAAACCACTGCTAGGTGCTCTACTCTTTATAATGCAATGTATCTCTTGCAAAATTGTTTATTCAGAAAAAATGAGGAAATGGGGAGGAGAATCTGAGCACAAACTCCATGTATTGTTAGACTTAAAGGAAAAGAAATTGGTCTTTCACACAATCACCAAAAGTGAGAACAGACGTAGAGATGGCAGATCTTGAGGAGCTCTGCTTGCCGATAAGTAAAATTCCTTCACTGGGATCTGATGTGCACCCTAATTAGGTGGCTGTAGAGCAAACACAGGAAAAGTGCATTTCTCAGCTATAAACTTGTGGATGGAAACTGCATCTGCTTCCCTTATTTATACCTTATGGCTATTGCTGAGTTTACTTACCATGAGTAAATTTTAGCGGTTGTTAAATTGTATGCTGGTGGTTGATTGGGGTTTTTTTTGTAGGTAAGATTGATGATAGAATTTCCTATTTTAGCTGCAGAGCATCGTGCAAATGCTGGATATTCTGAGAAGAAACTGACCAAAAAAGCAGAATTGCAGATAACTGTAGCACAGGATGCCAGAGTCGAAACAGAAGTGGCCCCTTCAGAAGAAGAGGGAATAGCAGAAGGCAATGTTGGACACCAAGGCTCTCCCAGAGCTGGTGAGGACAACCTCTAATACTGAAGACTATCTCTAATGCCAAAGACCTCTCAAGCTGCATTATTGGCATCAGTGCTGGGGTAGATACTTGTTAACTCCCTTTGCGTTCTGGGATCTGGGCTAAATATCAAAAATTGGAAAATATCAAACTCATCTTGACATTTTAAGCTGAAAGACTGCATTCTGCTCAAATGGAAACCAAAATTGCATTGGCAATAGTGTTTAGAAATATATAATTGCAGAAGGCATCTTTAATTAAAATTTACTAGTGGAAGTTCCAGAATCGGGCAAAGATTGATAAACTTTGGAGACCTTCTGAGTGTGTTGGCAAATCAGGGTCTCCCAAGTTACTTTTCCTGAATTGCAGGGTCTTCTGTGTTCAACATGCTGCACTAAGGCTTTGGTAAGACTTTTTTTGAGATAAAAGTTCTAATTAAAGGAAGTTAATTTAAAAGGAGCTCGGGTGAAAATGTCACATTTAAAAGGAGCTCGGGTGAAAATTTCACTCAAATCTCATGGGCTTCTCTACATTACCAAGTGGTGTTTTTTTCATGTGACCTCTGCACACCTAGGTGTAGCAGAGGGAAAAATTGAGGATTCATCAGTGCTTTAGCTTATCTGGCTTAGTGTATTGACACCCTAATCCTTGAAGATAGGAATATAATAGGTGGCAACGTTGGCAGGAGTGGAAAGTTGGGTTTCGTTCTTATGAGTGCTCTGAAATTTTGGCTATGATGCTTGTTTCAGTGATGTATTTTTCCTGTTTTGGAAACCTAGAACGTGAGATTGCCGAAGGTGTTGGAGCTGGAAGTCTGGGAAGGCATTCTCATGCTTTTTCCTCTTCTGAAAAATCTGGGATGAAGCCATTAAAGCAAGCTGTTGAACAAGCAGATGAACTAGAGGACCAGGCTATCATGATAGAATTGGATGGTCCGGAAGAAGAGCCTGTTGAGGATGAAGCTAAAGACCCTGAGAGTGAAGGTAAGAAAACTATTGCAGCAGTAGCAGAAGGCAGTTGGAGAAGTTTTTCCCTGTTATCTCTYGATAGATTGAGGAACAACATAGGTTAATAATGTTATTAACTGTTTAGTCCATCAGATAGTCCAGGGGAAGCTGTTGGCTGCTGTTCCTAGGGCCACATTGTTACTGGCTCATCAGGTGCTTCAGGGACCTGGATCCTGTACTTTTTGAGGTGAAGGTAATGGAAGTGCACCAATAGACAAATCTGAGTGCAAAGGGGTTTTATACAGTGACATAGGGATATCCTCCATTTTATTCTTCCTTCCTGACTCCTAACTTCATGCTGACTTTTTAATGTCTTAGCATTGAACGGCTGTTTCCACAGCCATTTATGTGACTCCACACTTGAAACCTACTGTAGAACCCCCTATTTTGTATGTGTAGTTAGAGATTTCCTTTCCAGTTAACCAAAAGAGTAGGCTGGCTTTCCAGAAAGCTGAGAGGAAGCGTCTGTTTCTAAACAGTTCTTCAGACACTGCATCAGTCTGCTCTGTTGCCCCAAGAGTGCTTATGCCTTTTGGAAGAACATATACATCAGACTGAGTTCTCTTCGATCAAGGCCATGTTTGAGAATGCCTGGAGTGTGTTTTAGTGGTGTCTTTTGGGAATGGTCTTGAAGTCTTTCGAAGTACAATACACCCTGAAATAAAAAACTGAACTAAGGACATCCTAAAAGAATCCCGTTGCCAGGATTTGAGGCGTTGTGGGGAAATATAGCTGTAGCGAGAATATCAATGCCTGTATATATTTGTGCAGTGTGGAAGGCACAAAGACGACAGTTGAGCTGATACACTTTTGCCACAAGGAAAGCTGTAGGTGTTCTTAGGGCATCTACAATARTGTGTCAAGATGCTTATCTTTAACGCAGCTGTACGAAGAGATGGAGAGATTTTGATGAAGAGAACTCTGCTGATAGGGTGGGACAGTAAGAGTAGCATCTTACAGGTCTCGTTGGGCAAGGAGAGGAAGAAAAGCAGGAAGAAAAGTTGAAAAATTATGCACTCTTGTCATAAAACTTACCTCGGAAACCTCAGCATAACTAGTCTTTTCCCCTGCMTCCCGCTCCCTGTCTCTCCAGCACGTGGAATTATTTCTTCAGAACAAGCTAATGCAAGGAACCACGGTAGTTCACCCAGCCCTGCTTTCTCTGAGACTCCTGACCCTTGGGTTGTGGAGTTTAACTCTCAGTAGTACTTGAGGCCTCTAGCAGTTGGGCTTGTCTTCTATAACGGGGCAGGTGGCCTAGCTCTTGGGGAGGGTTGCGAAGTTGACACCATTACCAGATATGCTGGATTCTTGGGCTGCACTCAGCTTGCAAGGGAAACTGGCAGGCAAGAAGTCCTCCATGACCACTCTTCTTCTAGACAGGAAGCTGCTCAGTAGTTCAATTCTGTTAACGTTTTCTTTCCTGCTCTTGCTTGTTAAGAAGTGAAGAAGTTCAGGAGTGAAGTTAGAGGATGCAGATTAGACTTGGAGGAAACTGATATGGGTAGTTGACAGCAAAGAAGAGGTGAGGTACTGACTATAACCTGAGCTGGAGGGAATTTATGAAAATCTGTGAATATGGGAGATGCTCATAGACTGACACTTGTAATGTGATTTTGTTGGTCTGCTTGTCCCTGTGTTCAGGAGGATTTGCCAGTGATTTAGCAGGATGGCAATGAGGTAGCTTGCAGACTTTGAAGTTCTCTCTGGGAAAAGAGGCTGCAGCTTCTTGGCAGCCTAAGTCGGCCCTGCCATCAGCCCCTGCAGCCTGGCCCTGAGCGTGTGTTCCTACACCCTGCCCAGCCTGCTGGTCCAGCATGGGGGCTGATGGGCTGGACCTGGCGTGAGGGAAGCCACCGGCCTGTGTGGCAGGAGGTGGGGTGGTGGAATTGCTGCAGCCAGCAGTCGCGCTGGTTCAGGGTGCCATGGAGCCGCAGCCTGAGCGCAGGCAGTGTGGCACCAGACCAGGTGCGTGGAAAGCTGGCTAGGCTTCTCTCTGCTGCTGCAGACTGCTTGCTGCAGGAACTCTGAAAATAGAGTTCAGTTCCTCAAGTACTTTTTTTTCCCTAGAGGTTTCCATGAAGACACCCACGTTTGTCCGTGCTGCAGCCTACAAGCCGCTGCTGTCAACTCCGCGTCCTGCAAAATCTGCTGCACCCAAGTAAGTATAAGCCACCTTCAGCAGTGGCCTGGTAGAAGCGTGTCTGGGGGGTGTAAGTACCAGGGGGGGAGAGCCGAGCCCAGCTTTGCCAGTTGTTTTGTGCTTTATCCGCTGTAGCAGGGAGTAAGCAGTCCTGAAGTCTTTAGTTCGTTCACTGCTTCAGCAGTTGAATAAAGGGTTCTATCAAGCGAATGTCAGTACTCTCCCAGAGCAGATCTGATGCCTCAAGTCTTTCCAATGAACGTTCTTGTAATATTTTCTTGTGCTGAAGGCCAAAACCTTTTCCTAGGAGTTTTTCAACTGGTAAGCTACCCTGGAGCCATAGACCCCAGTATGGGATGCAGAGGCCCTTGCAGAAGAGGGGGAATTACAGATTATTTTACATTGATCACATGAAATGACATATTTGTATTGACTTTCGAAACCTAAAGCTGTATGTGGTTGCCATATGCCAAGTATAAAATGAAGCTCACCTAGAGACAGAAGGTGAACCTGTCCTCTGCATTACTCCAAATTAGTTAACATTTGTCACCTTCTTAAACCAGAAATTTGGTGAAGCCATATGCTTCATCAGAACCACTAACAGTGGGTCCCAGGAACAGGAGGAATTTTCTAGCCCATGACTCTAGATTTTTATTTATTGAAGCAATAAACAATAAAACCAAATTCTTGTGCCCTTTACTGCCGTGAACAGAGATGAATGATGCTTACAGAAGGTGCCGGATGATTGCTCTAATCACAAATAGTAAAATATATTTATAAAATAGAATACTCTGGTGAAGTGGAACTGAATTAATGCAGATTTGCTTTGGGATTTTGCACTGGGACGTGCTCTTTTTATATATATGTGTGTGTGTGTGTGTGTGTGTATATATGTATATATAGGCAATGTCTGAATACTAATTCTTCTGTAGAGAGTTCTGGTCCTCACTGGCAAAAGAAGTCCATGTTTTTGGATGCATGTTCTTTATAGGAATTTCTGGATGTTAATAGACTTGACAGATTTTCAGGCTTTGAAGCTGTGCTGAGGTAACATGATCATAATTACAGGTTCAGAGCCTGGACTACGGGAAGTTGTTGCACAAAAAATGCACGGTTTGTTGTTTGTTTGCACTTTATGTAATGCAGTCTGACCCTGAGTTGGCCTGCTTGCTTCCTGAGATAGCAATGTTCTGGATAAAAGCCTGAGGAATACTCTAGGTTATGTGGTGGAGCAGTAACCATGTGAAAGCCACGGTGAAGGCATTCTGCTATAAAATAATCTCTTTATACTGGTACAATTCTACTGTGATCAACTATACCAGATTAGGGCCACGGAACTTTTCATTTAGAAACACCAAAGTCTCATACAGTTACTAAATTTCAATTTTGCCCTGATCCTGTGAACCAAACATTCATATGTAATCATTCACAAATGGGTAAACTGAGGCACAGAAACAGTAACCAAGATGACTTAAAGAATGACTGGGKTTTTTTTTTTCTCACTACTCCACATACTTCACCTCCGGGGCTGATCTCTTCCAGCTGCCCCTGAGGTTCTGACAGAGAAACATGCAGGTGGGTTGGAGAGAGAATCAAATGATACATGCACTCGTCTGTGGGTTTTGCATGCCTTAGCTTGAGATTCCACATCTTTTCTGTTGTTTTCCACTTGTCTACTGAGTGAATCCGGGGATTTCACTTCCCCTTTTGGTGTTACAATTTTCCCTCTTTAGAATGGAAAATGGTAATAGTTTCCTTTGGGACTTACAGTCTTGTTTAAGGAAAAAGAACCCAAACAAACCCCAAAAACCCCCGCTAAACAGGAAGTTCATAATAGTGTAAAAGTTGTTGCGGACATCTGTTCTGTGGAAGGAGATTGTATCAAAAGAGGAGCTTCTGGTGAGTCTTGTCCACAGACAAAAATTGTTGAGTATACCCTGCAGACGAGACTCTCCTSTCTGCAGATACAGAGGTGGCCTGTGGGTGCGTCAAACTGTGCGTTCCTGGAGAGTGAAAACTACAGGGATGCAGTGAAAACTGCATTTATGTATTGGAGAGAACTACAGTTTGCTGATTGTTATGCTAGCATGCTTATCTCAGAAAACTTGCACCTGGATTGCTTCTCATAATGCCATGTGAATTGTTTGCAAACTGTACTTCRTGGGCACGAGGGTTTTGATGAATTGGGAGGGAGAAAGAATTAAGAGCTCGAGGTAGTTCTTACCCCTTCCAATTCAGCGTAAGGTTTGCCCAGACTCAGCCTGGTGTTCTCTGCCTCTCCCCCGTGTTTGTTCATTTGAGGTGTGAATTTTCAATTTCCCTCAAAGGTCTCCCCTGCAGCCGCTGCGGGCTAAGCCAGTTCCAAAGAGCTCGGGAGCGTCACGGAGGAAAACGTGTGAGCCTGAAGTAGCAAGTAGTTTGATAAAGAAGATATTTAGCCATTATGTGAAAATGCCTGTGGCCAGAGATGCATTCAAAATTGTTGAAAAATGGTAAGCAGCAACAAACTCTTCCCACTCTTTTTAGTTGTTTTTTCATTCTTTTCTCTCCTGAAATAACAAACCTGTCAGGAGTGCCGCTGCCAAGCTGACAGCCCTCCCTGTTCAGCTGGGGAGAGTCACAGGAGGTCTGGTTAAAATGAGGACAGAAATGTGCTAGGTGCTTTTGGCCGCTGTGGGGGTATCTGTGACCAAYGCAACCTTGCGGGAGCTTCTGGGTTTTGTCCCAACCAGTACAAATTGCACCATTCACAACCTGCTCTAGCTAACAGCACGCTAATAGCACTCTCCATGAGCGGGACGGCTCTGGAGAGTGGTCAGTGTGCCGGGCAAGGTGAAGCTGTTCCAGCTGTGCAGTGTTACATCTGAATCCAGGTTTCTCAGCTTTTTGCATCCATAGACCATGTTACCTTCATGAGTCAAATCTGCAGATTGTTTGAACGGGGTCACCGTAAGAGCTAATAGTCTAATCAATCCTCAGTGCTGATTTTTCACTTGTGTTAACCCCTGTTCTTGCATGTGTGGGAATTTTGGGAAAGGTTCTGGTTGTCCAACGTGCAGCTGTTCCGCAGCTCTCTTGGTTGTGAAGTTCCAGGGAGCCCAGGCTGAGAAGCCATACTTGGTTCTGTGGGCTCGAGAGTTTCTTCTCCYGCAGTTTTCCCTGGCAGGCTGTGACCTGCACAGCGAGCAGCTGTAGCGCATCTTGCCCTGAAGAGTTCACACACTCCACAGCCTGATTTATTTCCCTCCTCAATCCTCCTTCAGCTCTGAGAGATACTTCAAGCAGCTAAGCAGCGATCTGGAAGCTTACAGCAACCATGCAGGGAGGAAGACAGTGGAGAAGGCTGACCTGGAAGTCCTCATGAGAAGGTAGAGGGTTATTATTAACCTGTAGTAGTGTTCGGTGGTGCTTGGATAGCCCGGTAAGGCTGTCCTTGCCAGGGCGTGCACTAGCAGTAAGTATTTCCACAGTAAATCTTGTGATTTAATCTGCGTGATGCCACTTGGCCTTCTGTCCCAGGAGGGCATTCGTGGACTTGGGTTTTTATGCTCCACGATGAAGGTGGTGAAGGGGGAAGAGGAAGTGGTGAGGGGTTGGGAGTGCAGGAGGAGTCTGAGGAACAAGTAGCGAGAGGAGCRGGATGCGTGCAAGGGTGAAGCAGTTACGGCTGGGAAATGAGTGGTGTCAGTAGAAAAAGCAGAGTAACAGTAAGTGCGAGGCTGGGCTGCGCCGTTTGCATCCCTGAGCGATCTCTTTGCTAAAAGYGCTTGCAACTGGAATAGCTTGAGTGTTTTCACGTGCCCTGCTGTGCGTTTTGATGACTTACTCTTCCAAACAAAATCCCACTCTTCCTGCTCCTGCAAAAGCTGATACTAAGGCTTCAAACCGACAGTGCCTCTCCAGAGCAGGAAAAGGAGCCTCCAGCCTGGCAGGCCAGGGCTGGCCGCTCCGAACAACTGTGTTCCCCTTTGTGCTGCCTCGTCGAGACCCCGCGGAGGGCCAGCCTGGCCAGCAGCCTGGGTGAACTGTTCTCAGAGCCTCTCCACTGCTGCTCTTTCCCGTGGGCTCCCCCAGCTCCCCCATCTCATGACTGAATTTTCTTTGTCCTGGGACCAAAACACAAGGGATTCGTTCTTGGCTTGGGAGCCCTCTGTAAAACTCTGTGGGGCCTGAAACAATTTATCACTCCTCATTTAAAGTCATTATTCCAAGTTGTCATTCCTTGTCTCCACTGGAAGAGTTTCAGATGCAATGCTAAGGTCATCTGAGGGATTTTGCGGACACATCTGATTGAAGGCGTTGGCTTTGCATGGGCCTGTGTAGATGGAGCTGGTGCTGCTGCTTAAAAAGAATAATCTGTTGCTGTCCTAGTCCGGAGATTGTCATTTTCCCACCTGACAGGTGTGTGCTGAAATTAGTATGAACAGGCTGAGAGGTGCGATGGTTTAGTTGGCCAGGTTTGAGGATTCTGTACACTTGTTATTTTACCTTTTTCTAGATGTCTTTATGCCTTTCCACTGCCTCATAAAGGGATCAGGAATTGTTGCTGGTTCATGAATCAGAACAGTATTTCTGTTCCTACCACAAGGAAAGCATGAATAAATGCTGCTTTTTTTTTTTCTTTCTACAAGACTAGGAGATGCTGATTTGTTCAGGCCAATCAGCTAAATGGTGTACTAGAAAACTACATGGCCTATACAGTTGGAAAATGCCAGCCACCTCTGAATTGTGAATGTAAAAAATCTGCTGGGTAATGAGCTATTTGCTTCTGTTACATCATTCTGTGCATGTCTTTAAATGGTAAAATTTACCCCATGGCAGGTGGATTGCGAATTTAAAAAGCAATGAGCTTGTACTTTGGTAAAGATCAATATGCTGACCTCTCACCGTGATAGACGCCTGCTGCTGGGAAGCTGCTCTGCAGTCACCCTCCTGGTCCACTTCCATGTGTAGGCAAGCCTGGTGCTTGCACCGCGCGCAGGACCTAGTGCATCCCCCGAGAARGTTGCCTGCCAATAGGAGTCTACAGCTTTTCCATCACAAGCAGCCACAGCATTCCAGCTATTAAACGCAAGAATGTCACTGCAGGAAAACTTTAAAAACTTTACTATGACATTAACTTTGCGTGTAAACACTTTTCACTAACCATTCTCTGTTTCTTCTCTGCTCTCCCCTTTTTGAACAAAGACAAGGGCTGGTGACAGACAAGATGCCGTTGCATGTGCTGATAGAGCGTTACCTCCCTCTGGAGCACAGGAAGCTCCTGATTCCGGTTGCTGTGAGTGGAAATAAAGTGATCCCCTGCAAATGAGCGTGGCTCCTGCGGGTGGGAAGACGGCCTGCTCGCAGAGGCTGGCTGTAGGTTGTTCCGCGTAAGTGCTCCGTGTGACGGTTTTCCGCCGGTAACTAGTGGGGCAGTAGACGGTCGAYGTTCTCTTGAACTGAAGCAGGTTGTGCTGTGGCTATCACGCCAGCCTGCTGGATCTCACCAACTATTATTACAAGTAATTTGACTATCCTGGATTTTTTTATGTTACCTTTTGAATACTTGTACAGCTCTGATAAATAAAATACTGTATGTATTCTGCGTGATACAAATGCTGCTTATTCCAGTGAGCTGAAAGGCTACTGCATTGCGTTGTTCAAAATGTTCCTAACAGACGTTTAGCTGTGTTGATGCTCTTCATACCGACTAGTTGCTTGCTTGAAGGAGAAAAGTTATAGACTGCCTTACGGAAAGAAGCAGATCCTTGTTAGAGCTGTGTATTTTTCTGGAGCAGGGGCTTTCAGACTTGGAGTTTGTCCCCTTTTGCAAGTCTAGAGTAGATCGTAATCCATCTGTGACCACAGCTGTTCACTGATGTAAATTGGAATGGGAAAATACACTTTCTATTTACTTTTTATATATACATATTTCTCATGGGAAATTAGTAAGCAATAATTTAAGACCATGTGAGAGATGAAATTTTCTGGTGCACACATGGTAGGTGAAGGACTGAGAGAGATTGATTCAGATGGAGTTCATTGTGTGTGTGTGGTTTACGTGGGAAGATTTTGGTGGTGGGATGGGGGGGCGGGTGCTGCAGAAACCAGGGCCTGCCCCCATGGCAGAGCCAGCTCCAAAACGGACTCACGGCTGGCCAAAGCTGAGCCCATCAGCTGCACTGGTGGTGCCTCTGATAATATATTTAAGAAAGGGTAAAAATGCTGCGGGGCAGCTGTGGGAGGGAGGAGTAAAGGAGAAAAATGYGAGAGAAACAACCCTGCGGACACCAAGGTCAGTGAAGGAGGAGATGCTGGAGCAGAGATTCCCCTGCAGCCCATGGAGAAGACCATGGGGAAGCAGGTTGTCCCCCTGCAGCCCATGGAGGACCATGGTGGAGCAGATCTCCACCCTGCAGCCCGTGGAGGACCCCACGCCGCAGCAGGTGGATGTGCCCTGCAGGAAGCTGCAGCCCGTGGAGAGGAGCCCACGCAGGAGCAGGTTTGCTGGCCGGGACCTTTGGGGGACCCGCGCCAGAGCAGTTCTTGAAGGACTGTATCCCATGGGAGGGACCCCATGCCGGAGCAGGGGAAGAGTGTGAGGAAGGAGCAGCAGAGACAAAGTGTTATGGATTGACCGAAACCCCCCTTTCTCTGCACTGCTTGGTGGGGAGGAGATGAGCCTGGGAAGAAGGAGGGGTGGGGGGAAGATCTTTTTAGTTTTGTCTTTGTTTCTCACTATCCTAATCTATTTTTAATTGGCAATAAATTAATCTTCCCCAAGTCAAGTCTGCTTTGACTGTGCCAGTAACTGGTGAGCGATCTACCTGTCTTTATCTTGACCCATGAGCTTTTTTATCTTATTTCCTCCCCTGTCCTGTTGAGGGGGGGGAGTGAGAGAGCGGCTGGGTGGGTGACTGGCAGCCAGCTATGGTCAAACCACCCCATTGCAGGTGGTGTAACCACACAGCTGAAGGCTGCGCTTCCACAGCTGTTTTCTGCCAGCCCTGGTGCTGTCCTCTAACTGTCTACGTACAGAAATGTGTCTGGAAAGTCACCGCTCCCACCTGGCAGTGTCACCGGGGAGGCAGGCAGTGCCAGAAGCTGCCCTGCGAAGCAGGGTCCGGCTCCGTGAGCTGCAGTCTGCTCTGCAGAGGTCAGCCTGCTCGTGGGTCACGGCAGCGTTGCGTGCTGGCGTCCCATGTCACGATCCAAAGCTGCAAGATCCAAGCAGCGACTCCGTAAGTAACAAGTGCGAATACATCCTCTGTGTGTTGAACACACCCGTGTGGTTTCTACCGTTCCGCTCCCGGTGCGAGCCACGGTGCCACTTGGCTTTCCACCTGTGGTTTCATACAGGCGGTTGCTGCACAGAGGAGCTGGTCCGCACTGCGCTCCCTTGYGTTCCTCAAGTAGGGAGACAATAAAAGTAAAATTCTTGTGTATGATTTTACTGCTTACAGTGAACCTAAACCATGTCAGGAATGAGGTCAGCCACAGCAGAGGATTTCAGGTGCAAAGGACTGACTTTGTAAAACAATTCACAAGCTGGGAGAGAATGATGCTTGTCACACATAACAGTTTCAGAGGGATGGATATGGATATCAAACTTTCTCTCGCATGTTTTTCTTCAGTGTCTTTCCAGGGAGTCAGTCTGACGCACTAGTGTGGTTTCCTTTTATTTAGCTAGTCTGTAATTCCCACGGTAAGACATGGTGCTTATTTAATTTCTGAGAAAAATTAATAGATTTTATTTTTTCCCCCTAATTCTTAGCATCTCTGTCTTGAACTTGAAAACCTTGAGCCTTTAAATTGATTAATTTAACTTAGACTTGAGTCTTTAAATTGATTAATTGATTTCCAGATGTCTGTGAAGAATGGATGGCTCAAGGCTGCTGCTCTGCAGTCTCAGACAGGACAGAGCGGGGCTGAGCATGGTCAGCGCATCCAGTCAGGGTAAGTCAAAGCTCAGCGCAAACATCACCTCGCTGGTGGCTCTTCCGAGGCTGCCRGGGCGGGACAGCCTGCGCAGGCTCTGACTGCACCGGTGCAGCCAGTCTGATGGTCATGCAGGCTGCCTGCCGCTCTCTGGTTGTTTCTCCCCTTCTTAAGCCTGTCCTAAATCCCACTGCAAGTGTGGATCCTTGTCTCTGGATTAAGCTGCGTGCACAGTGTGGTTTCCTAAAACTGCAGCCAAATGGCGCCGTTAATAAAGACTCCTGGAAATCCAACCCGGCTCTTGGCAGCACCACTTGCAAGTTAAACAGGTTTTGCACAACACTGAAGGAAATGATGACCAATACAGTTAAAATCTCTTTGGCAGGCAATACCAATACAAAGGTCAGTCATTTTTCAAGGTTGGTTTTTTTTTTTTTTTAAACTATAGTTCCATTAATACAGCAAAGGGGGTTTTTTGCAATATTCAAAAGGAAACAGCTTTGTTGTTTTAACAAATATATTGCAAAACTTGTACTTTTTAAAATACATTTTCTGCCATTATGGGACTTTTCGAGTGTGTCCTCAAAGCTTTGCATGCCAGAGTTTGAACATTTTGATCTGAAGTAGTAATGAACTTTCCAACTTCTTTTCTCTGTGTTGCTGAAGCACCCTGAGAACCCTCTTTTTCTAAGGAGAGAACGGAGAGAACCTCCCAGGAAGAAGCTGCTGGTTCCTCCTGCCTTCCGTTGTGTTGCTGCCTCATGCAGCCATGCTGCTAGGACACACATCTGCAAGCAGCTTCCCCAGGTTCCTGACCTGCACGGCTTCCAGCTGAAGGCAGGAGATGATGGGGCTTCGAGGGTTGGGAATGTTGTGAGAGGGAGAGGGTAAGATTCCCCGTCTGGTCTTTCTCTTCCGTTGAGGTGTGTTCAGCGTCTAGTTGCAGTAAAGTCAGGGTTAACTAAATTCAAGATTTTTAGGGACACATTGTTCAAGTCCTAACAATGTAACTGGAAGGGCAAAAGAAAGATACACCTGGCGCTGTAAACAGCAGTTAAGTTTTTGGGATCTAAAGTCCTCAGGGTGATTCCTGCTCTCTGTAGCCCAGTGCTCCCCATTAGGGGCTTTCTTGAGAAGCTTTGCAAATTTGACGTTCATCTACCAAACACTTCCTCTGTGTTCAAGTTCCCTGTTCTTTTCAGATATACCGAACTTTGCCGTATTACAACTCCTCCTTTCAGAATACCCCTAGAGATACCTGCAGTGAGGACATTTGGTTTCTAGCTAGACAATGCATCTCCCTTTCAATCCCTTTATCGTTCCTTTCCTGGCATTTTGCAGTTTGTACTGAAGGTGCTTAGCACCAGATTTGGTATTCAAGGCAGAAATCCCAGGGGCCTCGTACCTCTGGGTGGGACTTACTCTGTCACGCTGGCTGTGATGCCTTTCCAGTTTACAAATGCAATCAGTTTTTGCAAGATGCCTGCCTTTGTTAGGAAGGCACCTTCTGATTTCAGCTTTCCTCTTTCTACTTTTCAAACTATGTTATGAGAAAAAGAACAGGTTTTGCTTCTCGGGTTTGTTCCACTTACTCGGCAATTTAGGCATAACCATAGCAGAGCTGCTTTCCTGCGGGGTTTTTGTTTCAAGAACCCTTATTCCCCTCCCTGGAGAGGGCCATGTACTGGATAGAGAGGACACTTACGAATAGGGAAGATGAACTGATGCCAGTGGTTGGAAAGGCAGTTACCAGAATGCATGTGGAGTCTTCCTTGAAGCAAGGGACAGATTTCAGTGTTTCTGTGCTTAGATTACTTTTCCAGCTCAGAGTTTTGTTAAACCTACTCGTGGGGCAGCACTTGAATTTCTTTCAAAGTGACTTCATACTGGACAACAGCAGCTACACCAAGATAAAAGTCTCCTTGGGGACAGACATGATAGCAAACCTGGCGTGGGCTGAATTCACCTTTCACCTGCACCCTGGCTGTGCTGATGGCGCCTTATTTTGCAAATGTACCTTTGAAACCCTCCCTCTTTGAGCCAAGGAACCACAAGGCCAAAGGGCTAAAGCAGCCACATTGCAGCCTGGAGTGTGATGGTGGCTTCTCAGGTTCAAGTAACGACTGTTGGAGCACAGTTGTTTTCTCACCCAGCAGAGAGCCCAAGGCCCTGCGGTGCCCCAGTGCCGTGGGGGAGTGAAGCCTCTGTCTGGGGATCAGGCAACCTCCCACTGCAAGTCTCGCTGAGCTGAAATGACGCTGCATAGGCTGCAAAGTTGTACTGGAGTGCTTTGCTGCTTAAGCTGAAAGTGCTTCTGATAGTTCAAGCTAGCCTATCCTCCCTACTGTTAGTTACTAGGTGTATCTCTGTATGCATGGGAAGAAGTATTTAGTGCAGTAATTCTGACTCTCAGCTTGGTATCCAAACCTGGAGATCAAACAGTCCATTTATTCTTGGTACTGGGAGTCTCCTTACTCTCCTTCAAAGCCTGTCGTGCCTCCCTCCCTGGGTGAGGGCCCTACTCGTCTCACATCTCCAGCGAGCAGTCTCTCAAGTGCAGTTTCCACAGCGACAGCTTCTTGGTCTGGCTGTTCTCTCTGGACCTGATAAGCCAGGCCAAGGTAGGTATCTAGTGTCTGTTTATCGATATCAGGATCGATCGTGCAGAAGGCAGTCTTCAGATCATCTGCGTTCACCTCTCTGTTCAAAAACAACTCAGTCAGTGCTGTGCTGTGGTATGTGAAAGGAATATTTATGTATTTGTGCCACAGTGAGAATCCATGCTGCTTGAACTGCAGAGCAGAGATGTCTTTTGATATTGTTATCTCTGCCTCTACTAGTATCCCTTTGTTTTTTTAAATATGCATGTAATAAAGACTGCTAAGTACTAAATTTCAAACTGAACAGAAGTTAGGAAATGTTAGACTTGTGATAACCTGGGAAGACCTTAAATGCACTCTGTGCACTGTGATATTCTTTGTTACAGAACTACATTTTCCTTGCTAATTCAGTGCCCATGTTGGACAGTACTTAACTTCATGGGCATCTACCCATCTTCATTGTTCTCCTCAGTGCTTGGTGCCTGGCACCAGACTTTTTTCCTATGCAGTAAGTGCCTTTTGTTTATCTTGTTTTGAGGTGGAATTATTTCTTTAAATCTGCAGTTGTCAGTCCTGTTCACTCTTCCCGCTCCTCAGAACCAACCTCTGAGGATGTACGGGATTTTACTGCTGGCTTTGGAGAGCTGAGGAGTGTTGAGATAGGAGACTTCAAGTACTGAAGGGGATTATTGGTACAACCAATCTTCTCTACTCACTGCCTGCCATATCCAAGTCCTTTGGGCCAGGAACTGACACTGTGCAGTGTTTTGTAGAGCAGGACTCAGCCAGGTTTTGGTATTTACTGCAATATTCACAGCCGGGGCCCTCTGATAGTGCAGGGGGCCCTGCCCTGGCCAYGCACTCCTGTGTCCACAGCGGGGTTCCCCTCTGCACACGCTGTCCTGATCTGCTGTCCCCATCAGCCCCTTCCCTCCATACTTACGTTAAAGCTCCCAGCTCATTCTTCAGCTGTCTCAGGTACTCCTGCTTCTCCCTGACATACTGGTTCCTGAGCTTTGCAATGAAAGGTTCAGCATTCCCCTCCTCATCCTGAAAGAAATTACAGGTGCGTTAGCACTGAACATGTGTTCCAGTCTGGATAGGAGCTGCCCCCCAATGTGTATCAAAATGACTCAGCTCTCCTAGAAATGGAATTTCCATGTGAAAAGTGGAAATAAAGAGAGAGAATACGGAAGAAAAACTATGACAGAAAAGGCGCAAGCTTGCATTGCCGTTGTCTGCAGATGGCCTTCGGGTGTTAGAGCTTGTGGTGGGCACTGCAACTTTGTTGGTCTGATAAACCTAGTTAGTCTGATAAAACTAATTTAAGCCCTAAATTAGGCTTAATCTGAATCAAAAGGAAAACTTAAGTAACATCAGCTTACTTCTTTGAATAAGGATATGTAGTCAACGAGGTCTTCAGTGCTGTCCAGCTTGTACCTGCTTGCATCCACTAGTTCTTGGATTGACTCTTTCCTTTTCAGGGGAAAAGCTTCCCTCACAGCCGTGCTGTATGGAGACAGGCAATACGGACAGAAGTGCGTACGCTGTTACAGTACGAGGGCTTAATGACTGCCAGTGTAGCTGGCTGTTTTTTAGGCTACCAGTGTGTGCATGTATTCCATCAACCAGATCTTCAAAAATTCATTGTTTTCACAGGAAACACATTTCAAGAAGCACATGCACCTTCAGACACCAAAACAAGGGCAAAGCTTTCAGCAGAGCTGAACGCTCAAGTGAGTGTTGGATGCTAAGCTGTGTGGGAAACTCTGAATGCAACCGTGAGTATGGGTTAGCTGGTAGCCCAGATTGAATTGGTTAGTGTGTCTGTACTGGAGCCGCATTCCCAGCTAAGTGCTGGAAATGGCTGGTGCTTCTCTTCTGTGCTACAGCCCAAAGAAATGCTGTATTTAAGAGTTTCACTTATGAAGGCTGATTGATTAAATGGGGGAAGATTGACCAACCTTGCACCTGTAGCAAAATTCATAGAAATGCTTTGTGACCTATCATAGGAGCTCATGGGAGCACTGTGTAGGGCCCCGTGTCCCCTCAGGGAGCGTGGCAGGGTGCAGGGGCTGCCAGCCTGTCCCACTGCATGCGTGAAGCAGCCCATGTCTGCTCTCAGGCCTTTTCAGCTACTACTCAAAACTTGCAGTATTCACATTATTCTAAACCTAATGCAGAGGTTAACAAGTATACACTTGCCAGAGCTGTCTGCACAGGAATTTAAAAGAGAGAAAAAACCTCCTCCCGTGGCTGCGCTGGCAGATAAGCAAAGCAGACAGACTTAGCATATCACAACATGTGATGTGTGCCAGACGTGGGCAGAGCTCGGTGGGCAACAGTCGGCCTCTTGCCTGAACTGCTTGCTGGTCAGGCATCCGCTGTTTGAGCTGTCGCAGGCAGCCAGCTCCTTTTGCAGGTTGGAAATCAGCTGATTCTGGCCGTGGTACTGCTCTTCACCCACCTGTGAAACAGGGAAGGTTCACAGGTCAGTAACCGCCCCATCTGTTCCTTGGACTACCTTCAAGAGGGAAGCAAAACTGCAAAAGGACTGTGCTTGCTTCTAAAGCAACATTTACCTGAGCGACTTCTAGCGATTTACAAATAATTAAGCAAGCAACACAGTGGCTTGCAGGGTGGCTGTTCACAGGCTTCTTGTTGAACAACTTGCTTAAACTGTTAAACCCTCAGGTGCAGATGCACACCCTGGATCCCCCAGAATGGCGGCAGCCTCCCTGCCCAGATGGTGGCACTTGCTCCCAGACACTTTTCCATTTCCAAGCAAGACATAAGTAGGGCAAGTATAAGAGGACCTGGAGGGAGGGCTACGTGTCTTTGGGTTACAGGAGATGGAAAGATGTGGCCATGTAGCTAGAGCTCTCCAGCTCTGACACAGTGCTGGGGAGCAAGGCTGCCAGGGCCTGCACGGTGCTGCAGTTCAGAGATTGCGTCCTGATCTTCACAAACACTGCACGGGGACAGACCACRAGCTGTTTCAGGAAAGACCTACTGAGAGAGAGAGAGGCCTGTATGTAAGTCTTGCAAACAGAAGCCTCTCATTGGAGAGAGCAGATACGATGTGAATGAAGTGTTTGAAAGAAATGGGGTCTTCTAGAAGCTCTGTTGGGAGCAGTAAGAGCCTGCCATGTCTTGCGTGGACAGGATTCCCTTGTCTGGTGTGTGTCAGTGTTTACTTTTATTCTTATGAGAAGGTGCAGCTTCACCGGGGGAGGAATGGGAGGTGAAGCTGCTTTGCAGAGGAACGCTTCCCTTGCCTGCTGCCTGTCACACCAGGGATGTYTGGGCAGAGGTGTGGCACTGGGTTGCGGGTTGCCTACCTTCCCGGTGAGTATGTTGTAGAATGAGCTCAGGACATGGTTCGATCGACAGAGTCGCATGTTCTCGTAGAGGGTGTAAGACCATTCCATGGCAGCGGCATCTCCGTACTTCTTCTGGAGGTAGCTGAGAAAGAACTCAGGAAGACTGGATCGCTTCCCCGTCTGCAGATAACAAGTGAATAACTCCCATAAGCAGCAGAACTAAATCAAATCTGCGCATTTGATTCTAGCTGTTTGTGTATAGATGTCTGTCTGTTGGGGATCTCACACAGTGCTAACACAGTGCTAGTGCTGGCTGGAGCCTTCAAAATGTTTCTCCCAGGTTTGTTCTCTAAACGTGGGTAAGTTTACAATGAAGCTCTTCTGTTGCTGAGACCACTGATAGTCTCTCTTCTCCTACCTATTTTTGTGAAATATGTAGAAACTTGCTACCTGTGAGGCGCTACCCCTCTGTCAGATTTAGCTGAGCTTGGCTCATGGGTTGAGAAATGGAAGCAGTTATTGGAGAAAAGTAGAGCCAGACAGTGATTGCAGCAACCCTATTTCCCCAGGAAACCAAGCCGAAAGTAAAAGACAGCTGCCATAGAAAACATTAAGCCATTTAGGGCTGATCTCAGAGATGTTTCTAGGCTTCTAGCTCAAGAGAAGAAATCTGTAAAGTGACTCTGCCTCTCTCAAGGTTGCTCTCGTGACTGAGGCACAGTAACAGGGCTTGTCCAGTATCTGGAGGGGTGGTATCATACTTGTCCCTAACATGGGAAGAATTAAACAGCCACTTYTATTCTCTTTTTGAGTCTTGTATCGCCCCAGACAGGCAACCCATAACATCTGCCTTGGCAGAGAACACACACCTCACCCCCTTGGCCTCCAGTTGTCACTCCCAACCCACCCTGGACAAAGAAGGGGAAATTCTTTGGGTTTTGTGTAACAAAACCAAAGCACTTTTATATTAATTCATTTATCAATATAAATTATTTTTTGTCCCTGCTCCTCGTTTTTCCTGCAGTGCCACCTGTTCCTCTCTCGCATGGGTACAAACACTATGGAGTTTAATAATGGATTGACGTGGGTTAAAATCAACCCAGCAAAAAACCCTGGCCTTGCTTTGGCTGCAAGGATGTTGCCAAGGTTTCCACCACCTAAGAACAGACACTGCATAGTCATGATGGCGTGCCGGTCTACAGAGCACCATCAATCCCCAGAATAGCAGCGGTCAGCCTACCTAAGGTCTCAGACTCACGAGCATGGCTGATTTAGCTCAGGGTGACTGCTGCAGTGGTTCCCCCCCTGCCTTGTGGAGGAATCTTCAGGGACAGCTCAGCTGCTCTTGCAACAGTTGCTGGACCACTGCAGTTTACAGCCCTGGACATCAAAGCAACCAGTGCTGACTTCTGGTTTCCCCTGAATTTGCAGTGGTGGCTGGGCATCAGCCACCCACRAGCACTCAGCTGTCCTGGGAGCAGGAGCTGCACAAGAAGCCTCTTAGGCCTGGGATGGAGCTACTCCAGTTATCCACACAACACTGTTCTAATTCATGAGTCAGATCCCTGGGGAGCCCTGCCAGGCACGGGGCTGCTGCCAGCTGAGGCGGTTTGTTCTTACAATGTTTTATGCAGCTCGATTCAAATGAAACACTAGGCAGGACATGGGTGAGATCCTGGCTTCCCAAACTGGACTGACTGTCATAGCAAATGCTGTTTGTGGCGAAGGAAAATGGGACAAACCTGCTGTTCTAGTGCAATTTTCTCCTTCCAGATATCCTTTAGGATGTTCACCACATCCTTCTTAGTCAGCTTTTTGTTCTTGACTTCACCTTCATGCTTCAGGTACACAGGCACCTTGTCACCTTTGCCCTAGGTAATGGGAAAGAAACACAGATATAGGTAAGGCATTCACCTCACTGGCAGTGATGCAGCACCAAAGCCCTGTTCTCAGCATCTAAAGCCATTAAAATGAGTCATTTGTGTGGGTCTCATTCCCAGTACTATAAAACACATCTGTCAGCACCTCTGCAGTGTGTCTCAAGGGCTCCAGGGTGGACAAAGTGGGACGTGTGAGAGGTTCTGCCCAGCAAAAATAGAAGAGGAAAGATCTTCCTTGGAAGTATCTTCCAGGAATGGCAGGGCAAACAGTTCAAGCTTCTGGAAAGGCTGAGGAAGAGATGTTGAAGGATCAAAGAAATGCTACTCTGTCCCTGAGAAAACCTTTGGATACAGTTATGCTTGCTATGATGTGAAGAATCCTTGTAACATTTCCTTGTCCCTGTACCATTTCCTGATTCCCCCATGTGCTGGGGTGCAGTGCAATGGGACAGTGTGAGTTGAATTAACTTCCTGATGCCACAAAAAGTAGTCATTCCCTGCTATGTAGTCTTGCTTCTTACTCTTAGTCATTCTAGTTATTGTCTAAGTCCATCTCATCAGCAGAGAACTAACCTGGGAAAAAACGAATTCTGCTCTGCTGGATACTTCCCTGTTGCTGCAGCCAGTACCAGGGGGTAGGGACGGGGAGAAGGACAAGGCTTTTCAGCAGCAGGAAGCTGTTAATTTGTCTCAGGCATATAGTGGAGCATTAGTAAGGGGGCCACTGGTACCACCTGCATGTCTGATGATTCATTGTAAAGCATGGCTACTTCAGCTGTGTCTTCAGTATGCTCACACTCAGTTTCAGCTTTTCTATTGCACCTGAGTTTTCCTAGCTTTAAAGTTTTTGGTGGTTACACTAACGGGAAGGTGAATGTTGAAGACACCAGCCATGAAAGCAATTCTCCCACCTTTCTAATGGATATTTATTGCCAATTAATCTCAGTGGAAACAAGCAGAGAAGAAAGCTTACACATACCCATCCAGGGAAGACATTTATCTCTTTTAGCGCTCCTGTTCCTATTTCTTCCAGAAGCACATCCACTAGCTGATCGCTGGTCTTCCCCTCAGCCAGACAGCCCCACCGGTCAGCTCCACCAGGAATCACCTCTGCAACAGCAAAAAGATGCTGAGCTGCTAGAAGAGGAGAATGCACCCGTGCATACTGGTTTTGTGTGAATCCCACTAGGAGCCTTATGATAGATACAGATCTCTAGACATCCAGTTTGTCTTCTAAGATGTCTAAGGCAAAATGGAATACCCTGCAAGCTCCTCTCTCCCTCAGCCCACTGCCTAAAAGCCTAGGAGAAAATGGGGTGTTGCAGGTAAGAAATGCACCATAGCAACGTGTTTAAAGATGAGCTGCCTTAAGCAAACCACTGCTGAATACATTTGGCACCTGAACACTTCGCCCAGTTTGGCCGGGGTGTGCAGTTGTGCTGAACTCGTTGCAGTTCAGCACAGAAGTTGTCTCGCTCTTCTGCAGTCTCTCTGTGGACTTCCAGCAGTGTTTCATATTCCTTATGGAGCTGATCAAAATCCTTCTGCAGAGTCTTCATCTAAAGGATACAGAAAGGAGGATTGTAATAAACTAACCAGAGTAAMAGAAATTTTCTGTTGTTGTCAGACRGCTCCGGTGAGCAGTCAGTGTAGTCCATAGACTACACTAGGAGAGCTGTCCCTGGCTAATTGCTTCTAGATTGGAAGAAAAATAAATAATTTATTAAATTTTATTGTTACCATTTACAAAAACTTCTGACAAAACATGTCAATGACCCTTTTATGCCTGTTTTTGTGTTTAAAAATAGATCTTAATCCACTAGGAGGGAGCAAGAGAAACATAGGGTTTTRTTCTGGAAATTTTTACATGCATCCCCTTCAGATCCACTATACTTTATTTAGAAAGTGTTTCTTTTTTATATGATTTATCTTTGCTCTACTTCTACAAAGGTATGTCATGATTCAGAGGTAACCACAGCTCTAGTCTGGGTTTTGAGGGCTATGTCTGTATTTATTATGCCACGATGTAGGGACATGAACAGCAGATCRAGCTGTGCTGACGGTCAGGGCTGGAATGGAGCTGCTGATGGCCCAAATGTATCTGGGACGGCCCAGCACTGCTTTTCTGAAGCACAGAGGCGGGTAGTACTTTTTTGCCTTAATGGACGTTTTCATCCATCCCTCTTCACAGCTGTGTCCTAACTATGTGGTGGCATCCGATGTGTTCTCTTTTTCATCCTCCTTCTAGAGATCAGGTCACTGCCACTGTGGGGTTGGAAGCAGACCTCATCCTAGCCACTGGTGTGTGTCATCCCTTCACTGTCCTGCTTGTGACATGGCATTGCTCCTGTGCATCTCCAGTGCAAGCCAAGCAAACATTTATTCTGAAAAGGCAGCAAACAGATACAACACAAAGAACCTAGTCCAGTTCTTTCACAGCTGGCAAATGCATTGGTCAGCTCCATAGCTAGGTTGATAACCTTGGAGTTTCAGTAGGCTAAAGAAGCCATTTAATACTACTGGAAAAGGCAAAAACCCAGCTAGACAGATAAGCAGTAGTTTGTTAGCCATGGTTTGGACAAAACTGTGCAATGTATGTGAGGTGAACCTAGTTCATTTATTTATATATATGATGACTTCAGACAGTAGTTCTCAAGCTGTAATCTGTGGGAGCTTGGTGGTCTGTGGGCCATTATTGCTTTTACTGTGTTAATCCATTTAAAACTGATGTTAAGGGTTTGTGATGGTATACTAATTTTGAGTGCTCTGGCAGTATGAGATTCCAATAGACAGGGAGCTTTTGGGGATTAGAAGACAGTGGCTTTTCATGTATGTACAAAGACCAAAGAAATGCCCATATGTGAGCTCTAGGTTTACTGAGTCCCTATCCCAACCTGAATATTGAAGCATCATGTTATGTTTGTATTTTTGTGGTATAGCTTGAAAATTAGGAGCCTATGCTTACCTCGTGAAGTAAATCAGAGTATTTTTTCTCTAGTGATTCAAAACCTCTCCTGGGCACAACGTCTCCATAGTCTGCTATCATTGTGTTCAGCTTCACCTGGGCTTTTGTGAGGTCCTGCCGAGCTACCTTTAATGCCAAAGTTAACTTCACCACATCTTCACCCTTGACGTCTTTAAACAACAGCCATTGATGAAAGCCCATGACAGTAAAATTGCAGTTGTAGTTTTATAAATCGTCTATTAAGCTTTTAGACCAATAACCTTACAAAGTGTTGGCAAGAGCTGAATGGGTGTAGACTGTATTATTATTAAAGAACTGCAAGTCCAGGACTATATTGCAATGTTCACATTCCCACCCACTGTCTTGCCTCCTCTCCCATGCACACATACATATTCAAAGGTTCAGGTTTGCTTTTGATTAACGGAAAGGATCACAGGCGGGGAGAGCCTTACACAGATGCAATGGCTACAGCCAGCGAGGAAGAAGCAGTAGCACTATGGGTGCCTGTAACCAGACTGTGGATCAACAGAGTAACCTCTGTGCCAGGTATTTGTGACACCTGAATTTCAGCAGTTTTGTCTGTCCTTGTGGACAGGCACCAAGCCAGCAGCTGTGGCTGTGTGAGATGTGCTGACAGTTGGCACTGGAGTCAAAAAACATAAGGAACCTTTGCATTGGGCAGCTCCTGCCTTCAATTTACCTGTTGTGCTAAGCAAGAGCATACGAGAATACAAGCAATGACTTACTGAATCAGATCAGACTATTAGGTACGTCCCTGCCTATTCCCTTTCCTACCTGTTTATGGACTTTTTGGCTGTGAATTTGTCTAACTTCTTTTAAGAATCAAAGCATATCTGAAGATACTTCAGAGATACTCTGAATTTTTGCTGCAATGCTGTACCCATGGATGTGCATTTGGGTCCCTGTGCAGGACAGGTTCTTACAGAGATCCTCTTTCTCTACCTCGGACTTGGTGATGTGTCATGTCCAGCCGTTCATTATGCATATCATTCAGTTTTGCTAGAAGCAGTTTGCGGGCACCATACTCATTGAGATAGCGAGCATACTCCTCAGCTACGCTTGTCCGCAGATGCTCCACCTGCAGGAAACAGAGGCTTGAATTGATCAGGAGCATGGCATCAGTGGGAACTCTTGGACTGGATTTGGTGGGTCTAGAGCAGAAACTAAGGAGCAGGGAGTGGTGCAAGGGAAGCAAAATGGGAAAAACTGGAGCAGGAGAGTGGGCAAGAGACAACACTGTAGAAAAGGATGGACCGGATGGAAATATGACAGAAGAGTTCAAACTCGGATGTAGTGTGCAAAAGGGGGGTCCATCTGAGTGTTTGGCCTTCTAGAGAGTGAATTAGATACATTTCATCATCTGAGTTACACCGTTTCTCTGTTGTAAGCCCGTACCTAGAAAACCTTCCAGCAACTTATTCTGTCCTTGTTGCTGGTCACACAGGAGAAAAAAAGCTGCTACTCTTACCAATTTACTCCACCAGAACTGGTGACAGAAATGTGTCTTGGATGGCAACATGGGATTGTATTTGTGCTGTATTTTTAATTTTTTGTTGTAATTTTTAATTTTAATTGCATTTTAAATTAGTGACAAAGTAAAACTATCAGAAATCTGGAAGTCTAAGAACTGGGATTATGTGTAAAACCACAGCTTATTCCCATGATGTGCATTTCATGATATGATTACATTCTGTCACTGCCAATGCCTGCTTAATCTGCTGGATAGCGAATGAATCAAGATGGTGTTTTACTTGTTGCTCAGAAGACAACTAGTGCCTCGGGGAACTCTGACTATTCTGATTCTGATGAGAATTCTGAATTCTGTTAGTCTCATAAAAATACAAGCCCTCTGTAGCAATGCTGTTTTGCCTGTGTCCCTACACCATCACAGCCACAACCACGCTGCCACCAGCAGACAAGTCAGCAGCTTAGGTGGATCTTTCCAAGGAATTTTTGAATATCTAACCGTGCCACAGAATATTTGAATGCTGTCTCAAAAATGGAATTCTGGTTTTAGCAGAATTATTTTTCCCAACCTCCTTCACTCAAATAGCAAAACTTAAATAGCCCAAACTAGAATTCGGATTCTGGGCTCCATTCTTAGGTAAGGCAAGTATAACTTGGCATAAATTCTCAGTTGCTCCTTTCAGAGGAGGTTCTCTATGGCTCTATGAAGCACTGAGGCCTGTGAGTACCAACAAGTGGAACTGGCTGGTTCTAGGACTGCAAATGGAAGAGATATTTATAAGCATTTTGATCTAGTTAGTGAAACCAAAACCTCTAAGGTTCACCAAGTGCTAGCTAGATGAATAAGGAGCCTGCATAGTCTGTCCTGAAGCTTGTTCTTCTTCACCTTTACCACTTAAACGTAGTACTTAAACTAGTGGATGAAAGCAAGCTCAGGTACAGTTCCTCATGCTGTTATCACACCTCTAACTACAGCAGAATTGCTGTGTGACAAGGACAATTTGTTTCTTCCTTCTGCTCATTTTTCACCAGGAGGATGGTACGACCCTGGAACAGGCTGCCCAGGGAGGTGGAGGATCACCATCCTGGGAAGATCTCAAAACTCAAGCCAGACAAGCTCATGGCTGATCTGATGTAACACAGGCAATAGTTCTGCTTCATGTGGGAGGTTGGGCTGGAGACTCTAGATGATCCTTCCAACTAACACTTCTTTGATACTTCCTGGATTAGCTACAGTAGCTGTCAGGGCCCCAAGAACCTTAATTGTCCTGATCAGCCTCAGCTGGACCCTCCACCCACACATCATCTGCCGGCAGCCAAGCAGCTCTGTTTAAGCTCAGGTTGAGGCTTTTGGTCTTTGTTGAGGTGTATCTTTGTAGGCATATCTGCCTCCAGTCCTGCCTCTGTATCCTAACTGGACCTTTGACTGATGTTGTAGGTAGCTCTTCTCCTGGATGGACCCCTTTGGTTTCTGTTGCAGTTTTGTCTCCAGTCCTGACTCTGGCCCTATCTCCTGCTGCTCCCGAGTGCTTGCTTCCTCCCCCCCACCACGGATGGACCCTGGGCTTAAATCTCTCATCTGGAACTGCTGAGGATGACTGCTACCAGCACCTTGCTTGGTGCTGCGAGACTGTGCCCTGGTTGGTGGGGCTCTGACTGCGTTGCAGTCACCCTCAGCTCCTGGCTCGTCCTTTCTCATGCAGCAGCCCTGCTCTTGTTGCTCTCCAACAGCAGTGTCATTTCAGCTTGAGTAGCTGAAACTATTCAAGAACTGTATAAAGTTCTTGAACTTTGATTTAAATTGGAAAGACTTAACTAATCTTGCCTATAGATATCAACGCGACTGCACTGGCAGTAAGATGAATGATACAGATTTAAAGATGCTAAGGGTACAGTGTTGTAAAAGAGTGCACATACTTTTACATAAGAACTTAAAACGTTAGTACCAGGAAGATATTTATTTCCTTCCCCCTTCAAATGTGACACTGGAAGAGCTAGATGGGACAAGAGATACAAGTGAAGACTTCTGACAGCAGCAGCACAGCCTGTCGCAAGAGAACAGGATATTCTCTGGAGCTGGCCAAGGTCCAGCATCATTACCATGCCAGATGTTCAGTGCCTGCTCCAGAACTTCTACTGGCATCAAAGGGCGAGAGGCTGGGAGGTGAGAGATCAGATGTATAAAATACATCCAACTGAAGCTGGGAAACATTTGACTCATCATTGTCTAGTTTACCTGAGTCTGAAGAGAATTCTTTTCTTCCTTCATGTTGTCAATTAACTTTAATAAATGTTGTTTCTCTTGTTTTAACATATTTATTTCATCTTTCTCCTTTTCCTGCAGTGCCAGTATCTGCCGGGTGCACTCCTCAGAGACAGTTGTGACCATAGCCTTCAAGGGCTCTAGGGTACGAATTGTCATCTTCTGATGAGCTAAAGAAAGCAGAGGTGGGGTCTCACAATGAGCAACAAAGCCTGAATTTTACTCAGCTGGGCTGTTGGATATTCAACCTCAAAACAGTGCTGGTGGGAAGCAGGACTGAACATGGAGCTTTTACTGCTTGGCCTGGTGAGCGTCTAAGGACTGGGAGTAGTGTCTTTTGGGATTATATCCCGTTGTTTATCCAGCTGTGCATATGAACTTCATAAAGATTTCTGATTTCAGCTCATGCTATTTATCCTGGTTTGGAAAACAAAGGATGAACAGTTATTTTATTTTGTTTTCTTGAGTACTTAAGGTTTTGATAAGATATAATGAGCACTGATGGCTTCATCATGTTTCACTAGGTGGGAAGCTGTCACCATTTAAGCACAGGCAGCATATGGGGCTAAAGACAGCTGGCAATTAGCAATTTACCCTCTTTTGTGAAGGCACATTCTTAATGAACTTTGATCTGCTTTCTCCAAATGCATGGTCTCATGCAACCTTTTGCATACAAATTTGTTGTCTACCCACTCTCCCTTCTTTTTAGGTGTGCCTTGACCTCTCTTCTTTTGCCTTTCTCTTCAGTACATCTAGTAAAGAACTCATGTGCTCTTCTTGCCTTTCTCTGCTGTAACGTGTGCTTTTCACTCTCAGCTATTTCCCCTTTGACTTGAAAATTTTTCTTAAAGATATTTAAGAGGAACCTAGTGACAGTACTTCACTTGGGTCCCACATCCTAGTTACAGTTACATGGTAGAATTTCATCTGATGCCATCTCCTTGGAGGAGAGGCTTGTTTTTATGACTAGATGGAATTCCACCAGGAGAATAAAATGATCAAGGACAGGATATGGTGTGATTCAAATGAGGCTGTGAGCAAGCCTTATTTTGTTTGTGAATAACTCCATTATTCAGCAATCAAAACTGTTCAGTCCCTCTCCTGAACAGAAGGATAGAAATGCTGGTGGATGATGAATAATCTGACTTGGAGGTTTTTTCCTCCTCAGTAAAACCTTGTATTAGTATTTATGTACAAATACTATGCAATAGATTTTGCATTTTAAAAGTTAAAAAGCATACATAAATATAAGAACAGGAACTACTTTTCTTATTATACTTGGGTGTGAATTTCCTTCCCCTGCTATAACTGTACGAAAGGTTTTGCAAAACTCTTTCACTATGATACTTGTACCAGGACAAGAGATGGCAAAAATTAGAGCAGCACAGGGATTCTGCCACTGTGCTGTTTGGTTGCTCAATGTGACCATGTTAAAACTTCAGCAAACTTGTTTTGAGGCATAGTTTGAGTGTTTCACAACTGACTCCTGACCACAAGCAAACCCCTTTAAATTAAGTGCAACAGTATTTTTAATTGTAGCTGCCCAGTATGTCAGAAGTTAGAGCACAACTCATTGGCTGCCAAAGTGATTCTTTTGTAGTGTGGACACTGGCTAGCACCATCTGAGAACATTAGCTCTCTGATGACCTCTCATAGCTCTCCCCATGCCAAGAAAGGACAGACATTCTCCCACTTGGAAAGAATTCAGGCTGTGGTGCAGCTCATTGCACATACGGAATTGCTGGATGGATCCAGAAGTCTTAGCACCACAAAGGAGTCAATATGAAGGCCCTGTGGACATAGCAACCTGAGTATTATTTTAATCAAGAAATGGATTCAGCTGTCGATAACATCATCATGAAGACCTACCCTGTCACTCAGCTTTGTCTTAAAGGAGCTCCTAGCAACATAACCTTTATCTTGGATCAAGGTAACAGCTGTAGGGATTTGATGGCTCTCTTCTCCATAGTGCTATGTTCCAAATTCTGCTTAGTATCTTCACATTCATGTGGATTTACTCCAGAAACAATGCCATAAAGCCTCAGTACTGGCTCAGCACAACCTTAACACCTGAAGGAGCTACAGCTGCAGTTGTATGTCCGGTTCTGGCAGAAGACACACAGTTGCAAGCAGCTGGTACAGGCTGCACATCCCTGTTCCCATCAGAGGTGGCTGCCTTCTCTGGTCTGCATGCTCAGCTATGTATGTGCTAGATACTTCAAATGTTGTGCTGCCAAAATGATGCAGCTAAATGTAAGCAGTACAGTTTTAGGACAACATTCAATAATACTTTTTTTTTTCTTTTTTTTAAACCAGATTATTCTGACTGCACTGGAAATATGTTGTAATGCTAACAGATTTAAGGGGAGAACCCACCCCGGCAGTGGGTGCAGTGGTGAGCACCTTGAACATCACATAGGCTAAGTTAGTACAGGATGGCAGAAAAAATGGAGTAAGACATAGCTGCTAAATCAGACTACAAAGATAATATCCAGTTGGCTGAGAAATACAATGCTGTGGTGTAAAGGAAGTTTAGTTACAGTTTCAAAGGGAGCTGAAATGCTACAGATAGAGTATGCGTGTTAGGTGGAGTGGTGAGACATCTCTCTAAGCAAACTGTCCCATTTATCTGCACCTTAAGATTCCAAGCACTGTAGTGAGGGACTATAAACAGAATATAAAATTCTGACATTAGGAGCCCTCAGAATGGCCACCTCTCACAGATTTTAAAGAAGTTGTTTTTGTAAGCACAGGCAGACATAATTTGAGAATAAAGATAAGTGCTTAGGAGTACAGTTCTACAAATCATTAAATTTCCTTGCTTTTCTCTTTCTTTTGTACTCTTTCTGCTCTCAGACACTTGCTTTTGTCTCTTCCCTAGCGTAGACAAATCCGTGAGCAATTCAACTCACTAAACCAACAGGAAACTTCGCAGCTCTTGGTCTTTGTTTTTCCTGCTGGGTGAGTTGACTCATAGAGGTGTCSAGCAAGTGGCAGAGCTGGGTGCAGTCTAAGCAGTGGGAGTGCACCATCAGGACTGGGGAAGTGGGACMTTTTTTTTTTGGTGGCCATGAGTTGTTGGGTTGGATTAGATCACTGCTTCCTTGGCCAGGCAGGTAAGCTGTTGTCTGTGCTAGGCAGGGAGAAGGAGGCCTGGAAATTACTCACAGATAACCCCATCCAATACCCTTAGCTAAAAGGGGATGGATGTCATACAGGCCTCGTGAGCAACATAAAATCTGTCATTAGGAAAATGAGTCCTCAATATACAGAAAGGTGGGAGGATCCCAATCCCAACTCCAACTTAAGAAAAAAAAAATATCCCATTTGTTTTATTCTTAGAGTTTCAAGTACACTTGCTACCATGGCATATTAGTTCACTGGCATTCAGTTGATTTCCAAAAATAAAGCTATCATAAAAKATATGTTTTGCTGGGTATCCAGAGACTTCAAAGAAAAAAAGGGAAACATCACATCCAAACAATATGGAGGAGTCAGTAAATAAATGCTTAAAAAAACCCCAAAACTTCAGAAAGCAGTACAATATAGGTTACCATAGCATGGACACCAGTAATCTCTCTGGGAGCTGAAGCAAAGAAATGCCTACTAAAGAGTTCTGGAAGGAAACTGATTTTAAAAAAATGTTTTTATATAATGATTAAAATTGACTTATTCACCTGGTTGAAGTATACTGTGCAAAGCAAGATTTTTGTCTGCAATGAGGGACTATGATTAGGTAGCCCAGATTAACAGGTACTGGGATAAACAATATACACCCTTTAAGAGACTGTCCCAGTAGAAAACTGTTGACATTTGACAGCTGCTCGGTGCCCAGTGTGAAATGAGCTCCTGGTTACAGTCTATTTCTAGCCCTCTGTGATTATTTACAAAGTACTGGTATCACTGTGGCATCTGAATGCCAAGCAAAATTTAAAGCACACTAAGAATGGACAGGGAACAGCAGTCCAGTTCTCTGCCCTGCCTTGCTTCAGGAGTAATTCAAGCTTCAAGTTAACAGAGCAAGCGCATCCAAATATATTGGTACGATACACTCCACTACAAATGTGATTGTCCCAGAAAAACCTTGAGATACTGCTGTTGCCTGAATGGTGTATGTGATGAAGATTAAAAAAATCTAAAAATCTTAAAACTAAATCTAAAAATCTGAAATATTATAGGAAAAAAAATCTCCAACAACCTCATCTTATGTATGAAGGAAATAGACCTAACGGACCAGAAAGATGGTTTTACCAGTTGACATCTATTTAGGCTGTGCATCCCATACATGTATCCAACACAACTAAGCTCTGTAAGAACATGTCTCCATTAGCGTATTTTCCCCACAAGTCAAAGTCCACGAGCTTACCCAAAGTAACTTCATATTCATTCTTTATAGCTGACAGCAAGGGCTTATAGGTCTTGAAGTTGTCTATGAAGAATTCAAAGATCTCTCTGTAGGGCTGAGAGAAGAAAGAGAGCTTGAGAAAACATTCAGTGGCGCATTTTTCAGAATTCAGAGATAGCTGTTTTGTCCAACACAAATGGCATCTAATGACAGTGAGAATAAGTATAAAAATACTGCTACCACATTTTATTTTGTCTCTCCATCTTTGGTCTGCCATCCCAAACATGTCATACGAAGGTGGGGTTCTGTCCCCTGTTGATAGGCACCACAGCATGATGGAGAGCAAAC
Source organism: Phoebastria nigripes (assembly GCA_035582835.1). Taxonomy (NCBI): domain Eukaryota; kingdom Metazoa; phylum Chordata; class Aves; order Procellariiformes; family Diomedeidae; genus Phoebastria; species Phoebastria nigripes. The sequence goes on from JAYKAV010002430.1 coordinate 260,433, forward strand.
AAACATTTTAGTGGCCAAAGAGAAGCTTTGATCAAGTCTGTCAGGGCACGGCTCCAGAATGAAAATGATACTGTTCGGATGGAGCTGACTAGAACTTAAGTTACAATATGCATGTTAAAGCTATGTAACAAGATCATATTGCTGCTTTTGTTGCCTATTTTGTTAAGTTAAATGGCAAGCTCTGCAGAGCAGAGAGASTCTCTCTGCAGATGTTGTTCTTCTCAGCAGAATAAAACTTGTTCAGAGAGGATAGTCAAACTCCCATGTTGTATCGGCCATGGGAAGACTTCATTAGCAATAAGTAATGTTCTCACTGAGTGTACCTCACTATTAAATACCATTAAATGTGTCACATAAGACAGTAAAAAATATTTTCGAAGCATAAACACAGTTATGAGATCTCTATTTTCTCCATTAGTTACTCTTTGTTTCCCTCCATTCTCTTCCATCTAACACTTTCTTTCCCCGCCACTACAGGATTCCTTTGGGAATGAGAATTTGAATTAATTTGAGCAGAGAAAATTGAATCTAAACTTCCCAGTCTGTATAAATGCTCTAATTGCAGGAAAACACGAGTACCCACTCCTACTCTATCTGTGTTTTGAATTAAAGTGGTGGTTCTCAATGTCTCCATGAGGTGTATCCTCAAATACTCACAACAACCCCCCCCCCCCAGGATCAGACCCATTAGAAGCTGTGAATTTTTGGGATCCTGATTAGGCTCAGGCAAGAGCTAGATGAGAAAGCCCCTTCTTGTCACATGTGGAAACCTAACTTCAGAAATCAGAGGTTTTGCAGTGAAAATTTGGGAACCTACACACTTGCTGCTTTATGGGTTTACACAGGAATCTTCAGGAGTTTAGTGACTAAATTCTGTTTCATATCCATTTTAGATTACCATGTCTTTTTGAAGACTTGGGTTTTGATTTGAAAATGGAAACAGTTATAGAAGATGCAGAGTACACAAGAAGAGGTGAACAACTCTGCTCCTGGAAGATCATGGAACAGCTCCTCCTGGAAGCTATGCTAAGGCACATGGAGGAAGGGAGGTCATTCGAGACAGCCAGCATGGCTTCACCAAGGGCAAGTCTTGCCTGACCAACCTAGTGGCCTTCTATGAGTGATTACTTCAGTGGACAAGGGAAGAGCTATGGATGTCATCTGTCTGGACTTCTGTAAGGCCTTTGACACAGTCCCCCACAACATCCTTCCCTCTAAATTGGAGAGGTATGGATTTGATGGGTGGACTGTCCGGTGGGTGAGGAATTGGTTGGATGGTCGCATCCAGAGGGTAGTGGTCAACGGCTCAATGTCCAGATGGAGGTCGGTGACGAGTGGTGTCCCTCAGGGGTCCATATTGGGACCAGTACTGTTTAATATCTTCATCAATGACATAGACAGTGGGAGCGAGTGCACCCTCAGCAAGTTTGCAGGCGACACCAAACTGAGTGGCGCGGCTGACACGCCTGAGGGATGGGATGCCATCCAGAGGGACCTAGACAAGCTCGAGAAGTGGGCCCGTGTGAACCTCACGAGGTTCCACAGGCCAAGTAAAAGGTCCTGCACCTGGGTCGGGGCAACCCCTGGTATCAATACAGGCTGGGGGATGAAGGGATTGAGAGCAGCCCTGCCGAGAAGGACTTGGGGGTACTGGTGGATGAAAAGCTGGACATGAACCGGCAATGTGCGCTCGCAGCCCAGAAGGCCAGAAGGCCAACCGTACCCTGGGCTGCATCAAAAGCAGCGTGGCCAGCAGGTCGAGGGAGGTGATTCTGCCCCTCTACTCCACTCTGGTGAGACCCCACCTGCAGTACTGCGTCCAGCTCTGGAGCTCTCAGCACAGGAAAGACATGGACCTGCAGCGGGTTGGAGCGGGTCCAGAGGAGGGTCACAAAAATGATCAGTGGGATGGAACGCCTCTGCTATGAGGAAAGTCTGAGAGAGTAGGGCTTGGTCAGCCTGGAGAAGAGRMGGCTTCGGGAAGACCTTACTGCAGCCTTTCAGTACTTAAAGGGGGCTTATAAAAAAGATGGGGACAAACTTTTTAGTAGGGTCTGTAGCAATAGGACAAGGGGTAATGGTTTTAAACTAAAAGAGGGTAGATTTAGACTAGATATAAGGAAGAAATTTTTTACAATGAGGGTGGTGGAACAGGTTGCCCAGAGAGGTGGTAGATGCCCCATCCCTGGAAACATTCAAGGTCAGGTTGGCTGGGGCTCTGAGCAACCTGATCTAGTTGAAGATGTCCCTGCCCATGGCAGGGGGGTTGGACTAGATGACCTTTAAAGGTCCCTTCCAACCCAAACTATTCTATGATTCTATGTAAATCCAACATGCAAACAACAGCAACCCAACATATAAATGAACTGCTTTCTGTGCAAGTTCCCTAACGTGAGCTGCAAACCCACTTATCCAATACTACCCATAGGCGCCTATTCTTCTCATCTACTTTTTCCTTTGGATGGCCAATTTAAGTAAACCATCTCAGCATGTACTTTCAAGTCAAGAGAACCTTGTATCAGACCTGTAACTTCAGTTCCTGGGAGTTCTTTTTAGTCAGATCAAGAGACTGCAGCTCTTTCCTTAAGTAGGACTCCAGTTGCTCCAAGTATCGTGGCTTTGGAACGGTGAGAAGGGCCTGTTTATTGCTGCAGAGACACAGGAGAAGAATGGATGCATGGATTTATGTGTGTCATATGTTTAAGCATGAACTCATAATAAATCAGCTCAAGGATCTTGGTTTTCTTCCTATTGCCCATTGCTTCACAGCAGGACTTTATTATTTCCCTTACATGAGAGAATATGTATGTACTACAGTAAAAAAAAAAAAAAAAAAAAAAAAAAAAAAAAAAAAAAAAAAAAGCATACAATGGCCAATTTAAAATTCCTTGATGGAGCAGGAGGCTATTCAAGACATGCTGCTATTACTACTCTTCAGTTTAAGAACTTCATAATGCTTTTTGGTATAAAAAGCCAGGTGAGTGGGTTCTCTGTGGCGGAAAAGAATGAATGCTAATTATGTTATTTGAAATGTGTCAAGGAAAACAGCCATTTGAAAAGAGAACTGATAACATACTACATCTCCTGAGGTTCTAGGTTCCTCAGGAGCTTCTAGGCTAAATGTCCCTTTGCTGGATGTTATCACGCATATTTCATATTAAAACCAGGTAGAATTAAAACTAAAAACCGCAACTATCCTTATTGTATCATCCACAACTGTGTCCTGCAGTCTTTCAGAGCCCTGAGTGCACCAACAGGCTCTGCAACCTCTTCCCCTACCCCTGGGGGTTTAGGTGCCTGTGCTCCAGGGGAGCTGGGACCCCACAGGGTGACAGCAAGGCAACCAGGGACAGTGACCTTCCCAGCAGGGCACAAGGCCACAGGACTTGAACAAGGATAGCAGAGCAGGTCCCTTGGTGGTAGCCAAGGTCATTCATCATCCAGTGATGGTCAGGCAAATCTGCAGTGATGAGGAAGGTCCGATGCCAAGCTGGGATGTCAAGTCAGCAGGCCAGGGTCAGTGAGATACAAGATAGACATGGCTACACCACAGCTCCGGCAAGAACCAAAGGTGAGTGAGCCTGAGTAAAGGCTTCTCATATCCCTTTCTCACACAGCTCTTTTTACAGCACTTGGTCCCAGGTTACCCAGCTGTGCTGTATCAAAACCGATCTTGAGCCCAGGCACCCAAATGCCTAGGACCGGAGAAGAGCTTGCAGAGCCTGTTGGTGCACTTGGGGCCCTGACAGGATCCTGTATAATGTTGGTCAATGAATCATTAAATGATAGCATTTTATGGTAATGTTTATACTAAGCATGACTCGCTATTACATAAATACTTGACATCTCCTATAGAGCTACTAGTCAGAACCAGCAATATCTTCTCTGTTGTGCTGAACTCTTGTGGGGTAACCCAACATCATTGTTCTCACTAACACTGGAAGAGGTTCTGCTCTGTAAGGTCTTGATTTTCAAAAACTGCTTCCAGCAATCCTGGTGACTTAACCAGTAGTACAGGCTGAACTTACCTAGACTGTCTCTCCTCTGGGGCACAGCAGGGTTTGTGATTCCTCAGGGTGGTCTGCCTGGATGCAAAGGCAGGCCACGTGCACCAATGGCCTCTAGCAGAAAGCTGAAAAGATTGAAAGGAAAAAATCCCTTTGCTGTATCTGAGCACTACAAACTCACAACAAAGAGTCAAAATCCAGAATCAATACAACTGCTTATGAGTACAGTCAAATAGAAAGACAAGGGCCGTACCCTGAAACTCTTCTCAGCCGGGACTGACCACACCTAAAAACCAAGTAAACTTTTTTGTTCTTTGAAGAAATCATCTTCCCAGACTAGTACCATTTGTTAAACACCCGAACAATCTCCTCATAGCTATCGTTCATGCTGCCTAGATTACATGATTGTGGGAAAGAGTTCATATCTTTGGGTGAAAAAATGGTTTCTTGGTCTACACTGGGACCACTGGAAAATAAAGCATCACACAAACAAATCAGAATTTTGCATTAATCCAGACAAAAACCAAAACGACAGGTTTGACTTAGGTCTTGTTTCCACTAGGGAGTTTTGCACTGGGGTGTGCCCTAGTAAGGGCACACTGAGCTAGGTTAACTCATAGAGATTATGAGTTTTAAATGCAGGTTGGTGACCCTACACAAAACAGCTGAATTTGCATCAGTGTAGAACGTAATAAAGATAAGGTCGGAGGAACAGTAAAAAGAAGATGATGAATGAAATTTCCTTCAGAAACTGTAAGTTCTTCTGAAAGCAAAATCTTGTTAATTTTAAGAGGCTGTTAAATTCTATTTTGGAACTTTCTCAGTATGTCTTTGCGGGGAGAAAGAGCCAGCTATGCTGGATTGCTCTACTTTATCTTCATTATTACAAAAAACTAATTAGTTTGCAATTGTCCAATACAAATCCATCCCTATTCTGGCTGTAAAATTTACAAAAAATTAATCATGGGCAAACGGGAGGGTTTGACTTTCAAAACCCAAACTTCAGACTGACGAAGCCTTGAAACAGTTAAATGTAAAGCCTCAGAAGTTTAAATGCCCTATTTTCAGTGCAAGAAGCAGGAAGATTACATTGGAGAAACAGTAAGATTCCAATTTATTGAGTTGAAAATCTTTTGTACAGGAGGAAAGTGATTACAGAATGTCCCGGCTCTAGGGACAAAATAATGCTTTAAGTTCTTGTGCTAATGTAGCACATACGGCTTGTCATAGAAGTGGCACATTTCTGAARTACAACCAAAATGCTAATGAAAAAAAACCTAAAAATAAATAACATATGACTTTTATAGACCTTAACCTCCCATTAGTTTGTTGGTATACATGTTCCTGGAATTTATTTTCTCATAATTTGGATATAGATTTTTCCCATGCTCGTTTATTTTATTTACTAAGACTGATAAATACTTGGGAGTAGATGTTCCTGTAGGATGCTCTTATCCTATGATTAAACAGCATGCAGTCATGTAGTTTCTTTTTTTTTAAAACTATATGGGTCAAACTCTGGCTTCAGTGTTTGGCATGCATGTCCACTCAAAAGTTTGCAGCCAAGAACAACATTTATATTCCTCTCCTCTTTCCTCCACCCTTAAAGATGCAGTAATTGATTCACAAAGATGACATCTGAATTGGAAATTCAAGAGTTAGCAGCAACATATAGATTTTCTCTATAAAGAAAGATTAAAATGATTAGAAGTTGCTTGACTTCCTAAGAGTTTGGGATGGTCCCTGGGCTTCCAGCAAGATTCAAAGTTGACCAAGTTAGCTAAAGTTTGGATGTTTCACTGGAATTCTTCAACTCACCCGAGTCTTCTGTTTCTTGGACAGGATGTATTTCAGACTGTTGATACGTGTTTGGCAATCTGGAGTCTCAGAGGAAGATTGAGGAGCGGTCCTGTGCAATGGCAAGAAAGAAACATTTCGAACTATACAGAATTAACTAAATATACAGTTGGAGCCTGAGAGTCTGGCTCATGTATACCTAAGGTAATCAGCCAATTATGAAGGGCCTGATGGACGAAAATATCCAATAGGATAATGTACAGGGAGGGACTGATGGAAACATCTGTGGTGCAGCTGAACTCCAGGATTTGCTATTTGATAACTGGCACAGCATTTGGTATCTTCCTCGCTGTCCCAATGAGAGCAACCAGGCTGAACCCTACAGCTGGGCGAGCCTGAACGAATTGGTCTTCTGAAGAGGAGAGATTAGAAACAGAGCTAGAAAACCGGTTACCCATGGGTCAACAACTGGGATTTGGGGTCCCAAAAGTGCCTGCAAAGCCAGTTCTCTGGGGTGGCAGTAATGCCATGGCAGAGGTGGCCTGACAGCCAGTAGAACCGGCAAACCATGGAAAAAATATAACTAGGAACTCTCTTTCCTAGACTAGAAACTGGCATGTATAGGTGAAAGGCCTTTTAAGAAGTAAACATACAGTTGCACGTGTATTTTAGGGAAAATTAGGGTGGCCGTGATATAGTAAAGCAATCCAGAGATCACAGTGAATTTGCAGGTGCTGCACTCACACAACATGACCACACACTCGGCTTGATATCTGAGCCATTGGCTTCAGCTGCCAGCATGGCTTCACGCTCGGGTGGCAGGTAGCTGTTATACCTCCAGCAGATCTAACTCTCCAACCATCCGCTTTCCGGGAGAGGTGTGCATAGGGTGAGCTGGACTAGCTTTCAGGAGTCCACCAAGGGCCAGCACAGCGTCAGGGTGGGAGATCGTATCTGGTGGGCTGTTAGATCTCCCACCCTAGCGTATAAAATGGCAGCCTCAAGCTGCAGCTCTGTAAAACGTGGTAACAGCTCCGTACTGCTGAAAGGAGAGGTCCTGTTTCTCCCCCCACCACAACAGGCTCCTGATGTCTAGGCAGTGTTAGCTCTACTGTATGCTGGGCAACTCTCTGAGCTGTTTTAGTTTGCTACTCCAAGGGAAAACCTGCAGTTACCTGGTTTAGACCAACTAAAAACATAACATGCAAGTTCACCCCTCAGTGGGGGAGCGATTCTGCAGCTGGCAGTGAGGATGGAGACGGAAACCCCAAGCAGTTGGGTCAGCTAGCCCAAGGAACCACACCTTTTTTGGGTGAGATCCCCTGAGACAGCGTGAGCTGATCTATCAGCTTACTGCTCTTGAAAAGCCATACCGTCTCCTCCTCCTAGCTGTATCCTCCTGCTGTTTACCTTGTGCTGCTGCCACTGCTCATCAGACCTCTTTGTAAGCTGCTTTAAAGCATCACCTCAGCAGAAAACTAAGCCAGCACCATCTTTTAATTTTGCTTAGTGATCATAATCACACAGAAGACACTTTATTCTTGCAAGAAGATTGTACCTGGCACAACGTGCTTTCATGGCACAGTTCCACTGGCATGAGGAAGCCGTGGAAGCTTCTGCTGTGTGCCTGGCTACAGGGAGGCATGGAAAAGCAGCGGCAACTGGGAGCCATGCCTGAGAAGATCAAACTCCGCTGGCCAGGACGCTCCAGGAGCAAGGAGCAGGATGAGTATGAAGTGGCCTATGGTCAAAATTGCAGAGYGTTTTGAAAGTCTCCAATATATAACAGACCATTAAATATATAGTAACTCATGTTTTAGAATCTGAAGGGCACTTTTCATGCATTTAAACAAAATAAGGTTCCTAGCTATCCAGAAATGCATCTTCTTCTTATCTGCAGCTAAACTTGCTACCGGTTTGGTACTCAAAGTACTGAGCACTCTTTGCTTCCATTTGCATTCATAAAAGCCGAGAGCACTTACCACCCAAGACCATATGTCTGCTTTTTTCTTGCAGGATGGGATTTTAAGATAACGGCAATCTTTACAGCCACATCAGTCAGCACGCTACCAGCCAGGACAGCTTTTAACTCACCTGACAAAAGCAGGGTCTCTGACTACAAGATGGCCCATGTTTGGAAATTAAAAGGTGCCTGTTCCCAGGCAACCACATTAAGTGAAAAAAAAAAAAGTACCTACGACTTCTCCCATGAGTGGGAATGATTGTTGCTTGGACTGTGGTACAGACAGCCTGGATTTGGTACTGATGGCTTTTTCAGCATTGTTAAAGCTAGCAAAATTGAAGCAAGAAAAACTTGCTCGTTTGATGAAAGGTACTTCCCAGGAGTGCAAAACATACAACTTCAATATAATCAAAGTTGCTTTTACTGTACGTAAATTTTCTTGAATGGATGTAGACATGGCTGTCCATATTGGAGCTCTCCAGCAGAAAAGGCAGTGATAGCATGCTTTTAGACTACCTGCATCATACAAGTCTGAGATCTGAAGAGAAAAATCTATCTGTGGGTATAAATTAGGCCTTCACTGTGCCAGAGAGAGGCTCAAGACATACACAGTAAAGTAGGCTTGGCCATGAACACACCAGAATTTTCCTTTTGAGGCAGCCCAGGCAGTTGTCAGAGCCTCCAACGGGCCTTAGTTACCCTGACCAGCCTCAGCTGAGACCCTCACCCATGCACCCTCTTGCCAGTTGGTCCAGGAGCTCCGTTTAAGCTCAGGCCTGGGCCTTCACACCCTGCCTGAGCTACTTTGTAGTTGTAACTGCCTTCAACCCTGTCTCCCAGGTGTGCCTTGGACCTACACTGTAGCCTTGTCCCCAGTCCTCTCTCTGAGCTGCTCACTCTGGACCCGATTCATCACTTGGCCTCGTCTAGGACCGAGGTAAGTGCTGTTGGGGAAGGCCTGCCTGTGCTGCAGTCACCTTTGGCAGCCGTCTCGCCCTCCCTTGGGGAGCAGCCCTGCGCTCTCGGAAGGCAGGTAAAGGGTGGCCAGCAGAACAAGAGACCCATGTGCTAGAAGACACGATCCCCTTCCAGGAAAGGAAAAGAAAGGAGACCTCTCTGCTTTTGTAACTGTTCTGAACTATGCAGACTAACTAGAACAAGGTATCGATGGCAGGGGCTGATGCTTTGATAAAGGAATGGCGTGGAAAACAACTAGTAGGGAGAGGCACTGCTTTCCAAACTATAAACTAACTACAGCCAACTATAAAAAGCTAGCTATAAACAGTAACAATGGCAAAGTAAATACCACAGGAATCACTCGACAAGTTCCCTGCTCCGCTGTGAGCGAGTGTGTCCCTTGCTAAAGAAATGTTGTGTCCTGAAGTCCCAAGAGCAGTTCTTGAAAGCCTTCCCCGCTGTTTATTTACACTTCCAGACAGGCTGCTGTGGTGAACCGTGTCCTGCCGCCCCCGCTCTGCTCTGACGCCGGCTCTGGGCGGGCTGACAGCGCCCGCGGCCTCCCAGCCCGTACGTGTGGCAGGGCCGGGGAGGCACGACAGCCCCGCGGGAAGGGAAGGGCTCTGCTCGGCTCTCCCTGCAGGGCCCGGACGGCGATACCTCCCTCCCCCCGGCCCGGCCCGGCCCGGCCCGGCCCTTACCCGCCCGGCGGGGCGCGGCGCGCCGCCATAGTCCGCACCGCCCGCGCTGTTTACACCCGTCGCCATGGAGACGCCCCCTCCAGGACCCCCTCGCGTGCCGCCATAGCTGCCCCGGCAGCGCCTGACGCGCTGGTGCCGCTCGCCAGCCGCCGCAGCCCCGGCGCGGCCCAGCCCCGCCCCGGCGGGACGCGGGTTCTGCGGAGCGGCCGAGCCTGGGGCGAGGCCGCCGGAACGGCGCTGCCCGCCCCCCCTTGGCGAGGCGGCCGAAACCGGCCCCTGCGCGGAGGCGGCCGGCGGACGCCGGCAGGCGCGAGGCGGACCCTCGGYACGGCGCTGCCGCGGAGCACGCTGGGAACGGGAGTCCCGCACCCCGTGGCGCCCACCGGAGCCGGGCGGAGGGAGGACATGTTTCCCAGCGTGCAGCGCGCCGAGGGGAGGGGCGGGGCTTCGAGCGCGGTGTCTTTCGGGAGCTGCAGTCCCAGCGAGCGCGGGAGGCGGGCGGGGGGGAGCGGCGCGGACTCCGCTTCCCGTCGGGCAGCGCGGCCCCATTGTGGCCACGCTCGCACCCCATTGGCTGGCGGCTGGAGCCGGGCCTCGCTCCCCGCCCGGTGACACAAAGCGAATCCAAGATGGCGGATGCGGGCGCGGGGAGCCTGCACGGGGGGGACGCGGCGCTGCCGTGCCCGCCCGAGGAGCAGGAGCTGAGCCAGCGCCTCCGCCGCCTCTACCCCGCCGTCAACCAGGAGGAGACGCCGCTGCCGCGGTCCTGGAGCCCCAAGGACAAGTACAACTACATCGGCCTCTCGCAGGGCAACCTGCGCGTCCACTACAAAGGTGCCGGGCTGGGGGCGGCGGCGCCGGGTTCGGCTTCGGCCTCGGCCTGGAGCGGGGCGGCCCCGGCGCGGCCCTTGGCCCGGCCGCTCCGCGGGGCCAGCCGGGCGGCGGGTGGGCCGGCAGCCCGCGCCTCCGCCGGGGCGGCCACGGGTCTGGCAGCCCCCGGGGGAAGGGGCGCCGCGGCCGAGGAGCAGCGCGGGGAGGGGGGGGGGCCGCCGAGCTCCGGCCGCGGGGCGGGCTGGTCGTCGTGGGTGCCGTGGCCGGACTGCAGCCCGGCGCGGGGTTTTCCTGGGCTGGGGAAGCGGAGGTGGTCTGGAGCCGAGGGCTCGTCCCCCGGCGGCGTGTGCTGCCTTATATAACGCTTTGCAGTGTCACCAGCCCGGGCCCGAGCGCGTCCGTGTAGCCAGGTCGTCTATTTACTCTGTCATCCTGCTTAAAACCCGGCCAAGGGGTCGGATGGCATCGACACGCTGCGTAAGTGGGGCTTTGGCTCCTTGAGTTTACACAAAATAGATGCTCGCAGACTTGTAGGACTTGGGGAATCGCACTGATGTTTTTCTTGCTCGCTATTGGAGGCTGTTCTCCCTACCCACCCAGCGGAGAACTGATCATTCCTTTTCCTGCCTGGTTAGTAAACACTGATGTCATTCCCCTCTTGTGTAATCATTTTTGTCTTCTGTTTGTATACGTTGGTCTTCAAATCATGTATGTGGGGAGGGGGAGAGGTAGTACTGTGAGTCTTTCTCAGTAACTTCACAGCGAAAACAAAGGAAAAACTACAGTGCTCGTAGTGTAGGGATTGTTAATGGTGGCAGTGCACGACTGTACATTCTAGTTCCCTGAAAAGTGTGCTTTAAATTGTTGGATGTATGTAGAAACAGATCCCTGCTGTGTTCAGATAGCGGTGTTTTAGAACGCAACGTGGGAGAGTTCAAATCCCATCAGTACTTAAATTTCTGTTCTTTCCTAGGTCACGGTAAAAATCACAAAGATGCTGCCTCGGTCAGGGCTACGCACCCTATACCTGCAGCCTGTGGCATTTATTACTTTGAAGTGAAGATCGTCAGTAAAGGTAGAGATGGGTAAGTGCCTTATTCCAGTTCAGTGGTTGGTGATGTGTATTTAGCAGTTCTGCTGTACTCTGACCTCCTTTCCGGAAGGGTTAGAGGTCCCATGGCTGCTGGGTGTAGCAGGCAGGTACATCGTGGGGAGGTTATATTCTCTGGGTTAATAGATGTAAACGTGGTAGAACGCACTGGAAGCAGAGGCACTTACACARCTGCTTTCTGTGCTGTTTGATATGGGTAGTTTTAAAAATTTAGGAAACTTTGGGTCTCTGGTGCAATTTAAGTTAAAATAGTTTTTCCTCTTGCTAGCTAGGTTTGGTCACTCAGATTTCTGGAATTATGATGCCTCAGAAGTGGAGTGAAATAGAAGGGAGGAACCTTGAACTTAATTTTGGACTGTTAGAGAGATCTTTGTATGGTGAAGAGTAGTCATAGCAGTACTTGAGCACTGGAAGGAGAACTTCTGAGACTGTTTTTTTTTTAGAAACCCCATATGCATGATCAAGGAAAAGATGTTCAAAGAGAGGGAAATGAGATGATTGTGAATATAAGCTGGAATCTGCGTTACTTCTGTCATCTGTAGTCTAGGACCTGAATTTGGACTCAAGTCATTATCTCAGGATAGATTGCACCACAGAGCATCATGACAGATAACAACTGTGGAAGCTTGGGAAACTGTGATGGAACCAGAATGCTAAATATGAGGAGGTTTTTCCCAACCAAATCATGTTTTTTGTGGTAGTATTTAGTAACATTTAATATTGTAGGCTGTTGTTGAGACTGCGTTTGCCCTGTCAGTCTGTACTACTTTGAACAGTAGCAAGTGGAAGAACTGCAAAAGCAGCAAATCCTATCGGTAGCATTAGATGCAGCCATAGTTTACTAGGTGGCACCTYGGTGAACTGAGCTGGCAGTGGGTTTTGGATCTCATCCAGTCTTGCGGTCACTGTATTGGGCATTATTTTGATCCAAAACGTAACTAAATCAGGATGTATGTGGAGTTCCTTTAAAGCCATATTCAGGATGTTGGGAAATGTGGGAAAGCAATAAAAGGGCATTTCTAACAAGGTCTGGGTTTCTACTGCTAGCGTAGATTTAATTTTTAATCATTGTAAAGGTATCAGCCTGCTGTGTGTGTATGTGTTTAGCATTTTTCATTGCTAAAGGATGAATATTGCAGATACAACTATCCAGAAGGGAAAGCTGCACAGGAGAAGGTATTGAGTATAATTAATTAATCCAGTCCTTCAAGAATAACATTTGAACTCTGGCCAGTTTAGGGGTCTTGGGGAAGGGCAGCAAACATTCCTACTAGAAGCCAAATTAAAGTTGTAATTTCTTACTGTTGAAATCTTTTGCTGTCATTGTTGACTTGAGAAGTGGCCTATTTGTAAAGGGACTTGCAAAGGATCTTGAATTGTTCTGCATTTAGGCCTGTAATAATTATTAGGTTATCTGTGCAGAGGTGGATGCTGGGCTGAATGCTTTACAAATGCAGTGAAAAGACCATCTTTATTCTTTCAGTTCACTGACTTGGTGATTAACTGCTTGTCTGTTTTGAAACCCTGCACTTGATTAGTTTATGTAACTGCTAAAATTAAAATAATTTACAGCGAACTTCAAGACAATTTTCCAAAGAAATCACATTATGAAAGGTCACCGGGCAGCACTTAATCCTTACTGTGTTCTAGATCAATCTTACAGGGAGATAATGGAATTTGCTTGTTTCCCAAGATCAGTTTTCTATATTAATAGTCCATTTTTATTTTTACTGTATTCTGTAATTACAGTTACTTTCCAGGAATACTTTCAAAGATATGGAACTGTGTGTATTAACATTATAGCAATACGAACATGAGATGTTGATAGCTATGATCCAAAGTCAGTGCAGTGGTGAGCCTTTGAGAGCTTGTCTGATGTCTCGGCCATTCCCGTGTCTTGTTTTTCTTATGCTGTTAGAGAGCGCTCCAGTTTTTATCTTGCGCACTGTGGTGCTGGGGATTTGTAATGGTGAATTTATATTGTAGCTGCTGCCTGTCTGTCACTTAAGAAGGTACTCTTGTGTGTCTCGTCTTTAATAGTTTGAAGTCTGCCCATTGGAGGCTCGGTATGTTGTAATAGTGAACTGCGGCAGAGACATCTTTCTTCTTAGGAAGCTCTCCAGTGTTTATTACACCATGGTGGCTTCAGTTTAAAGGAATAAAAGTCTGGAAATCTAAAGAAGGGATTGGAGGGAATGAAAGGAAGTTTTCAAGTGGCATGAGTGGTAAAGCATGTCCCTAGGAACTCAACTGGAAGCGCTTTAGCAAGGGGAGAGGAAGAGGAATCTTTCTGAGCTCATTTCCAGAATGGGTACTTCAGGTGTAAAGTCTCCGCTCTGTAGCGTGTTATTTTATTTATGCTGTACAGAGTAGTAAGGTAAGGATTGCGTGATGTTATTCACTGAGTCTGTCTTGCTGGAGTTTGTGATAGCTTTTCGCATTTAGGTTTAAAATGTGAGCGATCGGGTTTCAAAACAAGACTTACTCAAAAAATACTTTGGTGAACGAATTTCAGGAACTGTGCTTTGCGGAGTTCTGATTGATTTTTGCTCGATAACTCAAAGCTATCATCTTTCTGTGCTAATAAATTATTAGTCTAGYGCTCTACACTCTGGTTAGATGCTGACAGTTGCTAATAAAGAACAGAAACTGAGGTTGCAGGTAAGAAGTGGGATAGAAGCTCCCAGTGGCTTTTACTGGAGATGTAGGAATCCTGAAGCTCACATGATGACTTTTTGCAGCCTGTCAAGAGATGTTGCCCGTATATGATACGCTGTGATAAGAGGGTTCTTGAATTGGCATCAGACTGTGCCAGTTCTGGATTGGTGGCGTCACTGTGGTAGAGAAACCCGAGCTACAGAGACAACTGAGATATCAGTACCACCTTTTTAACTTCTCCCTTCTGTTACTTTCATGGGGCTAAGGTGATTTAAATCCAGTATGCTGTGGTTCTCTCCTTTGTTTCTTCCCACCACATTGTATCCTAGCAGTAAAAACAAACACCCTCACCTCCCCCCATTTTTCAGGCAGATTACTTCTCTGCTCAGTTTTGCAAAGCCCTGTGCCAGCGCAAGGGAAGAGGGAGGGACTGCAGCAGCACAGACACAAGTTGCTTTAGACTGCCACGGCACTGCACCCGTAGCTGGCAGAAAAGCTTCCTCTTTTTCATTGTCTTTCTCCCCTGCCCTTTAATGCACCTGCTCCATAAAGGTGCTTTTGTTAAAGAAGCAAATGAAATGATTTATGAAAACTCTCCCTTTACTATTGCTAGACTTTTCTACCTTGGCGTTGGCTTAGTTTACTGGCGGATATTTCAAAGGAAGCACAGCATGCAAAAAGTCCATTTGGTGCACTTGAACTTTTTAAAGATTTATCAGCTTTTCTTAGCTTTGGATCTTGCACTGCTCATGCACTGAGATATCACCACAATCCTTTGAGTTAAAGATGATTGAGGCTTACTTCTAGCTGAATGGTGGTCATTTCTCATCCTGGTGGTTTTAGTCTTTATTGATAAGAGGTCATGTTTATTTCCTGAGTGGTTTTTTTTTTTTTTTTTGGGGGGGGGGGGAAGTGTTTTTTGGTTTGTTTTTTGTTTTTTTCCTGGGAGAGGGGAGGCTGCCAGGCTACCATTGAAAAATTGTCTTGACAAGGAGGCTAGGTAACACATAACAAATCGGATCTGTCAGTAGATTGATCTGTTGTTTGTGCCCCTCTTTGTTTGGGGAGATGGCTCTTATCCTCAGAGAGTAGAGGAGAATTTAGTTTACAGTCTCTAGTTCCAGCCCTCTTCTCACCTCCTTGTCTGCGCTGAACACGCAGGGAGTGGTTCCACAACACTTTAAGATGATACAAGTCAAGACTGTGGGATTCTGCCCTTCATTTGCTGTATGTTTCTGTGCCTTCCCTCATGCTGACAATCTGCTACCCAGTCCTATGGTGAGCTGGTTCAAGGAGATAACTGGTTGAAACCTGGTCACATCAAAATAATTATGATGATTTAATCTATTGACGTCACTGTCAGAAATTGCTGCTGCTTTTTTTTTTTTTTTTTTTTTTTTTTCTCCTCCTCTCTTCAAATGGAGGACTACTTTTCAGGGTTCTGCTCCCTGACATRTGTTGAAGGCGAGTCAATAAAGGGATGGGCTGAGCTGGGAGAGGGAAAGGTAGGATTGCAGCAACCCTCATTTAGTTCCGTTCAAAGTGTTGTTGAACAGTTTTGTCTTAAAACTTGCTGGGTACTTAATTCCTGAGCCCTTGTGTGCATGTCTCCTGAGTGTTGTCAGTTGGAACAAAAGGACAAGAGGCAATGGGTCACAAGTTGTGGCAAGGGAAATGCCAGCTGGACATAAGAAAGAATTTTCCTCGTGAAAATGGTTAAACACCAAAACAGGATGCCCGGAGAGGCTGTGGCATCTCCATCTTCAAATTTGCCTGGGCAAGGCCCCAGGCTGGCTGATAAGACTTTCAGAGTTACTTATGCTTTGGGCAGAAGGATAAAGAAGGAAGGTCCCAACGTCCCTTCCAGGCCAAACCTCTCCATGGTTCTGTGGATGGCTTGCTTCCAGCATTCCTCAGATGAGCAGACTGGTAGAAATGTACGTGACTCTTATGTTCCTGAGCTGCCACAAATAACTCATGCTTTTACCATGGTGGTGTTTATAACAGTTCAACCTTAACTATATTTGAAGCACTGGACTCTTACGCTCTCTCAAATACGTGTTTCTGTTCGCTGTTGATTTGTCAGCACATCTCACAGCTTCTGTTTCCCCCTTAGATGATCTCTGCTTGGTAAACAGGAACAGTGTAAGACTCATCAGGGTAGGGCAGTCAACCCACAACTTACAGGCTGTTGTGACTCAGGAGGACAATTCATCTTTGTTGTCCTCTTTATGCTGGGGCAAGGTGAATTGTCTCATGGGTGGCAGTGCTGGTTCCTGACCGCCATTTCAGTTTCTTGACCTGTTTTACCTCCCCCAGCCATGTCGTGGGTTGTAATGGAGTGTGACTGGGGAGGACATCCCAGAGGCTGACCCTGATTGTGCATAGATTTCTGATTCTAGCAAAAGTCACCTGTCCTGCAGCCTCTTCTCCATTTCTGAGCTGTTCCTGGGAAAGACAGTCTGGCAGCCTCTGGATTGCCTTTGCAATGGCAGTTTGCTGTCAGCAGCTGCTTCTGGTAATTGTTTGGTTTTGGATAGCGGCTTACTTACGGATACTTCGGCGTGCTGGCGTTCTGCAGCAAGTCTGACCTCTCTGGCGGTGGCAGATCCCGCTGCCTGTCCATGGTGGCTCTGCGTGTTCTGTGCAAGCAGAGCGAGTGTGGTCTGCGGGCAGAGGAGGTGCCAAGTGGCACAGCCCTCTGTGCCAGGGGAGCCGGGCGGTTTCATGAGGACTTTGAGCCATCTTGGGAAGGCTGCCGAAAGAGCCAGTCTAGCTTTTTTTCTTGCCATGATTTTTTTTTTTTTTTTAAACCCTTTCATTTGTGCCAGCACTAGTGACTGTGTAATGAGCTGGATCATGTTAACTGTCTTTTTGCTGGATCAGTCCTTGATACAGTGCTTTCTGTGCAGTAAGTGGGGAAGATGAGACCCAGAAGGGCAGAAGAGGGAGGGTGGGAAGACATGGGCAACAGGATGTGTTGGTATCCTTCTTCCAGCACCAGCTTGAACCATTCCAGTTGCTGTGAGATGTGCAGCCTGTTGTCCAGAGCTGTTGGTCAGCACTAGCTTAGGTTGCGGGCATTTTTCTGAGAGAGGGAGGAAAGAGTACTTTGAGGAGAGCGGCCAAAGAGTTAATCTAGCTTAGTCCATACCATAGTTTATTTAAAATCTTCCTTTAGCTTTCTTACACAAGTGCACCATATCCCAGACTTAAAAATAGCTTAGTTTCTCTCTGACTGAAAAAGAAAAATAAAGGTCAGATGTATTGGTTGTTTAGCAGTCTTTACATTAGTAACAAGTAATCTGCCCCTCTCTTCCTTGCTTATGTTTCTCCTTGCCAACTTTCCATTTCTCTTCAGCATATGGTGAGTGTGATTGCTCTTTGAAAAGCCTTTTACTCGTGTGCTCTAATGGTTTCCAGATGCTGATAGAAGGCCTGACCATGAAGTGCTCTGACGTCGGTGGCTTTAACAGCACAGTTGTCTTTGTGCATCTATCAGCTGGTTATACTGAGGACACCTTATAATTTCATGCATGTCTGGATGTGGCTATAGGGAAGGCTAAGGAATATTCTGGGGCAACTGAGGATTTCTAGTGTCTGCACATGCTGTGTGATCCCTTATTTGTATCTGATAAGTCTGTAAATAATTGATTTCCTCCCCCTTTTTATTTTTTCCATCCTGGTTTCCAAGAATCCAAAACCAGCACAGAGAGGGGCTTGTTCTTCTGTTTGCAGGTATGTCTGCTTACTTGAATTTATGCTGTTCCGCAGACATTCATTTAAACAAACCAACACACAAATAAATCCCCCCAAGTAGATTCAGTAAACAGTTCTCACCTTGTTCCCATTTGCAAACAGTCTTGCCCAAGCAAGTCTTGCTTGCTCAGCTACTGACTGGCTGAGCTTTGGTGCTCTGAAGTGTAGAGACACTCTCATTCTCTGTGGAGGTTTCACATCAATTGATGACATCTCCTATGAGCTGTTGTTTTTTGTCGTTGTTCTGCTAAACTCTTGCAAAAGGGAGTAATATTGAAAGCAGCTTTTTCTACGTAAAGCAAGTTGCGAGACTGGAATATCTGATTTGCAGTTGATAACTGGGGGTTTTTTTTTGTTTTGTTTTTTAATCAATGAAGTGGAAAGTGAAACCTAGTGCTTTATAGCAGTATCGTGGGGCCCATCCAATGTAATGGTAGAATATCAATTTCTCATTGAAATAATTTGTGAAATTAGGAAATTAGGAAATGAAATGGAAGTAGTGATGGTGATGTGACTTTTTCACTTGTGATATGTGCATTTAGGTATGTCTGAAGTCCAAGATCTCCTAGATTTCAGGCTGTGATAACTTCTTTCTTTCTGTTTTTGGTTTTTTTTTTTTGTTTTTTTTTTGTTTTTTTTTTTTTTTTTTGTTAGAGTTGTGAGGTTTAGCACCTTAAAGAAGAAAAATTTCAGGAAAAGTTTGGTGGGTTTTTTTTCCTTTCTCCTCGCCCCTCCCCCTGCTATTTCTGAATATCTGTTATAGAAAAGGTAGGAATATGGCAAAAGTAAACTCTAGCAAAATCAACTGAACATCTTTAGAATATGTGTAAAACATTATTATGCTTCAGTTCTTCAGAATATATTTACAGTTAATAAATCATAGAATAATGGGAACTAATTGTTTAAATGCTCTAGACTTATACATCTAAGCAATTCTCTGTTTAATAATTAAATTGTACAAATTGCATAACTTCTATAGAGGGGAAACTTTTTCCCTTCACTTACGAAGCTGGGATGATGATAAATTCTTTAGCAGTTCATCTACTGTGAAGCTTGACTCTTTTTCTTCAGCTCTGCCACTGGCCCTGTAAAGCTGAATTGTGTTGACTGCGTTATATTGACTGCACTGCCAGATGCATTTTCTTAACTGCTTTTCTAGGAATGGGGTTTACATTGTACCTGTGGTATAAGACTGGATCTCTGTTTCCACACTACAGTTTCAATCCCAGAGATACAATCTTCCTTCTTGTTTACAAGTTCTTTGTATTGATGCTTTCCACATCTAGCCTTTGTTCCTTGTTGTGGAGATGTCAGCATGTAAAGATCTGTGAGTTCAGTGTGTGTTGCTTTCCCAGTGCTCTCCCTAACTCTCTGGCTATTTGTTACTGTTTTAAAGAGAAAGTATTCTTATTTCATAAATACATCTGTCAAAACTTTCTGTGTGTTACTTTTTCTATAATGTGTTTTCCACATTAAAAAGAAGTTCTTCTGTAAATATTGCAGTTATTTTTTTTTTCTGTAATTTCATGAAAACTTGTGTTAGCAGGTAAATCCTCCTTGCATAAGAATGGTTACTATCAATTTCCTGACTGAAGCCTAAACCAGAGCAAATTAGCCTATAAGGATGGGAGAATACCTCTTAAGAGAACTAGCTACCTGGCAGCAGAGTGTTTTCTTCCGATTTGGGTACTGCGTTTACATTGTTCCCCCTGTGTGTTAGTGGAGAAAACAGGAACTCGAGCTGCTGTTTGAAGCTGACTGTTATGATGGACTGAAATGCAAGATTAGTCTTCAGTGTGAAACTTGTAGACTTTATATGACTTGCCCTCTTTTGGATGCCTTTCTGTTAGATATTTGCAGTACCTCTAGTGTCTCTTTACTGTTTTCTGGGCTTTGTTCATGCCAGGAAAAATGGCCTGTTGCTTAGACTGGCAGTCAAACACACTTCAGTCGTGGAAACCTGTTTAACTTCTCTAATATATTGGATAAAAATTTTCAGCAACTCTGAACAGCGCATTTGGAAGTGAGGTTTGTTAATCAGCGGGACAAACTGAACAAAATTCCTACTTATTCAATTGGGTGTAACCAGAATAAATAATCAGAGAATTAATATCAGTAATGCTTTATGCTGTTCCCAGACTGAATGCACCATTTGCCACTGACATGGTTTATGTGAACTCTGTTGAATACCAGCTGACTTAGAGAACAAGTCATCTGTCAAGAGTGAAAAATCTAAAGCTGGAAAACTAAGTTGATGGGACACCTTAGCTTCAGATCCAGTTGGTTTTGACCACAGTATATTGCAGGATTTGGGGTCCTGTTGGATGTGATGGTGCTTGTGGTGGCAGGTGGAGAAGTTGGTTATTCTAGCCGGATCCTAGCGGTGATTTTATACCTGGTGAGGCTTGCATTATGCCTTTTCTCTCTTAAATGGTGCTCGAGTCAAGTCTTCATCTCCGATCTGTATTTTCTGTCTTTCAGTATTCCTACATATATTGCTAATATACCTTCAGGAAGGGAAAAGGCTGATGTAACACAGAAAAGGGACAGATTTGACCCTTCCTACAGCTGACAGATATCAGTTGAACGTAATCRTAAAACTGGAAGGCAGCTGGGAATCTGATAGCTTCGTCTGGCGAAAATTTTTTTTTTTTTTTTTCCCTCTTCCTCTGTAGTAGTTTTGTCAGTATTCACTCATAAACAGACTGAGATGATGTGTTATGTTACCAGATTGCTGCCTCTTAATTTTGTTCTGCTCACTTGCCTTCTTCCATGCTCTTTGGCTTGYAGAGCAGAGAAGCCTTTCTAAGGGGTGATGTGCAGTGGACTCCTCCATGCCTCAGGATACTTGTAGCTGTTTTTAATGACCTCTTAAGAATTTTATTTTCTTGTGTTTATCTACTTCTTCTCAGCCTTGCATTATTTGTCTTTACTGACCTCTGCTTGGGGAATTGGGATTCTTTCTGGAGCCCGTCAGTGCTATTTCTGAAGCACTGTTACAGAACAGCACAATATCCAAGAATAAAACCAGAACCGCTTCCACTTTAGAGATTCATTATATTCYATTATGAAGTAGTTCCAAAATATTTATTGTTAGACTGAGGAGTCAGAGACAGTTGGAATCCCGTACCTTATGTACCATAGGTAATTTTTTTTAAACAGATGTAACTTGTTTTTTCACTGCCTTAAAATAACATGACCCTTCCCCCACCATAGCTGTGACAATGTGGTTTCAGGTGGTAAATTGATATGGGTTATCATTTCTTGCCACTCTTTAAACCTGGCGTGAAGTCAGGGCCCACCTCAGACAGCAAGAATGACGGTTCAGAGCTTTACACAAGAGACTGTGAAGTCTCTGAAATGCCACCAGTGTGATGGGGTGTATTATTAATCTCTAACTTAGTAATTTAGCTTGATTATTTTAGACTTAACTGTGTGTGTTGAAAGAGTGGGGTGCATGATAGCTGGGAGGACAGGATTCCTACCAGATAGGTGTGGTTATTAGAAAAAATTGCAGGATGCAGTAAGCCTTTGAATCACAAACTCATCTCTGGCGGAGAGGCACATCCCTTGTTTAACTTGTGGCTAAGCTGGGTTGCTTGGTCTTGGCTGAGCCACGTAATAAAATGCCAATCCCAGGAATTTCTGTCGCGTGTTAGTGACATTGTTAGTTCACCAGCTGAGCAGGGAATGACTGCTTTACTGGAAGTCATGGCCTACAAAACAAATTATTTAACGAATCTGTTTTTAACTCTTTAAGTTTGGGCCTCGGTGTACCTCTGCATACGTAGTAAAGCATGCTGTAARGAGAGACTACCGTGTCAGGGTGTTAGTGGCACAGTGAAGAAGAGTTCTAGGCTTGTGACCACTAGATAGCCAATCAATGCTAAACCAATGTGTTTTTTCACCTTCGTTTCCCCAACGTTCAGATGGGCTGAATTTTGTCTGCCTTCTAGGTAAACTTCACAGGCACTTGGAAGAGGAGCGGCATGGATTGTTTCACCATCCTGACTTGGTACCTTTCAACAGGTTAAGAAATAAATAAAGGGGAACCATAATATCTTTCTTTTCTTGGCAGAGCCTTAATAAATCTGCTCTGGTAATTGTCAGAACTAGCATTTGAGATGAGTACTCTTTTTTTTTTTTTTTCTTCTTTCCCTCTTCTTGGAGGAAGTCTTGTAGCTTTCTGGGTAAAGAAATACCTCCTTTTTTGTTTAAAGTATACTGCCCTGGTCCAGTTAGGACCATGGTCTAATTGCTTTCTCCCTCCTTCTGCCCCACCTTTATTTTGCGTGTAGCAATGCCTCCCAAGTGCTGGGTGCTTTCCAGGCATTCAAAGGGAGATGTTCTTTGCTCCTGGGATCCTTAAAACTGAAGGATATAAAGTACGGGTATACATGAGTTCTGTTGCTGTGTTCTCCTCTGTTTTACCCAACGAGTTCTTCACTCCTGCACTTGAAAAGCCAGATAGGTGCAAGCACTGGAATTTCAGCATTAGCTACTTGCTGTCAAAGGGCAGGTCTGTTCTTAGGTTTTTCTGCTGGGTTCATGAGGATTTTTGTGGGTTGCTCGCACAAAGTAGCTTTAGACTAGCCAAAAGACTTTCTTACGTTGACTTTTTGGCAGGCTCTCTGGGTATCGTGTTTGCTCTGAAGAAACGTCTTGACTGGAAGAGTTGCTTGTCACATGGGGTGGATTGGCCTTCTGGGGASAAACCAAACGCAGCCATCAGTGTACTCCTCTACTTGTATGACTGTGTAACAGCCTCTTTAAGAGATCCCTTTGTTTGAATTTAGGTTAGTCAAATATTGTCACTCCTGTGAAAGAACTTTTTCTTGTAGCTTTTTGGATAATTTCTGCCCAGTGACAATATAGAATGCTTCCTGGGTGAGTCAGTGCATCTGAGATCTTTTGTATCTTTAAGAGTTAAATTTTAATTAGAAGTACAGTCGTCATTTTGGCTCCTTCTACCTATTTTCCAGGGAAAGTCTTCTACTGGCAGAAGCAAAAAAAAAAAAAAAAAAAAAAAATTTTAAAATATATAAATTTAAATTGCAACATTGAATATGTCTGCACTGCACAATCCACCACACAAGTTCTCTTAGGAGCCAGAAGTGAATGCTGTCCTATTTAAACATCACTGTGCTGGAGTAGCATACATGCTRATGTTTACTGCTGAAGTACTTGGGAACTGGGGGAGGGAACCAAAAAGCTTTGTCTCTTTGAACTAAATCTTAACCACAGTCACGGTGCTGTAAGATCTAGAGGGAAAAATATTGGCAATCCTGCCGGTTGAGTGCTGTGCAGAGGCGTGTGTGGAGCCAGCATCTTTTGGCCTGGGGGCTTGCTACCAAGGTCCTTCATTCATCTRCTGTGGCCAAGGAGAGCCAGTGCATGGATAAAAGAGGCAGAGCTGATGTTGTGACTGGTGGTTACTGTGGCTGATTCAGTCTATTCAAATTCTAAAAAGCAACCAGTATTGACTGGGCAGGGCTGAGGTGCAGCAGAAGTCTGGAAAAATTTGGTGCTATGGTAACTGCTGAGGCTGCTGGTAAGTGGAAACAAGACTTCTGATTGACTCACTAGCATGTGTCTGCGTTTATTTTTGTCTGTCTACTCTATTTGGAATTGATCTACTGATGCAGCATTTTTGAAGCTTCTGATCGGGTAGTGGGGGGGCAGTTCCAAGTATTCAATGTTCACTGCTGAGAAGATGGTTTTAGGAGGTCACTCTTGCCTGGCTTTAGTTAAGGTATATATCTTACTTATGATGGATAATGGATTTAAATGTATCATTACCCAAAACCCTAAAAAAGATCCCCCCCCCCNCGTTTGAAAGTGGATGCTAACACTTCTTAGGTGTCTTCTGTACTGCTGTATCAGTGCTTCACTTGCTGTGCATCCTCTTTTAAGAGGCTCTTTGAATCCCTCAAAAAGGGGCTCCAGTTAATGGATACCCCATATGAAGTCTGTCCACCCCTGAAACCTCCAAAACCAGTGATGATGCAGGCAGGCAGACTCTGTAGAGATTTATGGTGAATGATATTGAATGTTATAATTTATTCATTTAAAAAACCAAGCAGTAGGTTGTGCTTAAGGATGCCCACAAATACTGTTTAACTAGTTTTGAATTTGTTGTATACACAAAACTGGTTTGGAGCATTTGGAGTCGAGGAAGTGAGAAGCTGTTCTGCACCAAGAAGTTCAGAAAGCAGCTGATGCTTTTGGTGGTGGTGGAGTTGAAGATGAGGGTTGGGGTTTTTTTTTCCCCCCTCAATTTTCAAGAGAATAGAGCTTTTTTTTTTTTTTTTTTTTTTTTTTTTCTGAGGCTTTGTAGGTCTCAAAGCTCGTTTCATCCATCACTTCTGATATGTTAATCGATAGTAGATGGGAAAAGCAAAGTAGCTAGCATCTTCTAAAACAATAACTAGCAGTCATATATGTGACAATTTGAAGTTCTGGATATAAGCTGTAGGCTGTGGAGTTGAAACCCAGCATGGTGAAAGAGTTTTATTTTAGGTTGTCTGCAAATTCTGTATACAGTTCTACAGTCATTATGGTCTTATTTTTAAAGTTTGTCTTAAGCTTTAAATGGGAGCATAAGTTGAAGAGCAAAATTTTGTGAACCAGGAAGGCTTATGGTCATGTTCATTTTTTTGTGGTGTGTTTTTTTTTTTTTTTTTTTTGCTTCAGAAAATCTTAATGAAATACTATTAAAAAAAAAAGAAATCCAAATTTTTTTTCAATGTTTTTTTTTTTTTTTTTTTTTTTTTTTCCAGTGACACATTTCCATGGTGTTGTGTATCTAGATTAAAGTGTAATCTTAAATTTAGAATTTCTGGATTTGTAGTACTTGCTTTTTATAAAAATATAAGCTTCTAGCCCTAATTTAAAGCTGTGTTGTCTGAAAATGGAAAGATACTATTGTATGCGTTTTTGCCCTTGGTTATGTGCATGGGATTTGCTGCAGTACACAGAAGAGGGAGGATGAATCTGCATAGAAAAGAATAAAATTAAGCAGGATAAGCTGATGTGGGAGATGAGCTATTTTACCTGAGTTCAACAATTACGTTGTTATTTCTTGTGATTTCCAACAGTTTGCTCGGTATTGGCACCCTTATGGTGGCAATGCAGCACAATGACGCAACGAGGGATGGGGACAGAAGGGAAGCCATCAAAATGCTGCAGCAGGGATTCTGATGAAGCTGTGTGCCACGGTTGTGTGCAGAAGTGGTGTCCGCTCTCTCTGTTAAATTCCAGGTGTGCTAATGTCAACAGCAGCAGAAGTAGAGGCAGAGGAACAGGCAAGCACCCCCAGGCAGTAAGGAGGGATGGAGTTGGCCAGTGGCCCTATGCCAGTGGAGCTGTGCTGTGTGAGACTGAAACTAAGGAAGCTGGCACCACCACATGACGAAGCTTCGCTAGAGGAGACAAAGTGGCCACAGTTTTATGGTGTTTCACCTTCAGCTCAGCCAAATAGATAGGGACATAAGAAACATTCCCTATGCTGAGAGGCACATCCTGATCATTGAACAAAATTTGGCAGCTGCCAGCAAATCCAGGAGGTCTTGGGCTTGCTAACGTGAGCAGGTGAAGGTGGTGGGGATCGGTCTGCCAGAGTAATTGAGTGGTCTGCTCCTCAACAGATTTTTGCTAAGTGTTTTCGGGCCTGCCAGTGTCAGGACCAAGCATTCTGGTATTACTGCACCAGGCTTAGATGGTGCCTTTACTATGTGTTCAAACAATTTGGGACCTTGAATCACAGCTCCCCTGAGGCTTGAACAATTGGCAGAGGTGGCACTTCTCACTGCTCTCTGAGGCAATATAGACCTGGAATGTAGTTCTAGCTGTGGGCTGTGATCCTGACTGCTTGCACACATAGTTGAAAAAATCAAACCAGCAAAACCCACCATGTAGCAAGGAAAACTCTGTAGCAGCAGAGGGTTCCAGACTCTGTAGGGATAAGGAAATTGAAATGTTAACAAGCATGCTGTCTTATCTGCCAATGCGCTAAGAAGGTGGCAAGGAAGAGCTAGAGCGCTCCCTGCAGATATAGGGAGAAATCTTCCATATTGTGCCTGGAAGGCTGTAAACGTATCCTTAAAATTCAGTTTATTCTTTATAGATGTGTGTATGTCACATAACTGCGTGAGAGTAAATTTTTAGATGCCATAAAATGCATAATGCGTAAATGTCTGCTTCAGAGAAGCTAGTCAGGGAACTCATGAGAAAGGCTGTAACTTCTGACTCATGCTCTAAGCGGTCCAGAAAATGTTTACAAAAAATGTGTGTTTATAAGTTGCTCTGCAGCACTGACCATAAGTACTCATGTTTAGTGTTCTTTGAGAAGCACTAGAAAAAGGCCCCAAACCCTACCATTTCAGTGTTCATCAAAAAAACCCCACCACCCAACAACAAAAAAGCCAGAAAACAAACCTATATAAATTGAAGAAGCTTGTTTAAGAAGAGTTAATAAAAAGATGTAATCGGAAAGGTAAAATGCTTTTAGATGGTATGGAGACTGTTTAAGGAGACATCATATTGGAGGATCAGAGTAAAAGTGTGTGAACTATTGGAGAGACTCAAAATGACCTGACAGTTGACATAATTAGACACAAGGGTGAGAGAGGATAGGGATACACCCTCCAAAAGTTGAAATTTTATTAGATGAGAAAATGGAAAGAACAAACTTTTAAGTTTAAAAAACAAACAAACAAAAAAATCAATARGGTTGATCAAAATGACCTGAGGGACATCTGGCTCACGGCCTGAAATGTTAAAGGAGTATTTTTCCCTCCCAAAACATCAGGGATGGGAAGCAAGCTGGAGAGTCTGTAAAACCAAGGGATGATTCAGAAGAACTTTTTATGAAGTGCTCTGAAAAGGTAGGAATGTTTAGAGGCTCCCAAGTGCCAGTCTTTGCTTTTAAGCATTATCTGGCTCAAGGCGAAGAGTTAATACAACAACGTAATTTGTCAATAAAACACATGCCAATCTTTGTTTTTAAACGATTATCTGGCTCCTGTTGAAGGGTTAATACAACAACAGTGTTATTTATCCATAAAACACAGGAACAAATCATTAGGGGTTATCTGGTCTTCGTTCAAGAGTTCTAAAGAATGAAATAGCTGAGCCATTAACTGTGGAGTGTGATGTTTAAAAAGTCTTGATTACAGAGGAGAAAAGAGGTGTGTGTGTGTCTTTTTTTTTTTTTTTTTTTTTTTAAGGGATCCAAAGGAATGAGATCACATAGTGCTTTCTCTTAAAGTCTCTTCTATCTTTGAGATCTCTACATCAGAGCAAAACCTTCCTTTTTGCTTTTCTTGAAGTGGACACTAGGTTCAGGAGCCCTTCAGCCGAAGAGCTAAAGGGCTCATAATGATGTGCCAGGCAGCAGTCATCATGGCATGTTGTGTTTGTGAATTCAGGGTTGTTCTGTAGATCAGGAACCAGTTTTTCCTGGATGATCTAGTCTCCTTGATGACTAGGAAGAAAGCTGGGTTCAGCTGGTACGATCAGATCAGGACTTAGCTTGTGGTGTGTGTGTGTGCGCCTCAGGAAGTTCTGTCTTTTCTCAACTTGGTCAATATCCTGCTTTACGCACTGCTAGCCAGGAGTTTGCTGCCTGTCAGCAAAACTGTCCTGAAGTCAAGATATTGTTGAGTAATTTAGGTTGGAAAGGGTCTCTGTAGGTCAGCCAGTTCAGCTCTCTGCTCCAAGCAGGGCCAACTTCAAAGTTAGATCAGGTTCCTTGGGACAATGTGCGGTCAAGTTTTTGATTATTTTTAAGAGTGGAGATGCAGTAGCATTTCTGGGCCCTTCTTCCAGTGTTTGATCACCCTCATGGTTACAATATTTTTAGTAATGTCTAACTGGAATCTTCTTTGTTACAACTTGCTGTTGTTTCTCATGATTTTGGGGGGGGTGTGTGTGTCTGAAGTCTGGCTCCACCTTCCCTGTACTCTCCCATTAGGTAGCTGTAGACAGCAATGAGATCCCCACTTTGTCTTTTGTTCTTAAGACTGAACAAACACATTTCCCTCGGTGTCTCCTTATACATCATGTGGTTTGAGCCCCCTAACTGTCTTTTGCTGCACTCACTCCAGTTTGTTACTCTTCCTTGTATTGGAGATCCCAGAACCGAATATGATACTCACAGGAGCTGAATAGAGAGGAGCAAATCCCTTCCCTTGACCTGCTGGCTGCACTCATAGGATGTGGTTGGTGGGAGTAGTTCTTCTTTATTGTATTGTTTAATCATGGTGGTCTTCCCCCCCCACTCTTTCTTTCCCCCTGCTTCTTTTTCTTGGCTTTCCCAAATCTCCTCTTCAAGTCACAGGTATTTGTCCTGAGCCTCTAATATGATGTCTTTACCTCGTGTCTGTGTTCCTGCAAGCGTTTCTCTTACCCTTGGTCTTTTATCATTTAAACCGGTTACTAGTCTGTGAAGTAACTTTCTTTGTATACCAAGATAATTTCTTTAAAATCTTCTGTTGGAGGACCTTATCAAAACCTCTCTGCATTCCAGCAGTGGTAATTTGTGTATGGTGCTCCAAGGTCTTTCCTTTTCATGGCAGTTGTTGGTGCTGGAGGGCCCTTGGGTAGGGGTGTTTTGCAGGCGATATTTTCTATCGTAACAGAGAAGTGGAGACCAGCAATTGATCTCTGTTCATAAAAAACTGAACACTTTCACTGATGTATAAGATCAGAATAGCGACTAGCTGCTGTTGTCTTAGCTGACAATTGCCATGATGCTGTCCTTCGCATCTCCGCTCAAGTGCATTTCAAAGGAGTTCCTAGGCCAAAGACAAAACAAAATCTTCCCCTCCGGTATCTGTGCAATAAAGGTACTAGCAGTTGTGGTATCCCTCCTCAGATGAAACAYGTTTTTTTTCTGTTTATACTGAGTTGCTGAGGAGTAGATAGCCTAGAGAATAGGTTCTGTCATCCTTATAGTCCTTTGCAAGTTTAGGTTTTGGAATGAATGCCCAAAAGTCTTGCCTTGTCTCTGCCCAGTTCATGTA
Organism: Phoebastria nigripes; assembly: GCA_035582835.1. Classification (NCBI taxonomy): domain Eukaryota; kingdom Metazoa; phylum Chordata; class Aves; order Procellariiformes; family Diomedeidae; genus Phoebastria; species Phoebastria nigripes. The sequence goes on from JAYKAV010002430.1 coordinate 289,241, forward strand.
TCTTTCGAAGCAATGTCTTTACCATTGAGCTTTCTACTTCAGGACATACTGCAGACTATGCAGGGTTTAATTTTGTATGAATCCTCCCCACTCCACTCTTTTGTTATATCTTGCCTGACTACTCTGCAGCATGTGGCAGCAGAAACCTTTGGGATGTCTTTTGTTAGGCTGTATCTTGGCAGCCTGTAATCCCTCCTTGGAGGGAGGGCATGCCCAGGCAGATGCTAGCTGACCTTTGGCTGACAGTTCCCTTGGTGCAGGTGAAACGATCCCTGTTGTGCTGGAGGAGCTGGTTAGCCTGTGGTAGGGAAGGTGGTGCCCTCGAGATCCTTCCATCATGACCAAGAAAGATGAGGAGGATTACCTCCAGGGTGGGGCCAGTCAGATCTAAAAGCTTAGGGCTACTATCTGCAGGAAGTAGTCATTTCACCTGTGTCCTGGGACTTGGAGCAGTGCAAAATACACTTGGGGCATTTGTTTGCGTTTCTGCATGCATGTGTGCAAGTGGTATCACACTGGCATGTCCACTGTCCTGTCTCAACAAGCAGAACGCCTTGAGCTCTTCTTGTAGATGGGCTACAGGCTTTTAGCATTTCTGCAGAGAGTATCAGATTTGCTACGTAATAACGTACATCCTAGGTATTTTGGAAACCCTCACAAATCTCTATCCTTCTAAATGAGAAATAGGAAATCCAGCCAAATGTCCTGGAATCTGTCCTCTGTGATAGAGAGTTTCAGAGATAAATTTGTTTGCCCTAAATGCCATCAGGAGGTTCAAATCTTCTGCTCCTGAACTGGCTGCTGCCAAAGCCTCTTTTGGGTATTTTTCTAAGTTCAGTGATCTTCTTATTATTTCCTTTATCAAACACTAACACTTTCCTGGTGCTTGTGTAGTTACATAACTTATACATGGTGAGAGCTGAAGGACCTGGGCTGGCCTTTCTTGGTTGTAGCTGGCCGTTACATTGGCATAGCCCTATTTGTCAGTGTTCACCCCAAGAAACTTTGAACTTGAAGAGCCCTAGTCTTGCAGCAGGAAAACACTGAGCTGGGTGAAAGGAAGTTACGAGTCCAGGTTCTCCATATGATCACGTATCATTTTCCTCTGAAGATAACCCTAAGAGGCCAGGGGCCAGCTAAAAGGAAAAGGCGGACCATATAACGGTTAGCAATTCAGTGATCAGGTATATAGATAACTGGGTCTGTGACTCCAGGGAGAATGGCATCATGACTTGACTGGTAGACACAAAGTACACTACTCTCCCAAGGCATCTGAATATTGTACCAGTTGCTGAGTGTGAAGTGATAGTTGCAGTCCCTGTGGTGCTGAAGGCATAGGGAAGAGCAGAAAAGGTTCTGTATGTAAAACTTCTAACTATTACATAGGAAGTTGAAAACCAGGACCTTTGCTGTAGTAGTCACCAAAATGCTTTTCCCCATCTTTGCACAGTACTGTGCTTTGCCCAGTACCAGAAAGAGGGGTGAGGAGGAACAGTTCTGGAATGTTGCTGAGGAATTGGTCTTGAGGAGAAGGGGTCCAGATCCTCTGGAAGCTGGGGCACTTCTGAAACGGAGAGTGTTTTTAAAGAAGGGACTGACTTTAATTTAAAGCACTGTAAAACTGGGTTTCAGGTGTTTAAAATCTGGAAGGTCATGCTACCAAGATGTGAAGTGTACAAGAAAGACAAAGTTGGCTGTGTTTGTGAAGATGCGGTGCTGTTTATTAAAGAGATCATAGTCTTAGATCTGATAAACTTGTAGATCTCTAAGGATTAAAATTTCTGCTAAACAAGAAAAAATCAGTTATTACCATTTCTGTGCTATTTGATTGGGGTGGTGACAATGATTGAGATGGAGGAGTCAAGGGCAGGGAACAATTGCTGCAGGAGACTTAACCCACATAGCTTGAAGAAATGTAACTTTGGAGTCAAATTCTGAAATAATATTTTTAGACATGGTTAATGTTTTATGGAGCAGGTGGTCGAGGAAGCCACAGGAAGAAAACTGATACTGTGAAAGAATAGTAGGACACTGGCAGTAGCCTGTTTGGATTTATACCTTTACATGAACAAGAGCCCAACAGTAACTGTTAATTTCAGAGCGCAGTAACCTAAAAATATGGAAGCTTGTTAAAAACAAACTGAGCAGGGCAGCTGGTTCTGTGGTTCCAGGGCATATTAAAAGAATTACAGACCATGCAAATTAACAGAAATAGAACAAACAAAATGGGTACATGCATAAATATTGCAGTGAGGAAGAAGAGCCTTTGTGAAGGCTGAGCTACGCCTTACAGTCCTGTTGGATGCAAAAGTAGATAAAGATCAGTCTGCCTGGATTTGCAAAAGCCATTTGGCAAGGTCCAGTCTCAAAAATTCCTGAGGAAGGTAAAGGAAACGTGGGATAAAGTGAAGGAGCTTGTGTGGTTGAATGATCGGTTAGACGATTAGCTAACAGGTAGGAAGCGGGGCAGAGAAATGAATGGCCCATGTGCGTGTCGTGCCCCCTCTCCTCCCTGCAGCTGAGGATGTTCACCAGTGGATTTCTGTGGGTATGTGTACTGATGTTCACTACCTTAATAAATGACCTGGAAGTGGAATTAATAGTAAGACAGTATCTTTYTTTGCTGATGATATGAAGCTAACTAGAGTTGTAAAATCAAGGGCTGAGTATAGATGATAAAATGAAAGATGCAGTTCAGGCTGGATAGATGTAAAATGATTCTCATGGGGGGAGAATAAACAATCCAAACTTGACACAAAAAATGGTCTCTGGGCTGCYGCTTACAGTGCAGGGACAAGTTCTTTGTGTCCCGGTTCCATGGAAAAATCAGCTCAGTTCTCATCTGCAGTCAAAAAATAAATGGAATAATAGAGACCAGGAGGGGGAGGAATAGAAACCAGAATGGAGAATATCATTGTACTGTTGTCCGTAATAATCACCGTGTGTTTGTGTTGTGAATGGTGCTTGCGGTTCTGGTTTTCCCCTGCTTCTCAAAGAAGATACAGAACTGGAAGTGTAGCAAGAGTATTAAGAGGTATAGATGAGCTTCTGTAAGAGGAACAACTGAGTAGACTGTGAGTAGTCAACCTTGAGAAGAGACCATTGGGAAGTGGGGTATGAATGAGGACTTTAAAATCCTTGAGAAAGTTAACAGAGAAATGCTGTTCCTCTCTCTCCCAATTCTGAAAATGCAAGTACCAAGCAAAACTAGCTTGGACAGTAACTGAATGGTGGAGCTGCAGGATATTGCCTTTCCAAAGAGCTTACAAAGGTTCAGAAAGCGGTCGGATTAATGGAGGAAAAATCTGTTGGGGTGTGAAATACAGAAAGACCACCTTTTGCTTAGGAAATTGTGTAAAATATGTGTTGGACAATGAAAGAATGTTCTTGGAAAGTACAGCTCTGCAAGTACAACAAGTATACTCTGTGCTGAGCATCCACTACCAGCTATTCCTGGAGACAATACATTAGGCTAGATAGACATTTGTTCTCATATACTATATCTGCCCTTATGTATTTTTTACTCTCTTGTTAATCACCTGTATAAATAGTTTTTTTTTCCTGATATATGAAAAAAAAAACCAACACCCCAGAAATCTAATTGCTGATTGTTTTCCAGTCCTTTTCCTACCAATTAAGAGCTAAAGAGTAGCTGTAGTTGTATATCAGAAAGCTGTCAGTCACTAAAGCAGGCTGACATTTTATCTTGGATTCAAGAAAAGACTAAAAAAAGTAATGGAAAAGCTTTAGTGATTTCAACATTCTTACCTTAAATGATTTGTGGATTGGGGGGTTTTTTACCGCTATATTTCTGCTGCAGGAAATCTCGTGGCTTGGCCATTCTGTGCTTGACTGATACTTTGTTTGGTTTTTTTAAAGGTACATGGGAATAGGACTTTCTGCTCAAGGGGTCAACATGAACAGGCTTCCTGGTAAGTCACTGTTAAGGTTTGTTTTAGCTTACAGTCTGTGTTTAAATGTTCATTTGAAATAAAGATTTTAATTTATATATATGAATTAGTGAATGTGTGTTTCTATTAATAAAATGTTATGACTATGTGTGTCTTACATCTGGAAGTTTCAAACTATTGAGTGTTAACCTAAACTGAGTTACTAGTATTGTTAATGTAGCCATGATGATTTTGGCAGATAATAGAAATTAATCTTAAACTAATGAGTAATGGGTAGGATGATGAGCTTTCAGACATGCAAGCTCTTCTTTGCATCTGAAAAATAAGTAGCAAAATAATTTGACATTTAATCTGTATATCCCACTTGACAAATTTACATGAAGGAATCTGAAAATCACAGGAGAATTGGCCTGTCATATTGTTCTCTCCTCTCTTCTTTCCCTCTTCCCACGGAAAAACTAGGAAAAATGTGAGGGAGTGGTATTTCCAGTTAATATTGTTGCTTCCTTTGTTTGAAATGTTTGTTTTTAGGTTAGCCTCTAARTTGGTTAAGTAGCTTCTTTTTAAAAGTAGCTAATCGGTAATCTTTCTTTAACAATATCCAATTTATTAGGTAAAATTATAGTTTCTACATTTGGATCAACATAGTGCCTTCTGTAGCAGGAATTCTTTCAGCTGGGTTTGAAACTAGAAGTTGTCTGTGTTTGGTGGAAAGTAAATGTTCTTCAAGTGCCAGAATGAATGACAGCTGGTTCCCAGTGGTGGGGGCTTTTTTCGGTCTTGGGTGTGATTTACTTCTGGTGGAGTTGTTTTGAAGGTGAAGTGTGTGTTCAGCCCTTATTATGCATCTTGGTATCTCCAAAGGAGAATGTTTCGTGRATGTCCTAACAAAAGGAAGAGCTTCCATAGGGTTTGCGCTAAGGCCCTTGTGAATTCACTTCTCTGTGAGGATTTTGCTTTCATCTTCACTGGTAACTTGCATATTCAGAGAGCAGAACGTGCTCTTTTTTTCCTTATAACCTCCAATTGAAAATGTTGCAGCATTGGAGCAAAATCCCTGAATAATCTGTTAGCAAAATATGTGATTCTGTAGCTCTGTTATAGATTTCTGAAATGTATATTTCTATAGCTATGTTTCTGAAATTCCGCTAAGACTGCAGGTGGAGTCTTAGCAGGAAGATGAAAAGGAGACTAAGACAGCCAGGGTCCTTGCATGATTTAAGGAAATAGCCAACCTTCTGGTGCCCATTATTTTAATTGTAAAGCTGCCGCTGAATTTTGCAATGGAACAGCTGCCTTGTCTTGTTATTGAAGAGAAGCATGAAGGTCTTGGAATGCGTGAGGGAGCATTTGGGACCTTCTGCATTGATAAAGAAGAAATTTGGAATTGTAGGCTAATTGCATTAGTTAATTAGTTCCATTAAAATTTCACCAGTGAAACAATAAGCATTGTTGTTTTAGTGACAAATGTCAGTGCAGCGTGGGCCACTCATAAATCACAACCATGCTTAACAGTTGCAGGCAGACTTTCCTTTTCCAGGTACCACTTTGATTGTGTCGATCACGACCTTGAGAGTCTTCTTTTGGCCACTGTCAGAGGCAAGTCCTAAGACCTGTAGGTCTGACTGGGGCACTACCTTCCTTGTATCTGTTTTTCTCTGGTAATTTCAGACCTGCCCAGAGAGCTTGTGGAACCTCTAACTCTGGAGATATTTAGGACTCAGCTGGACATGGCCTTGACCAACCTGATCTAATTAGACCTCCTTTGCAGAGGGGTTGGACTAGGTGATTTCTGGTGGTGTTATTCTACACTTCTATGATAACTCTGTTTTTGGGAGAATGGTTTCAGTGACGCCCATGTTTTAAAGAATTTGCATCTTACTGCAAACTATATTTGTTAATAATTGTTACGGCAACTACAGCATATACACATTGGAGGGAGAATTAAGGTCACAGGTCTCTATCCACTCGGAACTAGACCAGGGAAGGAGGAAGGCGGGACACTGCCAGTTTTCTCAAGTGATACTTGGTTGCAAAAAGGTAGGGAATGTCTAGATCAAGATGATCTGGTGTCAACAGGTATAGAATTCTCAGTTTTCAGACTCCTCCTCTCTCTGCACTCCCTCTCCCCCTAATCCTCCCGACTCAAGTGGGTTGTGTGCGTGTACAAGATGAAGCGTGAGTCTAGTCCCATCATCTCTTGCCTGGGTTGAAGTGCTTGGCTGCTTGGAAGAGGGGTGGTTTGGCTGTTAAGGGAGCATGTTCTGTTCAAGAAATGGCTCTCCGGCTTGTGCAATGGAAGGATGGGTGGGATTGTCTTGTAGACTTGGCCTGTAGACTGCTGGTTGGATTATGCTTAACCTAGGATTCTCCTGGGATTATAACACAGATACATATATATGTGTGTGTGTATATACAAAAAAACCCACCCATGGTTGAATACTAACCTCAGATGATATGTACTGAATGTCATAGGTGTGCTGTCGTGAAATTGAACAGCCAATATAATTTCTTTTTTTTTTTTTTTTTTCCCCCCTTCTTTCCCTTTAGAGACTAAAAATTAGCCAAACCACTTCTGATAAATGGCTGTAAAGCCCAAGAGCTACATGGGCAGTATTTTGTGGCCAGTTTGAATCAAAGTGCCTGTATACTACTATTATTTCTAGAGTGTATGTGGTGAATGTGGAATTATTTTATCTGCGTAAAATAAAACATAAAGTGAACTTGAGACTTCAGATAGTGCTTATTTAGCAGTGAGTTGTACAAATTTGATCCTGTGAACCTGTTGTTTGTTTGATCACATGCAGATTATGCTGCCAAGAACGATTTTTGCRGGCATAGTTAGGTCGATCTCCCATCATCTGTGTAAAATGAACTGCATGGCTCTGTATTACAGCTCAATAATGATCTTCCTGGCTTTTGGAGAATGAGTCTGACTTATTTTTTTTTATAGTATATTGCTCAAGTAACTGAAGTGAGAAACATGTATCGGGCTTAATCGTTATCAGGTCCTTCACAGCACAGAGTAAGCGAGAGCTTACAAAGAAGTGACAGACTTTGGAGTCTTGACTTGGCTTCACGTCAAAGTGTAATTTTAACTTTTTGTGACCTGAAACACTGCCAGGTTTGTCTCCTTAGACCCTTTCTAAGTCACTTCTGCTTTAACAGGTCAATTTTCGCTTGGTGTGCTGGCAGGGCAGTACGTGACCCATTACAAGTAGTGGTTTGGGAGCCCAAAGCCTGGTATGGGAGCCAAAGTTGGTCCCTTTCTTGTTCCCACTTTCAGTGGGGATCCTTGGCACCCTGTCAGCCCATTCAAAGAACAATCTTGCTGCTGGGTTCTGTCTCAAACTCCTTTTCCCCCCCTGAGAACAAACACTTTGGCCATATCCAGTTCCAAGTCAGGGCATTTGTGCTTTATGCCAAATTTATTTTGGCTTCCGCCCAGCTCGGTGCTGATGGGGGTAGTGCTGAGCTTTCTCTGAAGGTTGGAAGTGTGGTTGGAGCAACCTGAGAGTTCCTTAAACTACCCCTCTCTGCGTTGCGAACAGAGACTGCTTTTAAAAGGAGAGTGCCCTGTCCCCGTTTGACTCAAGGTTTCTGTGGGCTGTGCTTTGAAATTCAATCAGCAGGTCTGAAATTATTGTGGGATTTTTATTGAAGTGCCAATTTTTGTGACCCTGGCATATCTTGATGATTTTTTTTTTTTTTAATTACTATTTTTTTTAAATTTTTAAAAGACATTTAGAACACTTACTAATAAACATTCTGCTTTAAACTAGTGGCTTTTATTGAAATGTCTGCTCACTTCTTTCACCAGATACAACTTTTTTCACGTGTGCTCAGCATTTTGGTATCTGAGGATGAAATTACATGTTACAGCTGAACTGATCTAACTCACTGTCATCAAAGGAGAGAAACCCGACCCTTCCTCCCCCCCCACCTACAGCTGCACAGTCCCTTTTCTTCCCCTGTGCAAGCCCCTGACTCTGGCACTTGTCACCTCCTTTGCCAGGCCAGCTTTCAGGGCTGGCAGGAACCTGCCTGCTTTTCTGCTGTGTTGGGGTTGTGGCAGGCTGGTTCCTTCAGAACTCATGGAGCAATGCTCTTACCTTTGCATCCTGAACGTAACATCTGAAATGTCCTTTTTTTTTTTTTTTTTTTTTTTTTTTTTTTTTTTTTTTTTTTTTTTTTTTTTTTTTTTTTTTTTTTTTTTTTTTTTTTTTTTTTNTTTTTTTTATTTTTAATTTTATTATTATTTAGCCCTCAATCCAGTAAGTTTTTCTGAGCCCAGCTGAAAATGTGTTGGTGGCTTGCTACAGGTTTCACCTAACCTTCATAATATGGAGAAGATGGGTGTTCCTGTCTTTAATATGGATGAGATGTGCACACTGGAGATGATTCTCCCCTCCATGTGGTGTTCTGCATTGGTTTAAGTCCTTCATGCTGTTGAGAGATAATATTTCATTTGTTCTAGCTCTTTGAGGGTAGCCCAGCAGGAACATACAGCCGGGCAGAGAAGGAAGGAGGGATGATTCTTTATGGTAGCAGTAAGGTCTTAATTCAGCCTAAAATGTTGTGAAACCATACCCTTAGGCATACCCTGCTTCAGTTTCTGAAACAGCATAGATAGGATCTGACCTATCGCTTTCAGAGACTTTAAACACCCTCTGGTTAATAACTGACTTGCCCTGCTATGCAGCATTGCACACGTTAAAGGGAGTGCCAGCTTTCACTCACCACTGTTTTGTTTTATGAAACTTTGATTATTTTTTCACCTTACTTTTCAAATGAAAAGGTACTGCTTGGCTTATTCACTATCAGCCTGCTTCAAACTCCCTATTAAAAGAACAAGCTTTAAAATCCAAGAATGTTTCATAGACTTGAATTAGAGTGCAGCCAGGTAAACCAGCAGAATTTGGTGTACAGAAACCTGCTCTGTATTGGGGTTTGGCTTCTGGGACTGTAATGCCTTAAGCCCAGTCAGCAAAACCAGAAACAAGTTTGTCCAACTGTCCTGTGTCTTTGGACCCTTGTTCAGCAAAGGGTCCTTGTGAGTGATCTGTTTCGGTAGACATGTAGATAAAATAAAAATGAGCACTGGGAATTAAGACTTGCCCATACTCCCCTTCTCTGTGAAAGCCATCTGTCCTCCTCCATAAGCCACCAACATGATGAATGGGCTTTCCATTTTAGCTTTGTTTGGAGATCCCTTCCTTTCCTTTGCATTCTCCTCTTGCTGATAGGTTTCTATTGACATTTGTAGATAGGACTTTATTTCTTCTCGGCTTATCTTGCATGTTATCAGGAGATGCAAGCAGAGGAGCAAGGCTCTTAAGGAATCTGTCTTCCTGTTCCTTCCTTTGAGAGGAAAAAGATACTGGTTTCTCCCCTAGGGATGTTCAAAAGAGTTTTTCAGGCATGTGTGCTCCGTTCTGGGGGAGGCTGGATGGATGTTGTATTGTAGGAACCAGTGAGAAACTAAAGGAACTGGGCTTGTTCAGCCTGGAGAAGAAGAGCTGGAGAAGGGATCTAGTAGCAGCCTTTCACTATCTAAAGGAGCTTGCAGAGAACATGGACCCAGACTCTTCTCAGAGGCGCACAGTACAAGGAAGAGAGGCAACGGGCACTAGTTGCAACAAATAAAATTCTCATGGGAAATAAGATTATATTCTTCATCAGAGCTGGGGATGGGTTACTACAGAGGCTCTATCCTCAGAGATTTTCAAACCTCAATTGGACAAGGCTCTAGGCAGCCTGATCTAACTCTTAAGGCTAGAGGCCTCCAGATGTTCCTTCTAGCCAGTTTTGGTTTTGTTTTTGTTGTGTGTTTTTGTTTGGTTTTTTTTCTGTGATTGCCAGGGGATCTTTCTACTTCAAATGTGTTTAAAGAACTTCATTTCCATGTATCAGCTTATGCTTTGGGTTGTCACTTTCTGTGACTCCAATGACAAATGAAGGATCTGTGCTAAAGGACTTAGTCCCAGTGGTAAATACAATAATTATAGAAGATGAGACCTCACCAAATCATCTGATCTGAAGCTATTTCAATTATGCATCAGTCCTGCCTGACAGGTGTGTGTCTAAACCAGCCTTTCATTATCTTTCTGGCAACTTCTTCCAACACTGTCCTTGTGTTGGAAACTTTTCCTGATGACTAAGCTGAATATCCCATATAGTCTAGTCCATTACTCTTGGATCATGTGGAGGTGGAGAATAATTAATTTCTTTCCTCTTTTGTAGCTGTATACATGAAGACCTCTATCGCTGCTTTGTGGTCTTCTCTCTAGACCAAACATCCCTGACTCTTCACCATGTCCCTGTTTATCATGTTTTCTTGATTTGTGACAACTCTTGTTGACCTTTTCTGAACTCTAACCACTGGATGCATCACAAGCACTAGTGTCTTACTGCCTATAGTAAAAGAAAACATTAAAATTCAGAGCAAGTCCAGGAAGTGGCTCTTATCCCATGCTGCAAACGAGGGTAAAGGAAAATCCTTGCCAAGCTTTCACAATTTCTAAGGCTTAAGCAGAAAGGGGAGGGGAGAGGAAGAAGCGAGGTGGTTAACTGGGAAAAGAAGGGCCTTCCCCCTTGGCTTCCAGAGCAACCAGCAAAAGCCCTGAAGTATGGGATTAAATATATGAACGGTATGTGGCAAACAAATAGTGATTCAGTCTGCTTTCAAATCCTCCTGGCTAAATCAGCATTTTGGACACCCAGCTTGATTTTCTATCTTTAGAAGTATTTTCTATTAAGTTTGTTTAACTATTTATGCAGCTGATCAAGCTCTGTCTTAAAATACCTTATGGTATTTATCCTGCTGCAAAGCTCTTCCAGAACTATCCTTAAAAATAGTTGAGCAAAATGGCACGTGGGATTTCCATACGGTGTCTTAGTAAAGTCTTATACAATGGTACTCGCACTTCCTTGTCTCTTTAGTAAATATACCTCAGATGGAAATTTTCTTCTACTCTATTTGCTGTGTTGAGGAAATAGAGCAAATAAAAGTTTTGCTTTTAGCTTAGATGTAATTTTAATTATGTAGTCTGTTGCAACTTGTTGATGCATTAGGAAGGCAGATGGGTGGAAAAAAGGATGAGAAAGCAGTGGCAGTCCAAGCTGCTGGCAGTGTAGACTCCAGGTGTCAAGGCTGAGCGAGCGGACATCAGGCTATGGGCAGGCTGCCTGTTGTGCTCAGTGCACATCAGGTTGAAGTAAAGCTACTCATGGTTGATGGCTGTGGAGTGTGTAGGGAACCTTGGAGCACCATGGAGAAACCTGAATTCTGTTCCTCCTCTGTTATTATCCATAACGAAGGCTTAATGCTGTAAAGAAGCATGGAGACATTCAATTTACCTCCCCCTCGACCCCTGTTTTGTTCTTAGTGTTGCTGTGGCTCCTCATGGAGAACTTGAGACCACTAAGGTTTCTCGTTAAGCCACTCAAATTATTCAAGAATGGCTGAAGGAAGTCTTGTGATTTCTTAGAAGGGGTTTGAGTACTTGCTTTTCTGTGATCATTGCTTATAGTCCTCTCTTTCTTGCCTGTTTTCCTTGTATTTTCTACTTGCACTTTGTTGGGTCCTCGTCAGGACTAAGCACCATGGAAACCTTTGAGTACTGTTTGATAGAGTTTTGGGATAAAAGTGGTTACTTGAGTAATTTAATCAAAATGGTATCAAAATGTATACTTGGTTCAACATTTAATATTTTTTATGGCAGTTTGGATCTGTTAACATTACTGCTGCTAGATTGGTAGTGGCAATACTGTCTATACCGTGTCCTGCTGGAGTTATTCAGTGAAGAGTTAGTATATAACCCAACTCTGCTTGCCATTCCACGTTTAAACCTTTCCCCCTGCTAGCCAGGAGGAGATTTGACTTGTCAGGAATTTTATTTTATTTGTGCACTAAGTATAACCCAGATTGAATAGTACCCAAATCTTCATTTTGGTGTGTGATTTGCGTATGGATAACTGTAGTACCCGAAGGAATTTCATAAAGATGTCACTTATTTAGTCCTTGCATAAATTATAGGGTATGGCAATTAATTTTTGTATGTCGGGTTAAGGAAAATATAGGGTTGATATTGACTTTTTTTTTTTTTTTAAAATAAATAACAAATAAATGTGCATTCCCCCAAAACTACTTATGGAAACACCTCCAGGAGTTAGTTACACATGCAGTCCTTCAGCTGGCTGTGCCAGTTCCTATCCACAAACTTGCTTACACTGCTGGTACCCTCTCATTTATCCTAGCAAACCAGTTTGTGGGGCTGCATGTGAACTGGGTCATGTAATTGGGTTAATAATAATAATGGGCGGGGGGCACTGCTTGATTTTGGGGTTGTTACTAACTTGGATCTGTTCTGTGGCCCAGTTGATCACACGGGTAGTGCAGGTTGAAACAACTCCTCTGTGAAACTTTATTCTACAGAAATGCGTGGGTAACAGTGGTCTGAGATTATTTTTGATAGAAACAATTATTACTCTCACCTAAGATATGTGCTGAAAACCTTAATTAAAGACTGAGCATTCCCTCCAATTAACGGTTATCCAGCTGATCGTGGAGACTGTTTTTTATGAAGGAGCATCTTGCTAGGGCATACTGGGCTGAAGCTAGCTTGGCTGGCTGTGTCTCTCTAGTTTTTTATCTGTCTCTGCCTTTTTTCAAGTTGTTTGAAGATGATGGCTGGATACCTTTTATTTTGGTGATTAGTCAAATGATGTTTGAACTTGACTGGATTATTTTTTTTGCACTGAGCTTTGTTTCATTCAGTCACATAGTAAAGCATTGAAAACAAATGTCAATGAAAGCATATGCTTGTTTTGCTGTTAGCTATCTGATACCTTATAGTCCTAACGATCAAGGGACTGAAGGTTTGTGAAGCTGCTGAGCTCAGAAGGGCTATTAGCTATTATTAGAAGGGCTGTGTGCTAGTAGTGGCAATGCCTGGGCTACGCTAAGGGTGTCATGAGGAAAACTCAAACGTGGGTGATGGAGGAGAATCTTATCTTGGGAAATTTCTGGGCCAAATGCCTTCTAGCTGTGTCTGGTTTGTTGCTGGTGATAGGTTAAAGAGGCTGTGATGTGCGTGCCATGGTTATTAACGCCCTAGAGTACGATGGGATGAGAGCATCTACAGAAATTGTCCTGGTGGTAGTGGAGGAAGTTGTCTGAAATCAAAGGACAGTGGCTTCTTGCAAAGAAAGTGTATTGTAGAGGAGTCCTGGTGGCCTCTCCTTCAGACTACCACTGAATTTCATTCACAATAGATCGAGGGGGATGCTGTTAATCACTCCAAAATACAAAGGGACGTGAAAGATCGAGGCAGAGAGAGACTCTGACCTGCGGTGGCTGCAGGAGGAGGGCTACGATCCCACCACTGTTGTCTCTGCCTCCCCAGGCTGAGCAAACCCTGCAAAAGTATTTTGTGCAAGACACAGTGGAGCATCTAGGAAAGCGTCCTGTTGCTTAAATGCAGGTTACTTGGCAGCAGTTAGCAATGCCAAAAATCTGAGGTCCGGTAGGAGCTGAGGGTACAAAGCAGCCTGAGAACTGCTCCAAAAACTTCACTTGGGTAACCTTGTTGCTGCCAACTTAAATAGGTTTTGACCTGAAAAAGTAATTTGTATCTGTCTTCAACATCCTAAGAGGTTATTGGTATGTTTAGAAATTGCAGGGTTTGGTGCTGTGTAATGGAAGAAATGAGAGCGAAGTGGGTCAGTGTGTTGGTTCAGCTCTGGAGTTAGTGATCCTTTTGTGCAGAATGGATTTTTAGAGGGATTCCTCACCGCTCGAGAGCTCATCCGGAAGAGTGAAGATTATGGTGGAGCCTAGAACAATGGTGGATGGTAAACATACACTGCCAAGAAGAAGATACACGTTACAACAGATTTAAGATTTCTGGCCTCTGTAAGTCAGAGCCTTTTGGATTTGTCTACATGAGTTTCTTATTTTTTGGAAGTGTGGTGTATTTTTTTAAGTGAATCTCCTGGTTGTCACCACTTGCTGTACTTCTATTTACATCTTCAGTTGTGCTTCCCTTGTTTCTTCTAAACTAAACTGAAAGATGTGCTCCAGGATCACAGTTAGCGCGCTCCAGCTGCTAATAACTATTCAGTCCACAGGACAAGGCTAAGTAATACGAAGTACCCATCCCCATTTCAAAAAAAAAAAAAATCTCATACTGGAAAAATAGTGTCCTGAGAGTAGTTGAAACTGGTTGTTTCATTCTCTGAATCTGCTCTTACTGTGCTGCACCATGTGCTATTTTCTAAATAGCTTTTTTTTTTTTGAAGTTTAAGTCCAAGTGAAGGTCATGCCAAAGAAATGGATAAGAAATTTAGGCTTCTTATAAAACAAAAGGATTTCCTTTGAACTTAAGCTTTTGCATATTTTTAGTGTAAGAATTTTTGCCATATGGAATCAATTTCATGTGCTCAGTGTATGTAAAACTTCATAGGAAAGTAATCTGAGAAATACTCATTTTCTGTTGATTCTGGGCATCTCTGGTTCATTTATATTGTTTCTTTTTTCGTCTTCACTCTCAATTCTATGTGTATGCGGTGCCTGACCAAATTTTAAATGCACCATGAGTGTCCTGCTGTATCTATGTTGAAGAATCATGATCTCTCAGTTCCTCTGGCATTACTTAACTCACCCTCATCTTGTTTTCTCTTCCTGCTTCTACTCTCTGCAGATCAGTAAACACCCTTTAAAAAGGTTGTTCTTTCTCAAAATTGTATGATCTTTATTTAAAAAAAAAAAATTCTGCGTATCTTTGAGTCTTGTGTTTTATGATTGACCTATCCACTACCAATTGGTCTGCCAAGCTCCACTTCATTGCTCAATCATCTTCTCTTCATCCCATGTAAGCTTTCTTACTTTCTGGTCAGTTTTCTCAGATCTTAGTCTGCATGCTGAAGTTGCCTGAACTTGTATGAAAATTCCAGCTTGAATATTGAAATGGATTTGATCCATTTGTTTTGAATTCATTCATATCCCATCTTCAGCTCCTAGAAGAACTGGAAGTTCATTCTTTCACATTCTTCAATTAGATTCTTCAATTTTTCACATATTAGTAGTAGGTTTTCTGACAAAGTTTGGATTTGCAAGACCTAAATTTTGGAGACATCCAAAGTTAAAACTTACCGGTATATGATTAAAAGAATTAACTGGGTGTACTGTGTGTGGGTGCATTGTGGTATGGGAGAGGAAGGTTTTGGACCTAATTTGTGTACAAGGACGGCTGTGATGGTTTTGTTTATAAAATACACGTTATGTGAATTGATATTTTAGATTAGATTGTGTTGTTAGGGTGTTTGAATAATCTGCATTCAGATCAGCCATTCTTTTAAAATGTGTATATCTTTAAATCAGTAGTTGCAAGCAAAGATTGTTGGTCTTCAGGCGTGTAGTAGCGTTTCTCTTTCCTGCCGCTCCTTCGTCTGGGCACAGCATCTTGCATGTGGCTGGCCTCGTCTGGGGAAACAGCTTTTATGGAGCCTGGCAAAGGTGGTCAGCTCACGTCTTCTTTACCCATACTCAGCACTGGAAAAAGCTTGATGTCTACAGCACCTGCAGAAGGGACGTTGTAGGGGGCATGGAGGAGTCCAGCTTAGAAAACTTGAGCTATTCTCTTAGGTATCCTTAACCAACTTCCACTACAAACATGCTGTGCAGGAATTGCAAGAAATGCACAAATTTGTATGTTAGTTTATGTACCATTCCCTTTTTCTTCCCAACACGTCTTGTTTTTTGGAGTTGTGGTGCTGAAGTGTGGTGTGTAAGATCTATAGTTTATAGTGGATGGACTTGCACAGTTTTTATAAGCTGTCGAGAATAAGCAAAACAAGAAATGCTGAACTGGCAGTTGTATTTGTACCTGGAAGCATGTGCAACTTCTTTCTTTACCCTCATGGCTGCCAAAGCCTCCGTCCCCATGCACTCCTGTGCTCTGCTTGTTAGGTGTGCCTCCCCTAATTAGGTTATCTTACACATAGCTGGATACAACTTGTTTAGGTGGGACGTGTTTTAAAACATGAGCCTTCTGCTAAGAGCTGATACTGGGTGAGTTGGCATGGCACGGAGGAGTTGGACAGATATCTTAAGTACACTGAATGACACTTGCTGAAGAGTGACAACAGAGTGGTGATGATCAAGTCCTCAATGAGGTCAGATATGACACTCCTCAAATATGGCCAGACCTGACACTCTATCAGATGTGTTCAGAGCTGGAGAGTAACAAAACCAGCTCCTGAACCACAGAATTGTGGTGAATAACCTTCTGAATTTAGGTTAAATTTAATCTCATGTTTTATTCAYGGCTATTTATGTGAAAATTAGGATTGTATGAAGTAAAAGGTACTGCCTTTTCCCCCTTCAGACCCACTTCATTTCATGCGTTTGCTTGTATTGATTGCCCTGTCTGCAGCCAGAAAAACTGCTGGCAGCCATTTGGTCAGGTTTTTAGGGAGGCGTTGTTTTTATTTTCTTTCCTCCTTTTCTTTTTCTTTTGGTCTTTTTAATTAGACTAGCTTTTGGGCACACAGACTTCAGGTTTGAATGGAGGAGGCAGACCAAAAGCTGAGCTTTCAGTAACCATGCTTCACCCTGGAATATTTGGGAAAGTGCTTAGCCACATCATTCAAGCTGAACAAAACCATGAATCAGTATTTTGAGGCAGTAACCCTGGCCTTGGAAGATTAATCAAAGAAAGTGTTTCCACTGGCTATTAAGTGCTCAGGCATCAGTGTGGGTGAGTAAGAAGTGATTCTTACTCAGGGGGTATGGCTGTCCTGCGCTCTTCCATGGCCCGATTTCTGTGCCGTAACTCTTTTGGAGATGGGCTGGCTCCTTGTAGAGGTTCTGCACTCTTCTCATGCAACGTGTTCCCAGAAATGTATGATATGGGTACATTGGAGCCTGCCTTTGTGTGGAGCTTTCTGTCACCCAGCAGGTTGCCTTGGTTTTGTGCCATGTGAAAACAGAGTTTCCAAAGTGGGGCAGGGATGGTATTGCGTAGTGGGGTTTGTGATTTGGTCTTTACCCAGGTTGCATCTCCAGCTGTAGCACAGATTATGGACAATCCAGGTAATCTTAGTGACAGTTAAGAGTTGACTAGCAATTTAGAGACAGCAAGTTAGCTGTCAGCAAGAGTTGTAATCAGCACTGCTTGTTTTTCAGATTTAAAAAAAAAAAAAATTCTGTATAGTGGCTGTACCTATTATTTGAGCCTTTCAGATAAAAGATAACATCAACACAAACCTAAACTCAAACTGAGGCATAGCAGCTACTTTTACTGATGGATTAGTATGATCCTCTTCAGAAAACCCTGTTGCTTTACATTAATTGATGTGGAAAGTATTTAAGGAACCTCAGTTTGGAATCTAGAAGGCCTTGTTGCAACCCCTTAACATCATGAGATGTGCTTCTTCTGGAAGACTTCTCTTTCCATAATGTCTTGTGTTTATATAAATGTGTTTTGTTCATAATTTTCTTACCTCATTAAATACCATGTTAGGGATTGTTTTTAATAGTAGTTGGATGCTAGCCCCCTGCATTCCGCAGTGAGCTCTAACATTGCTTTTGGCCGAGTCATTTAACTGCTCTGCCTCAGTGTCTCTGTAAAATGACTCTGGCCCATTACCTTGCAAGATTTTTCTGAAGGTGTCTTAATATTTTATAATGGCATTCTTGCCCATCAGCTAGAAGTTGAAAAGTTGGCCTATAAATGAAAATGTGAATTATTTAGTATGATGAGATTTGAAACCTGTATATGATAAGCTTCTGTATCCAACTTGTTCTTTGCCCCTGTCACTTAATAGATAAATGGAAAAACTCCTCATCTGACTTTTTTTTTTTTTTTTTTTTTTAATCCCTGTCCTACATTGTTTTGCACCCCTGCACTTGCCCCCACCCCCTCCAGTGTGGTGTGTCAGGGCATATAATAGATATAATACTACAGTGGTGACCTGATCATGCTGGAGAGCTTTTTGAGCCTTGCCTTTATAGGTAGAACCAACCTGTTTTGTAGTTGCTGGTAAAGTTGTAGCTTTAACGACGTTGTGCTCTTTACAGGGCTATAAATGGCTTGTAGCTTGTCTTAACTTCTCCGGTAGAGGGAAGACCGGATCATGTTCTGACTCTGGCAGAAGATAACCCATAAAACTTGTAAGTTAGGAGGGCTTGCCATCTTTACTCATTCAAGGAAGTAGGATTTTTATCTTGATTTCTGTATTCTGTGGTGAGCTGCACGCTAAATAGTTGTGAAATGGATTCATTAACAAATCTCTGGGGCAACTGGAACAGACCATTCCTGTTGACAAGGTATTGCCTGTGTTGCAGCCATCCAGAGCCTTCTGGTTTTGTTTTTTCTCTTTGAATCAATGGGTAGTGTCATTTTTATATAATTAAGTGTAGACTGTGGTTTGATGTTGTTTTGAAGCCTAGCTAACACGCAGTAGCTGTCAAATGGTAGGAGTTGCTGATCTGGTCTAAAAATCGCCATGCCAGATCAATATTGTTAAAAAGGAAATTTCACAGTGTTACTTTCTGCTTATAGTCTCTGTGGTAGATCAGGCAATGCTAACGTTCTGCTGGATCTCCCAAACTCTTGCAGGCCTTTTTAGCTGTCTGTCTTGGAGTCTTTTTGATCTTTGGGTCACTGTGTCCTTTTGTTTCTGCTCTCTATTAATATGAGAGGGATGCTGTGATTTCTTTTTTTCTTTTTCTTTCTTTTTTTTTTTTCCCCCCTTTGGATGCTTGCCACATTTAAGTCCTTCTGCCATGAGGATTTGGTCTGAGCTTTGTCTTTTACAGTTGCAAGTGCAAGTACTTTATTCAAAAACGTGGAATAGCCTCTGAGCCAAACCTACAGGCAGGCCTGCCAAGAGTCCTGCACTCCCTGATTAGCATCATCTGGTGTTGCTCTGTAGGGGCCAAACTGGCCTTGGATGAATCTGCTTGATCTGCTGGGAACTGGGGTGAGAGAGAGGCCACTGTACAGCAGTCCCTCACTGGGATGTGTCCAGTGGTGTGGTGCACTGCATGTACATGATCTGGTGTGATGCTACAAAGACTGTGAGAGCTGAGCATGTCCAACCCCTACTTCAAGAGGTTTGTTCTCTGTGAGGTGAAGTGGTTTTATTTTCTGTATACACATTGGTCCTGCAGTGCAGCGTTTGGGCCGCTACTGCATCCAAAGTTATTTTGCCACTTTGCAGATGAAGCTGTTATGAGAAAGAAGGTGCACGGATAAAAAGTTGGGGTGCTACTAGCTAGGATTTCTTCATTTCCTGGTACCCCTAGGTAAGTGGGTTTTGGGGACTTTTTTTCTTTTTTTTTTTTTTTTTTTTTTTTCTTTTTTTTTTTTTTTTTTTTTTTTTTTTTTTACGCTTTCTGGGCAGATGTCCAGGCCTTTGAAGTTCTGCCAGGAAGATGCTGTAATATGCTAAACACACTGCTCCCTGGTCCTATTCCTGTCCTGCAGCTGGTGTCGTGACTGTACCTCCTCTTACGTGAACCAGCTAGACACCTATTCCACGCCAGGACCATGCCTTCCCTATTCCCACCACCCCAAATCTATAGCATAGGTTGCTGTGGCCACTGAGCAGCTTTTTTTGTAGGCTGGATATGAAGACAGAAAGATGTGTTGCACCAGTAATAGTTGATTCGATTCTGAAGCATGGTTGAATGAAGAAAAACAAAGCTACCTCCTTGCTCTCACCCAAGCATCTGATGTTTGTGCAACTTCATATGGTTTGGCATAAAGGCTATAAAACTGAACTACAGCTGAGATGCTGCAGTTCCCCAGATGCTTCTTGGGGCAACAGGCTTTTCTTGACCAGGCATTTAGCTTCTAAGGCTGTAGGAGCACAGGGGCTTGCTCAGCCTTCCCTTTGCTAGGGGCAAAGGCATGCTTTCACTGCTCTGGGCTAACGTACACCAAAGGTACATCCACTGGCAGAGCCAAATCCACTGCAAGATGGTAGAGCAGTCAATAGAGGGTGGTTCTGCTTCTGCTGTAATAACTGCTGCTTCACCATATTTATTTTTGTCCTGACCCCTCAGACACCAGTCCCTCCCTGGGACTGCTCTGTCCAGGACACTGTAGAAGCAACTCTGAAAAGCAACATCCTACTTCTCTCTGCACCATCTTCATCTGTTCAGCCTCTGTTTAATGTACTTCCCCTCCACTGACATCATGCTCTGCTGCTGCCAAAGACCCAGAGCTGGCTGAGCAACAGCAGCCTGCACAGCGCAGTGCATGGAAATGGCCTTGCCTCCAGCCAGAACGTGGTCCAGCAGTGACTCTGGGCTCCGTAGCTGGCTCCACCCTCAATATCCCAGTCCCCAAGCACTGTTTGTACAAGCAAAGTTTGTACATCTGTTTCTGCTGGACTTTGGATTCAATAAATCTTATTAAAATTATTTTGTTTGGTTTATTTCAGTGTGTTTACACAAGAACTTGTCTCTCTGTGGCTAGTGTTTGCACACTACTTGCCCTGGCATGGGCAGCTGTGGGAGGCTAGGATTGCTGGCCAGAGGAGTGGGAAGAGGAACGCCACAGGCAAAATACGGGCCAAGAACAGGGAGGGGAGAAAAATGAAAAGTGTTTCAAAATACAAAAGAGAGAAAGTAGGTGCAGGTAAAATTGGGAAAGATGCAGACACTGCAAAGTCTGTAGAGCAGTCACTGGGGTCTGTCCTGAAGAACAAGCCTCCAAACTCTCACACTACTCAGGATACAACAGACACAAACCCTATTTATAAATTTTCAGATTCTTTCTGAGGAATTTCCATCTCCTCTTCATATGGCCAAATGCATACTTCACCAACATTTCTTACTGCTTCAGATATTTCAGGTTTTCCTGATTGCAAGTCAGGTTACCACTGAATTTGTTGTGAGCAAGGCCCTGCCCTTTGCCGCAGCTTCTGCATCAGGTACCGATTACCTTGAATGTATGGGCTGAGCTGCAGTGGAACATGTTTCTCCCCTGGAATGTGCATGGGCAGGGTACGGTCCATGTGTCAATGGTAAAGTCCATCTGTCTGCCATCGTTTTAAGCCTGGCAAGTGGCAGAGCAGGAAGAGTCTGAGGTGTCAGGCTGTAACTTACTGGAACAACCATCTTTTCCATGATCATGTCCTTTGGCATGCCATCAGAGGAGAGCTCAGTATGGATCCCTGTGAATGTTGCCTTCCCCRTTCTCCTGTGCCCCCTGGCAAGTCTGGCATGTTTGAACCTTGATGCACAGGGGGATGTCATCAGTTTGCTTTCTTCTCTGCACTCTGTGGAAGGAGCAGCAGGCCAGCAAAGACATAATGAAAATATTGCTCTTGGTAATTTCCATCAGGGCATCCTGTGTTGCATTGCCTCTGTGCTGCATATGGGCTGATGCTACACACTTCCAAGGTTGAGCAGCATATTCAGGTCCTGGTGTTCCTAGATGTGTGATGTAGCCATGATGTCAGTTTTACCCAGTGCCTACCAGAAGTTCTGTGTACATTGCTGGCACTCTTGAAATGGAAATCTAAAATGCCGAATTATTTCCACAGTGCTAAGAGGTAAATGGTGTCCCAGCCCAATAGTACCACTTCCCAGTCGCTGCTTTGTGAGGCAGAGCCTGATCTCAGATACAGAAGTTGGGCCCATCACAGGATCTGCCCAAAAAGTCAAGAGTACAGCAGGGCTGACATTGAATGGGATTGAACAGGGATGGATGTAGGATAGTTAGGGGTACTAGTAGCACACTTCATCTAACTCCAATGCTTGCTTAAGAGCGAGCATTTATGAGTTGATCCTGTAACTGCGTCCTGAAGTAACTCAAGTCTTTTCTGCCACGTGGTCTGGCATTGCATAATTCTGGCCTGTTTATCGAGCAGCAGCAATGGAACTTGCTGTTCATTTTTTTTCACTGTGTGTTGGGATCAAGATAGTCTGCCAAGAAGATCAACGTATCTGCTTTTTCTTGTTAGCAGGCCAAACAGAACTTCAGTTTGGTGCTGAACATAGAAAAATGTCCTCCCAAGCCCTACTCATGGTCTCTGTTTTTCTTTCTTCCCATTCTCTGATTGATTGCACAGTCTGAGCTATTCTGCATCTGTCTGGCTGTTAATAAATACTATACATGTGTTTTGGGTTTAGGGGTTGAAGTGTTCAATTCAAAGGGATGTCATTTTAACCTCTTTTTGTTCACTAGCTGCTGAGGTCCTACCTGCAGAGTTCTGCCTGTATATTTGCATGTTCAAAGTGCACTTGTCTTCAAAATGAGCTGTAGTGAAAACAGGAGCCTTAGCAGGCAGGATGTTTAGGTTCTGCTTTGACCACTGCCATGGGCCAGGTGGCCAAATCCTTTCTGTTCTCTGCCTGTCTCCCCTCTTTAAAATGATTTTGTGCTTTTGAAGAGAGGGTGGGGAAGGAGAAGGAAGGAATGAGAGAACTGTGCTAACTGGACCCTCCAGCCACTCTAGCTCACTAGATTTTAGTCTATAGAGTATGGTCCTTCAGGGGTCCGTGATCTGCTTTTTATAAGAAAAAGAAAAGCACATTCTCCAATCTTGTTCCAGATTTCTGAACTTTTGTAAGGAATCTGCACTTGCATTTGAGAATTTTTAGATTTGGTCAACTGCACATAGGTGTGAAGTGTCCATTGCTCTAGATGTCAGCTATCACCAAGAGACTGAAATGGGATGTTATTAAACCCTACAGCCTTGTTGGAATGAGTTACCGGTCAGAAACTGATCGTGCATGGGTACTCCCAGGGTTTTCTTATAAGCAGCTGCCTGCACCTTGCTAGCCGAGGATGGATGGCTCTAGCTGTTGAGGATTGCGAGCCGAGGTAAGGTGGTGAGGTGAAGGGTGCGGAAGAGGAGCTGAGCGGTGTGGGAGTGAGCTGAGGCTGAGTGCACCGGCGGTGAGATGGCAGATGAGAATCCATGCAGAGAGAGCATTGTCACAAGAGCGATGATGCATTTTGGAGTGATTACAATAGCTTCATGGAAACATCAGTTCAGTGGTAAAAAGGATAATAAAGGGGAAAATGCTAGGATTAACTCGCGGAGGGCTAGGGAACAGTACAGAGAACAACTACAGCCTGCTTCCCTTCTCCATGGTGCACCTTCATCTCCATTCTCAAAAGCAACACTATAAATCCAGAAAAGGTTCAAATGATGGTAAGAAATGCAGGGAATAGCTAAATAAGCCAGGAGTCATCAGTCTGGAAAAAGGATGATTGTGGGGGATTTTGTAGAGGTCTATATAATGATGTATGTTCTGGAGAGACTGAATATATAGTTTGCCATCTTCTCCAGTGCAAAAACTACAGGGTATCAAATAGAAGTAGTAGGAGGCACATTTTCATGCAGCTTGCAGTTACGCTGTGAAACTCCTTGCTGCAGGATACAGTGGATGGTATGAATGTTTACATGTGCTTAAAGGAGGATTGGACAATTTAATGGAAAGAAAATCCTTTGAGGAGTACTAAGTGAACAGAGTCTCCATCAGGCTCAGTATGTCTCTATGCTGCGAGGGGTTGGAAAGTGGCAACGCTGTTCAGTAAGAGCATGATACATGCATGTCCTGTGCTTATGCTGTCTCACTTCTTGAAGAGGATCCTTATCTGGGTTGACCCCATATCCCGTACGGCCAGCCTTTTTAAGAACATGCAGATAACATCTCATCTCTGCCTTCTGGGTCAAAATAGTGGCTTCTGGAAGTACTGGAGTACAAGTGGTACAAAGGTTAAAATGTCCGGAGAATTTGCAGATGTAAGTGTGGGGAAGGCACATAGGAAGTCTGATTCAGCCCTTATTAAAACAGCGTTAGATTTTGTAAAGGAAGAAGCTATTGAGTAACCGGAGGCGCGAATAGTGTCGTAGGAGTCAAAGAAAAGGTTGTAATATCATAGACCTATTACTAGGTGGCGATAGTAAATTGTTAATGATGCAGAAAAGTCCCAAGTTATCAGCAAGTGTTTTTGTATTTGGAGAGAAGTTGGAGGAGGTATTTGCAAAATACATGTGATGAGGTACTCCCCACTCTGCTGGTAATCCAAGATAATGCCAAACACTTTTGGTAGGGATACGCTATTTAAATCAATAGGCCCAGATAACTTTGACCTAGAAGTATTAGAAGTGCTGATTGTTATTTTTAATTCAGATTATTAGGAAATTTCAGAAGACTGGCTGAAGTTGGCCAGTGCTGGAATGACCTGTATGCCATTGCCCTCATGTTTATTCTGGGCAGAATTTTAGAAATACTGATACATTACTTGATTAATAAATAACTAAAGGTTAGGCATATAATTAACGCCACTCAGCTTATGTTTATGGTGAATACAGTAAGTTCTCTCAAACAGGTGATTTGATAAGGCTGACAGTCTAGATTTAAAACACTTGGTGTTGTGTCAGGTCCAGATTCAGCACTACACAACATTTGACTTTAAAAAGTTAACTCTGTATATCATTAGCAAAGTGCTGGGTGAGCGAGATTTCCTTAACTGGTGATATTAGTGGGTGGTTGTGGAGAATAAGATTCAAATCAAGCTTTTTCCAGGCACTGTTGCAATACATACCAAGTTGGACACTGTCCTCAAAGCCCTTATTCAGTCACTTCTCATTGGAGTTCATCTCATTAATGCGTTCATCACTACCTTTGGTGGTACAGCACGTGCTGATAGTGTGAAGCACAAGTCTTCTTACAGGAGCAGGAGGAGGTTTTTTTTAGTAGGATCAGTCATGATCTGTAGGTAATGAAACCTTTTTTTTTTCTTATACTACAGAACCTGTAGTGTCTCCATTGGCACAAGTATTTTGTGAAATTGTCCTCACGGCTGGGCACACTGTTGCATTTTTCACRGTATCCCTACCTGGTGCATGATGTGTAAGCATCTGACTGCTTAGATGTAATTGATGCCAAGTTCTTATTAAATGCATTGTAATGCCAGGAATGTTTTTTTATGCAGAAGAGTTAAAAGTTTGTATTTGGATTGTGTTATTAAGTAGCTTAGGAGATACACTGATTAGAGTTATCATCTGAAGTTGCAAAGCAGCTTCGTTAGAGATGTTCTGAACTGGCACCCRTGTAACAGGTCCGTGTTTGGGGAGACTAAAATAATAAATCAGCAATGGCAGTCTTTCACAGGCCAGCAGCAGAGAAAATAAAAGGGATAGTGGAAAGGAGCCATAGTGTTAAAAACTCAGTATTTCAATGATATTTTTACTGGATGGAGTCTTAGAAGTGGAAGTTTGACAACAGAGTCTAGAGTCCCTATCACTCCCTCCTTTGTTTCTGGCAACCCGATTTGGCATCGTTTTTGAGCTTGCTGAGGGTGCTGTCTGTGCTGTTGTCTCTGTCTTTCATGAAGATATTAAACAGGACTGGTGCTACTGTCAACAGCTTGTTTGGAGCTGGTCCTAGGGAAGATGGAGCTGACTCTTGGGACATCTCAGTCTGTTCCTGTGGGTGTGTGGGATTTAACAGAGGAAATTATTCACCATTTCTAGACTAGGGTTTGCTAGGAGTCCTTCACACCTTTCACTCCCAAACTTTGCTCTGAGGTCCAAAATCTTGGACCGTGGCATGTTTTAGTCTTGCTCCATTCCCTGACTTTCCTGTTGGCATTCATGTGATGTGGTGCAATAAATGGAGGGCCTTGGGCGTGCACCAAATGTTTCATGCTTTTCTGAGAAACCCTGAGCACGTGGGTCCGCTGATGATAAGATACCTGAGTGCRTGTAGCTGAGCACCGTTTTACCGTTTTTTAAATGTCTAGTGCCCTCATGTTGTTGTTGTTTTTGTAGGAAAATCAYGGCTTGCAGAAGCGCTCCAGCCCACCTTCACAGGGCTCCTCTCTGTGGTTTGCAGTGTGCTCAGGCTTTTTTTGCCTTATTGCAGGATGTGCGCTTTCTGCTTTTTAACCCCTCTCCTCTCATGGTCTTTGCATTTCTTCTGTAGTCCTTTTGCCAAAACCATTGCTCCACATTTAACAGATTCTGCACTACCCTTAGGTSGTATAAGGTCAGTAGGTGGTCAAAGCACCTCCTTTCGCTTCCGCTTCAGTTGGCACGGTCTGCCTAAGGATCCAACTGTATCCATTTAAGACACAGGTGGTAGTTATTAATGTTGTGTCTATCTCAGGCTTTTTGATAGAAGTACATCTCTCTGTGAGATGTGGTTTTCATTGTGTAATTCATAGGAACACTGCAAAGAGCTGGAGGAGATCCTGATTCTTCTTGAAGTCATCTTATAAGACAGAGCGTGTCATGCTTTCTTTAAACTCTCTGGTAAGAGGACTGTTCCTCATGACTCCCTACCTGCCGTAGCTGGTCTCCTAAGGGAGGAAAGGATAAGCCCTCTTGAGCAGTAGTGGCAACTGAAGTTGGCAGGTATGGGTTAGTAGATTCAGGTGGCATTTGCTGAATCACTCTGTGGCCACAACCATGGGAGCACTGTCCTTTCCTCTGCAAGAGGGAGATGAGAGTCCTGAAAAGAGAAGACCAGTGTGTTGCCTGAAGAACACTTCAGCTTTTAAAGGGTGGATTAATCTCTCTTCTTTGCAATAGTTCGCAGTTGTATCTGGCATTTCTACATGTAAGAAATTCACAAAAGAATTTACAACAGAATTGGGGTAGAACAGAACAAAATCAGGAACTCAGAATGATGGCATTACTGTGAGATGTAGAAAAGAGCAAGTGGGCAGGGTGCAATCCCTGAGTCCAGCTTTAACCCTAGGCACAGTGTTACTGGCAGAAGAAATAAAAGATATTAATGTTAGAGTTGACCACTTTGAAAATTGCCCATTGACATTTAAGGGTTGTGTTTTAAGCTGTCCACAGAATGGGAAATTTTGTTGCCCAAGGGGAGCACAGAAATCCTTATAAACTGTTAGAAGGGAAATGTAAATGTGAGAGTGCAAAAATTGCCTCAAGCCACTCAGTTACGCCTGTGAGCAGCACTTACGGACAAAGCTGCATTTGGACGAGAATTATTTTATTAAATGGTTTTGCTGGAAGATTGTGTTAGTGGGAAACACAAATGTTTTACAAAGAGGAGCTTGGTTCACCACAGGCAAGATAAAACAGAAACAGGGTTTTAATGTTTTTTTAAAACAAGAAATCTTTGTCAAAATGACTTTTGGCAATCTGTTCTTCATATTATGTCTCATAAGGGACAAATGAGGTTGAAACCCAAATGATGTGTTATGATTGATGATCATTAATTTCTTTTCAGTTACTGGTATGTGAAAATTAATATTGGGATRAATCAGGAGGGGGAATCAAAATTTCAAATTTCCTACCAGAAAATTGCGTCCTGAGAGCTGTAGTTGCCATGTTGTTCTGCTAAACTGGCTTCATTGCTGACCCGTTCTTTTGTCTTGTCTTTTGCAGGATGGGATAAACATTCTTATGGGTACCATGGTGATGACGGGCACTCCTTCTGTTCTTCGGGGACAGGACAGCCCTACGGCCCTACGTTCACCACTGGAGATGTGATCGGCTGCTGTGTTAACCTTATCAACAACACCTGCTTTTACACGAAAAATGGCCACAGTTTAGGTAAGTAAAGAAAGGTGTTCTCAGGAGAGGGATGCTCCTGCCCTGCTCTCGCTGCTGCTGTTTACTCTAATGCTTTGCATGTGTTGTAACTCTTGTCCCACATTTGTTGGTAAGATTTAAGAAATGGGAGAGAAAAAGAGCACTAAGCAGCAGTCAGGAGATGTAAATTGGCTCCAAGACATAAATACTTCGGGCACGGAAAATGGTTTCTATGCTGCTCCATTTGTTTAAGTAGGTTAGGATTGCATCCCCAGCTTCTGCTCCTTTCCTCTGCTGCTGCACAGCCTGTGGGAGGTTGGATGAGACGGCTAATGGCTGGGCAACAGGGAAATAAAGAAGCGAAGTTTAGTTAGTGCATTATTCAACTGACTGCAAAGCCGCTGTATCAGTGTCTTTTCACTTTTTAAAGGGACTTGTCCACCTGTAAGCCTTAACACGTTGGTCCAAGCATTCCCAAAGCTAGACATTAATTCAGCATAAGAAGTCTTACTTAAGCACTGACCTATAATTTGGTTCATTCCACAGTTGTTTCAGTAGTTCCTCTAACGTTAAGGACTTCAAAATTTTGCCCAAAGGAATCTCTCACAGATGTTTTCCAGGCATCCATCGTATCTGATTTGTCTAAAATAGGAAGTTATGGCCATTTTCACCTAAAATGTCTTTCCCTTGGATGACATATTCTCCACCCTGGATAAATACTTGTCATTTTTTTTTTGTCACATAAGACATGCAGTAAATTTTGGTAAGTTCATCTCACTTTTTGCACTGGAATTCATTTGGTTTGGTAGGGACAGGCACTCCTTTCCTTTGCTTCTCCTTGCTGTGTCAATTCTACTTTGTTGAATTCAAGATAAAGAAGCTGGTAGAAAAATACCCCACTCAAAACATTTATCAGAACAAAAGTTGTTTTGAGTTACTCGCTGGGCTGAAGGAAGGAGTGGGATTGGAGCGCAGTGTGTGTCTGGAGAGTGCATAATTTCTGGTGAGCTCTCGGGAAATGTACTGGGCTCCCCCGTACAAGAGAGAGATGGACATACTGGAGGGAGTCCAGCGAAGGGCCATTAAGATGGATAGGGGACTGAAGCATCTCTCCTAGGAGGGAAGGCTGAGAGAGCTGGTACTGTTCAGCCTTGAGAAGAGAAGGCTCAGGGGGGATCTCATCAATGTATATAAATACCTGAAGGGAGGCTGCAAAGAGGACGGAGCTAGACTCTTCTCAGTGGTGCCCAGTGCCAGGACCAGAAGCAATGGGCACAAACTGAAACACAGAGGGTTGGCACAAACTGAAACCCAGGAGGTTCCCTCTGAACATCAGGAGACACTTTTTCACTGTGAGGGTGACTGAGCGCTGGCACAGGTTGCTCAGAGAGGTTGTGGAGTGTCCATCTGTGGAGGTATTCAGAAGTCACCTGGACACAGTTCTGGGCAACCAGCTCTAGGTGCCCCTGCTTGAGCAGAGGGGTTGGACCAGATGACCTCCAGAGGTGCCTCCAACCTCAACCAGTCTGTGATTCTGTGAAAGTAGCATGCTATGCTACAGGTATAGCAGAGATACGGATCTGAGATGCRGGCTTTTCCCCCTCAAATCTCAAGAAGAGTCCTTCCTCTGAGGCAGATGCAGAAGGCCTGGTGCTCATGCAGACAGAACTTCTTTTGGAAATTTCTTTTCAGTTTTCCTCTAATTTCATACTGACTGTTTGTTGATTTGTGAGGGGATGGTTGCCTAGAAATGAGGCACGTGCCTTCTGAGAAGCATTCTAGATTGAGTCTGTGACCGTGCATTCAGCAACTAGTCCTGATGCTTTGCAACACATCAAGAGGTCTTCAGCCCTGAATGGAAAAAAAAATTCTTTGAGCATCCTTTGAGACTTGTTTTTAACATTCTAATTTTATAAATGCAGCCTCGATCAGAAGCGCAGTGGGGAGCTGCTGAGAGTTGTGTGTCTGATCTGGCTTCTTTTCTGAAATTATAACTATTTATCAGCCAGACCATGTGTGATGCTGGGGGACTCCTAGTGAAGACTTGTGGCTTACCACCTAGTGAGATCAGTCACTAGTGGAGACACTAGGARTCAGTTGTAGTCCATAAGTATTAGTTAATTGCCCAGATTTATAATAGCTGGATTATTCTAAATTTAACTCATAATCTGTGGACATTGCCCTTGTCAATCCTGTACTGGGAGGACAAATAGAGGTATGAAAGCAACAGCTGGTGGTGTAGAGCAGGAGCTGTTGCTTAGGAATGAGACAAGTTCACCATACACAGCGACTAAGGTGCTGAAATAGTTAAAAAGGTTTCACAAAATCTCTCATTTTAGTCGCTGTCCTTGATTTTTAGTATGTTACACAGAAGTAGTATAGTGGTTTGTGCTGTGCCCCTCTGGCTGTTTTCCTTTGTTTGAGTGGGTGGTTTTCCAGCTTCACSATTTTTTAGCGTGACAGTGCTGTTGCTTTTCATCACAACGAAAGTGTAACGGTTAGGAAGAGGCCAGGTCTTCTGTTTAATGAATACAAATTTGTTCATTTGAAATTTAATGTCTTTTTAGTGACCAGGAGTCTGCAGAGTGGAAGGTGTGTCGGCTGAAAAGTTGTCCCTTGCTCCGTCCTCCGTTCTGTTCCCAGGCCCGTGTTGTGCCTGGGTGTCTGGGCAGAGGAAGCCAAAGAAAGAGCACAGTTCAGTAACTTCTGTATTGCATTTCATCATTACCATCCTCTGATTCTTTGCCCCGTGTCCTGCTCAGAGATTTGTTTTGTTTGGAACATTTGGAGGTCTTTACAGCAGTGAAGTTGCCTGGTCTCCCTTTCTTGATTTTTAGCGCTCCTTTTCCTTCAAAAATGGGTTTTTTGGGTGGAAAGCATGTGTTTTGCAATCTGACACTGAATGATCCCTTGGGGAGCAGCCTATCCCCGCAGTGAACAATGCCACTGGGAAGAAGCAGGAAAGGAAGGGAATTAAATTACACCGTGCTTAGAGAACAACAGTAAATTATAAGCATTGCYGTCTCCTGGGTATCCTCCTCTTGGGCTCTTCAGATGTATGGTACAAGACATGAGACGTATGAGAAAATTATAGGTAGGAGACTCTCCTGAGCGTTCACAACTGGCTCATTCATGTACCAGCTTCTCTTTGAGCTGTAGTGGCATAATGGGTGTACTCAGAGAGGAGGGATGATGTGGTTAGAAGAGACAGTGATGGAAGTACTGGGGAGTCACAGACCATCAGTCGTTGCTGGGCTGACCCCTCCAAAAGCTGCTGGAACATTTTACTGTCTTTTTACAAAAGCAGAATGAAAACCTCAGCCAGGAAGACTTTTGGTAAGGGCCAGTAGTGTCTATTTGTGCCATTCATAAAGAAACACAACATTCAAGACAAGTGCTTCCTGTTGAATGTTGAGGAGAGCGTGTCTGAGCCCCGTAAGACCACAGATCCCAGTCATCTGGCTGTTCCACAGCTTCTCATGAACACTGACCAGGTAGATGTGAGAGAGGGGGTGAGGCAGGTCTCAGCAGAGGAACCAAGACCAGATGGAGGCAGGAGCAATGATTTATTTGAAAGTCAGAATACTTTCTGCCCTAGAGGAAGCATCTCCATGAAGATCTTGAACATTTCGTGATACTTACACTAACCTGAGAATCTCATTTCTGTGTTGTGTAAACCCGAGATTTACCAGGAAGGGGATAATGTGCATTTTCTTGATGTTCCTTGACACAAAGCAGCTGAAGCTGTATATCTCTCCTCTTAGGAAATTAGGTCAATATGTGATCCTGCTGCAGATATAAAAAATATTCATGAGACTAATCAGCCCCTTTGTGATGCCAGTTAGCTTGACAGCAGGGTTTAAGGGCCCTGCCTCTGGGCGTATTAATTTGTCTCGCTTTTAATGGAATTACTGTAGCTTTGTCTTTCCCTAAAGATGATATTATCTCTTCACCATTTCTCTCTTTACCATTTCATCCTCTCCTTTTCGTCTGTTAATTAGACACCCCCGCTTTGTTTTCCTTGCAGTTTCTCCTGTTGCTTAACTATGATCTTCCATTGTCTCCATACTTTTCCATTTGATCAGATCCATCGGAGCACTGTATAAGAACTGTTTTCTTGGCCATCACAAATTCTGGATGTTCTGGTTGGAGCTAAGTCTTGAACTTTGTTCAGAGACGTCACATGAAAACTGTTTGACATCGTATGTAGTCTTAATTCTCTGTTCTGGAAAATGTCTTGAATGTCTTCTGGCTGCTGATGAAATGCTTTTGACAAGTTCTGAGCAGAGTCCTGGCAGTAAAAAACATGATGAGGTGTGGTGAGGGTGAATTAGGAGAAAAAGAGGGAGAAATGTGAGAAGTGTTGAGGTTCCAGCCATTAAGCAGAGAGTCTTGGATGTAGAAAATGATAGGGGAATGTGACTGCTACAGGTCTCTGGGATTAAGTGGATGAGTTCGCTCAGGGACTAATGTACGAGTGTTTCAGATCTCAGACTTTGACAGCAGACCAAGGTAAATGGAGCAGCAGGGCTATAAAAAGAGCATGCAACCCTCTGAAGTCTTGGCATAGAAAACCTCCTGTAGTCTGCCTGAGTTCTAGTGCAGGCCCTTGGAAAGACCAAGTTAACCTGTAAAGTAAAATACCCATTCTGCAACCAGTTTAGAGATTAACAGGAACATTAGGGATAATGAAGAAATCTGCTTGTCATAGAGATCCACAGATGTCCATCCCAGGTTTAATAGGTTTGTCCTCAAACCTTCAAATGAAGTTTGCAGAGAGCAAGAGCATTGGGAGGTTTAAAACAAGACTTTAGATGAACCAAATCTAAAATGAATGGAAAATATCAAAGTTGGCTACAGCCTTGTTTCTCTGTAAGAAAAATTTTACCCGAGTGGCTTGATTGGAGGACTGTTACTAAGAGCTGTGTGGGTTTAATAGTGCTTCTCCTCAGCAGCAAGTTGTAGAAGTATTCAGGTATTTCATGGGTTGACATTTCCTAGTCTACTCTTCAAGATGCCCATCTTGCTGAATGTTGTTGCTTATTGCAGTCCATCAGCACTRCTTTTGCATTCTCTGAATTACGGTTACCTAAACAGATGCTGGAGGAGTACCCTGCCATGTACGGAGTGGAGCGTTGTGGCTGATCACCCAAATGTATGTTGTCTTCTGCAAATTGAATTCTGAAATGTACTGTGAAGAAAATGGCCAACTGTGAGGCAGACAGGATGGTTGTTGTTAGGTGTGGAGGGTGGAGTTGGGCTAGAAGGTCCACAAGCATGTTGTATGCATGGGGACGCATGTAAGTGCGTGTTAGTCACAGAAAGGTGAAAGTCCTGTGGTTAGATGGCAGGTGAAGGTGTCGATCACACTGTCCCCCAGCACTGAACCTTCATGTCTTTGTGTCACTGCCTTGATGATCAGGTTAACATTGTGGACTTACAGGAAAGGCTCTTCACACGCTCGCTCATGCTTCCTGACCTCTTGAGCTGTCCAGTTCTTATGTTTTTAAATTTATGAAGTTTGTAATTTTAAATTGGATCCAGGCTTTGGYGGTGCTGCAGAGAAAGAGCGTAGCTTCAAATTCAGCTGCCTGGTTAGAGCTGTGATTTTTTCACTTTCTGCTGTTGACTTTGTTGGATGCAGGTGTGTGGCAGTACAGTTTCAGGATGAACTCTCTGAGCAAACGTAGTTGTGCAACAGATCTAGTTCTGTACGCATAAAGCATTTTATTGGTCTTAGTTACGTAATAGAGGATGCAAAACATATAATTGCCTTAATTTAAAGGCAGTGTATTAAGTTTATTTATAGAATCATAGAGTAGTTTTCATTGGGAGGGATTTCTGGAGGTCATGCATCCAAYGCCCTGCTGAAAGCAGGACCAACTAGATCACATTACTCAGAAACTCGTCAAGTTTTTACTGTCTCCAAGAATGGAGATCCCCCAGGGGGCTTTTCTGGTCCCCTGATTCAGTGTTTGACCACATTCATACTGAATTTTTCCCCCATAATATCTAATCAGAATTTCCCGTGTTGCAACTTGTCTCTATTGCCTCCTGTGTCCTGTCACCATGCATCTCTGGGAAAAGTTTGGCTCTGTCTTTTCTGTACCCTCCCATTAGGTAGTTGTAGGCAGCAATAAGTGTCTGAACGACCCCTGAATAAGACCGAACAACCCAATTTCCCATAGCCTCTCTTCATCTTCTTGGCCTCTGCTGGACTCCCTCCAGTTTTGCTGTCTGTCTTGTATTGGAGAGCCCAAAAGTGAACATTGTACTCCAAGTTTAGACCTGCAAGTGTTGAAGAGAAGGGAGCAATCCCTTCCTTTAACCTACACTCTTAATAATACAGCTTAGCTTACTAATACAGCTCCAGCTACACTCTTACTAACACAGCCCAGGACGTGGTTGACCTGCTTCACTGCAAGGACCTGCTGCTGACTCCTGCTCAACTCGTTGCCCAGCAGGACCCCCTTTTCTGCAGATCTGCTTTCTCTCCATTCAGCCTCAGCCTGTCCTGTTTTCTGGGAATATTACAACCTGGTGGAAGAGCTCTTCAGTTGCTTTTGTTGAACTTCATGAGGTTTGTGCTGGATCATTTCTCCAGCCTGTTGAGGTCCTTCTGAATAGCAGTATGCCCTCCAGCGTATTGTCCACTCTCCCGTTTGGTAACATCTGTGAACCTGCTGAGTGTGCATGCTGTCCCATCATAAGTAGGTCATAAGTAGAGACATTAAACTGTATTGGCCCTACCATCGATCCCTGAGGGATAACACTTGGACTTTGAGCTGCTGATCACAACCCTTCGATCCTGACAGTCCAGCCAATTTTCCACCCACCTTGTAGTCCACTCAAAAATGGTATGCTTGCCCGTGTGCTGGATGTGGCTCCCAGCCATACAGCTACACGAGTTGTCATGGGAAAGCCAGGCCACCTTTGGCTCTGAGCGATCCTGGGTGGCAGGGGAGGACTCCAGTGGGCTGCAGACTCAAGGAGGCTGGCCTCATTCTGGTGTAAGGGTAGAAACAAGCTTTCATCCAGCTGAGCAAAACAAGTGCAAAGTGAAAAACAGGTTTGAGTGAGGAACAATATTTGGGCAAAGTGCTGGGGTGAGAGAAATGCTTACTGAGCATTTTTCTCAGCCAGGTATTCAGCATCACCTGTATACACAATTTTTGGTTGGGTTGTAGAGAGGGTGCTCAACAGACAAGGTCCAAACTGCCATGATGTTAATTACACCATATTGGCTATCTGCCAGGATGTTAATTAAACCTTATTGGCTATTTATTTAGTAAAATATTCAGGATTTTTTTCCAAGCATTTGATTTGGATCTGTGCTGTTTTGAATAGTAATTATTTGTTTCCTATGTTGACTCCTAAAATTGGTTTAAATTACCATTTCAGGCTGATCTGGTAACGTTACATTGCAGCTCTTGGTTAAAATAGTCCTAACATTAAAAACAGAGAACAATGTGCTCTTGCTTCTGTGCAACTGTTTCACTGCCACCCAGCAGGGACTGAGAGGTGGGACGTGTGCGAGAACTGGGCATACTGGTGTGGGTACCAGCCTTCCTCTGGCTGGGGACAGAAAGCATTGCTGGGAGCGCACGTCGGGCAAGACCGCACCTTCCAGATTGACTCCTGAAATGTTAGCTTAAAACATGAATTAAGCTCAGCCTGATAAGGTGAACAGGGCATGGCAGCAGTTTCCCCTGTGCTGTTGGTGAGGGTGACCCAAAACCTGTGGGTTAGAGCTGCTGTCGCTGGCCGATCCATCTCACTGGGCTGCTGCCCGGCTGCTGGATCTCACCCATGCAGGGACACATGCCGCAGGAGAGGAAGGAGAGGCACCCTCCTCCTGAGTGGTAGCTCATATCTAAATCAGATGCAGAGCGTTGCAGAGCTGTGCCCGGGGGTAGCCTGACTCTGTAGCTGAGTGTGGTCTCTGGCCACAGCTCTGTCAGCGATCCTAGGCAATGGCTGCCTCTGCTTAAGCAGGTATCTTTTTTCTGGCATGCCAAACGTAAATGAAAAGGGAAACCATACACTTTTTTCCATCTCTTGTATTTGGAACTGTAGCGACGTAGTTGAGGATGAAGCTGTTCTTTGCACAGTATTTCTCAGGTGCTCCTGGCTGCAGTTTGGTCCTGTCGCAAGGCTGTTCCCCAGCTGTAACGCAAAGCATTGAATGTTCATTCCTGTCTCTCTGGCTGGTAAGGAGAAGTAGTTATAGCCTAAACTGAAGCAATGTTATAGTGAAACTCTGTTTCTAAAGCCAAAGTGAGTCTTCAAAACCAACTCCTTCATAGTAACAAAGGGAGAAGCAAAGAAAAGAGGAGCTGCTTTTTAGAAAATCCAATTTCTGGGAGAATTGTCTGAAACATTTAGGCTTTTCCCTGAACTTCTCTCCAGATGCAAAACCTTGCAGAGGAGGGGACTGGGGAGGGAAGTTACTTCTAAATATGACAGGTGGTGAAATGCAGGGTCAGAGCTGGGATTTATTGAAATGCAGTAACGTTTTGTAGAATGTTAAGGATGTAGCCAAGCAGGGAAAAAATTCCTTTGTCTTTTTAATTCTAATATTTTTCCCCCCACAGGTATAGCCTTTACAGACCTCCCTGTAAGTACACCTATTTTCAGTATTTTAACTAAGGATGCAAACAGAAGGGAGGGGGAAGAGTGTGGGGGTGTGATTTTTTTTTTTTCTGTTTGATGCCCTGTTAAAAAATGGTAACGGCACATTACTGAATGATGTGGATGCTCCTTCTTCTGAAACTTCGTAATCCTGTGGCTGGGTTTGTGGGCTACTCACATGCCTCCTCTCATCCCTCACCACCTCTAAGAATATGTTGCTCCTGCTCCTGGAATTAAAGCGAGGATTCAAACTTCATTACAGGTCACTGTCTTCCAAATGCAGCTTCGACGGTGGGGAGTGTATGTGCAAAGTCACTGAGTAGCCTCTCATGACCCATCATCAGAGAGCCCAAAAATGTCTAATGATATTATTTGCAGCTTCTTCCTGTCTCATCCAAGTCTTGCAGCCGTGGCGGAGTCCCTTTCCACGGTGTGGTTAGGGAAGGGTATTTCTGAGAATGAAGGTCAGGCTCAGCTGGCTCATTGCACAGATTTTTGTCAAGCCCCTGCCCATGATGAGTAACCAGCTCGTGGAATTGCTGGAGGAATGTATTTGGCACCCGTGTGGGGTTGATAGTTACTCCTCTGATTCACCAGCCCTGATATTGAGTTACTCTTGAGTGCAGTGACACCAGCTGAGTTACACCAGGCAATAACGTCTAGTCAGGTCTTACAAAAGCACAACTTTCACAGTGGGTCATGAAGAAAAAAATGGTTGCTCTTTTTCAGACCCAAGTGTTCCTGGACAAGGAGCAGGTGTTTAGGAAAAGAAGATAAAACCAGGTCAGGCATACACCAATACTTCCACTGCATCCATTTCTCTCATACATACTTCTTGTTCCAGAGGTTGCATTCCTGTCTTTGTGCTTAATACCCCAAATGAATTTCCTCTGAGGAAGTTCACGGTTTCCATAACTTGTTTAGGCCTCCAAAGCGATCGATTTTCTTGGCCGACTTCCACATTGTGTGGAAGAAAGCTTGTTTTTCTTTGTTTTGCACTGCCTGCCAAAAAATTTATTTTCATAGAATCATAGAATGGTTTGGGTTGGAAGGGACCTTTAAAGGTCATCTAGTCCAACACCCCTGCCATGGGCAGGGACATCTTTAACCARATCAGGTTGCTCAGAGCCCCGTCCAACCTGACCTTGAATGTTTCCAGGGATGGGGCATCTACCACCTCTCTGGGCAACCTCTGCCAGTGTTTCACCATCCTCAGCGTAAAAAATTTCTTCCTTATATCTAGTCTAAATCTCCCCTCTTTTAGTTTAAAGCCATTCCCCCTTGTCCTGTCACAACAGGCCCTGCTAAAAAGTTTGTCCCCCTTTAAGTACTGAAAGGCTGCAGTAAGGTCTCCCCGAAGCCTTCTCTTCTCCAGACTGAACAACCCCAATTCTCTCAGCCTTTCTTCATAGCAGAGGCGTTCCATCCCCCTGATCATTTTCGTGGCCTCCTCTGGACCCGCTCCAACAGGTCCGTGTCTTTCCTGTGCTGAGGGCTCCAGAGCTGGACGCAGGACTGCAGGTGGGGTCTCACCAGAGTGGAGTAGAGGGGCAGAATCACCTCCCTCAACCTGCTGGCCTTTATTTTGTTCCTCTAATTTCTGCGTTGTGAGAAATAATGACTAGCACTCCCTGTTCACCTTCCCAATGGGATTTATGGCTTTACAGATCTCTCCCATACCCCAGCCGATGTCTGCGCTGAAGGACGTTCCAAC
Organism: Phoebastria nigripes; assembly: GCA_035582835.1. Lineage (NCBI taxonomy): Eukaryota > Metazoa > Chordata > Aves > Procellariiformes > Diomedeidae > Phoebastria > Phoebastria nigripes. Next base: position 327,038 of record JAYKAV010002430.1, read on the forward strand.
TATTTAACGTGCCTTTTCACATCTGCTGTCAATACAGCTTTCTTTTTTGTTCCTAGGCTCTTGGAACTTGGTAACGTTGCAGTGTATTCTAAACCAGAAACCCTCTTTATGTGGGTTGTTTCACAGTAGTTTATTCACTTGGTCCAAGTACAATTTATTAAAGTAAAAGAATATTTTACCTGTCCGTGAATATTAACCTTTTGGTGTGAGGTCTTGTGACAACCTTGCATCCATGGCAAGAAGATGTTTCTGTGATATACCCCTTAGTTTCAGGTGCTCTGTGTTTTCCCTGTGGATATAGATTACATTAGGAGTCACAGTTTTACTATATTCCTTCTAATTTTTTCATTGCTTTGTCTTCTCTTTGGCTAGACTGCTTCTCTTTCTGAGACGAGAGCAGTCTTCATGGGGATAGATAGATAGATAATTACTGTTTAGGCGCTTATCAATCAAAAATAGCTATCAAACACACATACTGTTGTTTTGTTGTCTACAGCTAAAGTGTTGCTGTAGGGCTTCGCAGCACAGATTTGGCAGGCTGAAATTACCTGAAATTGAATTGCAAGCTTAACTTGCATCCTTTTGATCCAGGAGTGCACAGTGAGCTGATGTATACATTTAATGTGCACTTGTAGGCTGTTCACACCGGTGTTGAGTCTCTATTACAAATAGGGGATGAACAGGGGAAGATGCATGGGAGCAGACCAGACAGAAGGGCTTTTGCGGCAGCGAGGTCTTGCTGCTGAGATTGAATTCAAAACCCTCCTGACCCCAGGACATCCCCCCATCCTGCTGTTTCTTGATCTCACCAGGTCATCCTTACAGGATCTCATGCTTGTTTGTGTGTCCTGTGCAGAGGAGATGTTGTTTTAGTGTTAAACTGGAGGAAGATCTGGTCAGGTGTTTCTTGGGATCAGCTATTCACATGCCTTGTGGCGGAGTTTCCAATGGTTAAATGGTATCTGTGCCTTTTACCAGCCAGAGTCTGCRGAGACGTTTTCCGTGGAAATCTCCGTCTGGCCTTTACAGCAGCAACTAATCCATAACACTGTTTTTCTGGGCCAGGAAGGAGAACAGTGGATGTCCTGTAGGCCTCCTGCTGTTGAGAATTACCCTCCATGAGATAATTTCTCTTTAAAAAGAGGGCAAGAGAAGCTTTGACTGTGTCATTTCACCCCCTAACTGTGGACATGAGCAAGGACAGGCGACTTCTGCCTCCGTGTGGATTTTGGACGTTCCTCTCCATGTGCTAAATGGCTCAGCTGCTGTGTTGGCAGCTTAATCCTAAGGATGCCTGCACCTGACTTCCATCATTCCCATCCTGCTTTTCCAATATCCTTCCCTTGATTTACTGCCTTCTTCCCTCACCCTTGCAGACGCCTATGTTGAACAACCCTTGGTTGTTCCTCCAAACAGTTGAGGTTACTGCCCTTTCCTGAAGAAGGGGATGTCAAACCCAAGAGAGACTTTTGGTTTAAATATAATGGCTATTGTCAGAGATTGTTGAAGTCTTGAGGTAGTAGGGAATTTGACACTGATATAACATGCAAGTGGTATTTTTCATTTATTATAGCATTGTGACCCAGGCTCGAACACAATATCCATTCATTATAAAGTAAAGAAGAGAAAACATTCATCATATGAAAGATACAGAATGTAATCTGTGTTCTTCACCTGCTAAAGCTGCAGTCTAAAAATTTAACTGCAAATGGGAATGGAAACAGCAGTCTTACCTGAGTGACCCTTGAGGTTCTCTGGTTTGAGCAGCTTGACATGCATTTTTTTGGCTCTGGCTCTGTTCCATACCTAATTACTGAAATCCCCCAGGGAGGGGCTGTAGGATGAAAGCTTTTTCTTGCATTACAGCCTATGTGATGTTGAAGCTGACTGGTAGCACACATCAGTGAGAAGCTTGGCCAGTAAGCCCCATTACCTTTACACCTTTCAAGCTTAAATAACTTCTAGGGTTGGCATGTCAGTGAGTTTACACAAGGAATTAATTTGACCCTTCAAAACATTACCAGTCTAGAAATTGTTTCCTTGAAGTGCTTATTGCAAAATTCCCCTTTCAGAGGCAAATGATGAAGACAATATTTTGCAGTATTTGCAATATTAGGAAGTTGAAATGGATATTTTCAGTTGAAAACCACATTTTGTTGTGATAATTCTCACACATGGTGAAGCATATTTGCTTCAGCTTGTTTCAGTTCCCTCTAAAGAGTGTTTGCATCTGTACAAATATACAGTGAGGGAAAAAAATCACATTTTGGCTTAGCACAGATTGAAGTTAAGACAAAAATAACTGCTTGCAAATGGAAGTGAATATCCCACAGAGGGAGTTTTCCCCTTTTTCACCAATTTAAGTCAATGCTTAGGCCTAACTCTCTTATTTACACAAGCCCATATCAGGTTTATCCTGCCTGGTGGTTTGCTGAAACAATAGGAAATGTAAAAAAGCAGAATGTGGAAGAGCCCAAGGTGGGCTTGCAGGGGCACAAAGGGACAAGGAGGTTAAAAAACAAGTCAGGATGAAATAGGGGGTTGTGAGCAACTGGCTGCCAACACCAGAGGCAAGAGGGGGTCCAAAAGTCACGGGGAAGGTGTGCCTGAAGAACTTGGCAGGAGAAGCATCTGTCCGGTCCGTGGGCTCTGGGATGATGTCTCCCTGCATCTGGCAGGGTGGTGGAGATACGCGTGCTTCCCAACAGCTGCTAAACAGAGAGGACACATCCTACGTGTGAAAAATGGAATTTTAACTCGGAGATGATTTGAGACAAATTGGGGGTAGCCGGCTTCCCCTCAAAGTGGGGAACATACCCAAAAGTGGCTGAAAAATACGGGGTTTTTTACTTCTAACTTCCAAGTATTTTGGGGGTCTGATTCCTGGCTTTGGAAGTCTTTGGGTTCATTATACTAAAAAGTTAAGTTAATAAAAAAGTCTAAAGTATGGACTGTGGAAGAAGTCTGATCCCTCATTAGAGATATTTTCTTGTTAGCTAGGTTTGAAAGAAAGGAGAGACTGACTTCAAATACGACATTTTCCTCTGGTAGCTCCTCCTTCATCATGCTGTATTTTCTTTGCACATCTCTCTAACCCAGCGACTTCCTTGGTGTGAGAATCRGAAAGGAAGAGGTGTGCTGAGTCAGCAGTGATGCCGTCATCCTGATTTCTGATTTCAATTTCCAGCCCGTATTTATAGATTCATTTTTGCCTTTGTTTTTTTGAGATTTGATAATGTCAAAGGTAGAGCAGACTGGTGAGGACCTTACCCAGTTGAGTTTTGAAAATGTCTGAGGACAGAGATGCTGCATCTCTCTGGGAACCTGTTCCAGTGTTTAATCATCCTTACAAGGAAGAATTTCTTCCTTATGTCCCATTAGAATTTCCCTGGCTGCAACTTGTGCCCATWGCCCTTTCATGGAGCACCTCTGAGAGGAATCTGTCACCGTCCTTTTTATCACCTCCCTTTCGGGAGCGGAAGACTTGCAGTTAGATTTTCCCTTTTGCCTTCTCTTCTCCAAGCTAATTCCCTCAGCCTCTCCTTGTATGCCGTGCGCTCCAGCCCTCTGACCATCTTAGCAAACTCTGCTGGACCCCGTTTGTGAATGTCTGTCTTGTCCTGGGGATGTGGATGTGGAGGGGGTGAACCAAGTAAGTACTGCAGATGTAGCCACGCCAGTGAAAGCAGAGAGAAGTAATCACTTCCCATGACACGCTGGCTCCATTTTTGCTAATGTGATTAGGATTCTGCTGAGTTCCACCTCGTAACAATCTTAATACCTTTAGTAAAAAGTAAAATCCACAACTGAAGTAGGTCTCAAGGGGAGATCAATGACACTGCCAATGTTTCAGGTCTCTGCAATAGTGAAGAATTAGTTGAACAGATTTTTCAGRTAATTGTAGGGAAGCCCATGCCCCTTGCTATAGAGGAGGAGAGAATCATCCTGGCTTTCTTTAGGATGACCGTCTAACCACCAGTAGTAGTTCTCGCTGATTTGACCTGGAGAGAGAGGTCTGCTCCTCCACTGATTTAACATCTGACATGGGTTCAACCATGAGCAAGACACCGCAACCACACACCTTCCAGACTTCAGTTTCACTACGTGCATCCATGTGCCTTGCCCAGTGTCTGGTTTCTGGCTGTGGCAGTCTACAGCGTGTTAAAGCAAAGTGAAAAAAGCCAACGCCAAACAGTTCATGAGTGGCATGAGAGAGATTTCTTCCTACACCCCACAGGCTATCAGCAGATGCTCCGAAGCAGAGGATTAGTGAAGTTTGTGTTGCAAACAGAAAAGTAATTTGTGCTGCAGAAAAGTAACATGACAGTGAATGGAACATGCTCTTAAAAATGTGATCCAGAGTGAGAAYCAGGCATCCCTGTACCTTTTCTGATGCCCTTTCTTTTTCCCATATTTAAGTGGGCTCAGGGATTCAATTCATATCCATAAGCTTATTCTTAAAACAGCCTGAATTCAGAGAATTTCTAGATAGACTTTTACCACCTGTTTTCAATTAGATTGTCGTCTTTGGAAGCTGAATTACTGGCTGAATTTTAGACTTATTTTCACAGTGGTAACCTTTTTCTTTTCCCCATGTTTCGGGGTGGGTGGGGTGTCAGAACTCCCATTTGGATCCATATGCTTGTTTTTAAAATGAAATTCATCTATCAGTAGTGGAATTTCTTGTGTGGATGGCTTGCTATCTTGGGATCATCTAACCTCAGAGCTCCACTACCATCCGTTCTCTTTTCATCAAAGATGTAAAATATTTAGACAGCAGCTTCGAAGGAGTAAGAGAGTTCAGTTGAAACAGTGGAGAACGCTTACATCTGCTGATAGAGATGATGCCCCTTTCATTTTTTTTTATTATTATTATTTACTGACTGTTGAACTTTGGTAGAAATTGCAGAAAACTAAGCCAGAAAGTGGACACGCCATAGACAGCAGTCGTGGCATTGRTCACAGACTGCTGGGGGATTGATCCCATTGTTCTGGTTTTATGCAATAACTTTCAATAACTGCACAATAAGTCATGGGGTTCCTTGAGGGTGTACCTAAAGGGCTGTTGCCCCTTCCTCTTCCATTACATGTTTCGATTTRAAGAGCAGCTCTTTTGTCTTACCAAACCATGCAACTAGAACCAGAAGGAGAAAGCTGGGTTTAATGTAGGTTTCTTTTTCTTCCTTCCCAGTCAAATCTCTACCCTACAGTGGGTCTCCAGACTCCAGGAGAGATAGTCGATGCCAACTTTGGGCAGCAGCCATTTGTGTTCGACATTGAGGACTACATGAGGGAGTGGCGAGCGAAGATTCAGAGCACCATTAAGCGGTTTCCCATAGGAGACAGACTAGGCGAGTGGCAAGCCATGCTGCAGAAGTAAGTCACTGTTCTGGTGTTCAGCTTCTTTTGTTTTCTTAGGCTTTAAATACTTTTTTAATGCTAATTTATGCTTTCTTATGGCAAAAATTGCCAGTCAGTGCATTTTGCTCAAATTGTTTTACCCTCTGTTTTGTTGTTTAATAGCCTTTCCTGTGTAGATTGCTGCTGTTTCAAATGTAAAAGATATGGGAGAAGTTTTCAGCCAAAGACTGCATGAAAGCTTGTAGGAATGGAAGAACATACACTTTGAGGTGATGCACTGGGGGAAGGGGAGTGGAGAGGACACCATAAAAACTCTAACATAGGAGAAAAGCCAGGACGTAAGTCAGCTGAATTCAGAAATGAAAGAACAAGAAATAGCCTAAACCAAAGGCTTCCAAACCCAACCTAACTGAAAATGCAACTATAGCACTTTATAAATTTATGAGTATTGAAGGCATTTCCCATTGCAAAAAGGATTGAGTGAACTTGATGAGAACAATTGACTAGAGTTGTCAGAGGTCAGGAGTATCTTCTGCCTGAAGAAAGACAGAGTTGACTAAGGCTCCATAGCTTGGAAAGAGGTAATTGAGGGAGATGGACTGTAGTTGTCTGTCAGTCACTTATATATACCATGAAGAGTATGGCTAGGAAGTGATTATTCACTGTTTCTCAAAACACAAGAATTAGAGAAAAAGCACCTTCTGGCTTAAAAAAAAATTAATTTTTTTTTCACTAAGTATATGGTGAAACTGTAGGACTTGCTGCTGCAGAAAGTTGTGGTAGTTTAAATATAATTGGATTTTAAAAGATGCACATTTAAATATTCACAGTAGTTCATGGAGGCCAATTCCATACCTATATTTTAAAACCCCAAATTTACGGCTGTTGCTTCTGTTTCTGATTACAGATAGCTCTGTGTTTCACCTTTTTATTATATTCTTTCCTGAAACACCTGATACTGGTCACTGTCATCCAGGAGGCTTAGATGCAGTGATGATCGCATCCATGTGATCGTTCTTGTTTTCTGCTAGTCTTTTATTTAGTTATTTGCAGATAATTCAGGCCAACCGGCAAAGCCTTTGAAAAGCAAATAGCAGAAGCTATTGAAAATAATAAYAATATCTTTCTTCAAGAAAATCAGGAGCAGGAGGCCTGCCAGAGAGTTTGTAGGGCCTGTAGAGGATTGCAGTACAAAAAGAGACCTTGGGGAAGATAAGACCATATCCAATTGAATTCTTTGCCCGTGTGTCCAGAAATCAGGTAGGTTGTCATGCTGGGACGCTTCTTTGTGAGGGACTTGGCAGAGGCTGTGTCTGGGATTGAAGTGTCTGTCAAAGAAGGACTGGAAGAAGTAGGTGAGGGGAAGTGGAGAAAGTCTCTGGGATCACATATTTACCCAGAGTCCTAACGGGACTCAGGGAGAAAACAGGTGAGCTTGTGGCTGTGGAATAAAGTTTCTCTCCAAACTGCCTCGGTTCAAGAGAAGGGAAGGATGGTGTGTATGGTGCCATGTTTCATGAAGGGTTTCAGAAGAGAGTCAGGCTGAGAGAACCTCRATGTCTGGCTTGGACAAATCCGTAGAAGCACTGCTGAAGGGTAGATGCATTGGGCACGTGGAGAAATGGGACGTGGGTTTTGTGAAGAGGAGCCAGCAAGCCCTTGGATATGGTTCTTGGGCTGCCATCTTTGTCTTGGAAGTCCTTGAGAAGTTCCCTTGCTGCAAACGAAGGGGGGACTATGCAGCCAGAGGCCCAATGCGGATTATGAATTGTTTAAAAGAGAGACAGGAGGGGGAATGAGTGGGTGAGGGATTGTCACTGTTGGAGGAGGCAGCTGTAGAGTTGTGCATGGAGGTGTGCTGGTAGAGTCTGTGCAGCTGAGGGTGTTCAGAAATGACTGGGAAGAAGGGGCCCTCCAGGAAGGAATGAGATCTTTGGGTTATGATGAATCATTGCATGGAAGTGTCAGCTCATTTTTTTGGTAGCAAGCAGAGAAAAAAAAAAAAAAGCTAGGATTTGTTAGGGGAAAAATAGACGACAAAAATAATTCTGTCACTGTGTGAATATGTGGTGCACCCTTAACGTGAATACCATGTGATGTTTCGGTTCTTTCTCTCCGAAAATATGTAGTAGAAGTGAGAAAAGCATGGGGAAAAAACCCAGGCAGGATGTGCAAAGGTATGGGGTGGGTGTAAGGCAAGGAACAAATACACAGCCCCACAGCGTTGAAGGAAATTATTGTGAGAGGTAAGGCAGAAGTATGAAAAAAAATATCTTGAATAGCCTGCAGAAGGTACTGAAGGAACAATTGTTCATTGTTTCCTCTACTGCAAGAATTAAAGAGCATCAATTGAAGTTAACCAGATGGCACATTTAGAAAAACTAAAGGAGGTTTTTTTTTCACACTCTCTGCCATAAATTACKGTGAAAACTGCATGGATTCAAAAAGTGACTGGAGACGTTATTAGAAAGAAAAATCTATCAGAGCTATGATGTAGAGAGATACCACCTCTAGGACAGGAAGTATTTGACAAATTATTGGAAGCTGGAAGGGTTATGGAGAAAAGTGTCATTTCATATGTGCATTATTCCTTTTTTTTTTCCTAGGCATTTGCTTTTGCCAGTTGGGAGGTACAAGTACTGGGCTAAACTGATGTTTGGTCTGACCCAGCATGGATGTGCTCAGAGACTTAAAACTTTGTGAAGTTGTTGACTTTAACGTTAACTTTCATTCTGATATACTGGATTGTTGACTTTATGGGGTCATTTCACTCTCTGCAACGCATCTTGTCAGGCTGTGGAAGGACAGGATCTGCTTTTGGAAAGCTTGCTTAGCAAGCAGCCAAAGAGAATGAAAAGGTTCATCGATATTTAAATGGAAATACTTAGTTCTTAATGCTCAAAAGGCAACTTATTCAGAAAAAAGTCTGTGCCCTGCATCTTTGAATGTAAAAGCACCTGCATTGGGTGAGAGCACTGGTCCATCAAGCTTAGTTTTATGAATATGTCGATAGCACAGGTTCCTGTGGCACTCGAGTGTTTTTTCCCTTCCCTGGTAAAACTGACCAATTTTTGCCACCCAGTTATTTAACTGAATATTTAGCCAGGTTGGACCTTTCCTTTTATCACATAGTAGCACAGTTTCTTCGAGAGCCTTTGCTGAAAGACTCTGTGAAATATCTCTGGACAACCAAGTGGACTGCAAAAGTATCTCTTTCTAGCTGCTTCCTGACTCCCTCCAAAGATGTCACCAAATTAGAGAGCTGTGACTTCCCTTTACAAAAGCTGTTGATTCTTCTGCAATAGGACCAGTTTATCCCTGTGTTTGTTCCTTGTGTTCTCCAGAATTGTTTCTTCTGATGTGCATGGTGGAGGTGTCGGGGTCACTGATCTGGAGTTCTTCATACCTCCTTTGGACTTCTTTCTAAGAATCAGCATTATGTTTCCCATCTTCCTCCTCTCTGTAGGCAGGCTTAAGTCAGAGCTTGTCCTCACGTTAGTATTACAGCTGTTTCAGGTTGGAGCTCCTTTGGAGCTCTTGGGACAATGTTATCTTGTCCTGTGGCTTTGGTAGGTTTCGTAGTATCTTATTTAATCTCTAACCGTGCAGTTAAGCATCACAAGATGCATCACATCATGCATTCACCTGTGTTGCACTCCTGGATATGCTGTCACCAGAGAGGCTGATCCGACAAGGTTTTCAAGTGCTTGAAGCCTTGAAAGGGACTCACATGGATAACTCGTCTTCTTTGTGTGTTGTTACAGTCTTATAGGATCTCTAATCTTTTTAGCTCTTGCCATGAAGAATCTGAGTAGGAGTCATCTGAGACTTGAGATCAGCTGGTGTGGTTGGTTATGGGAGGAGGAACAGTGTAGGTCCCTATTTCTGATAAAGCAGGAGGACTTTGTATTGTTCGTGTGAGAATCTAAGCGGTACCATGCAGAATGAGGAGAACTTTATGTAATTTGTACAGAGAAGCGTGCAGTTGAGTTCTGTTTTGAAGAAGAAAAGCCACAGACGGTACAAGCCTCTCTACCACCACCATGGCCGCTCTGGGTGAGAGAAGCACGCCTTGGTGCAGCACAGAGATAGCTGCTCCTGTGGTTTGAGCACTTCTGCTCTCAACAAGTTTAAACCGTGGCTCCCAGGCGGTAAAAACTGTTCCTCTGGAGAACSTGGGATTCTGAAGGGTTTTTGTTATCTGCATGAACATGTCACGTAGGTCACAGTGGAGTGTGATAATGTTCCCCCAGAACTTCAGGAGAGGTACCCCTGGATGCAAACATGCTCTCAAAATGTTTGAGAGCATGCAGCACTGCTGTCGTAAGTAGCTGAGACACAGAACTGATAATGTATTGCTGAAAATTAGCCTGGCATAGTGACCAGCGTGTGATACTGCTGTGTACCCACGCAGGGACTCTTCCTGTGATGCCACAGGCAGAAGTGGCATAGGGAGGAGCTCAGTTTTTGTGCAGCTTTGTAGAGCATTTAGATCTTCATAGTGTTGAGCCTCTGACTCTGGCTACTGAATTACACTGAAGCAAGAGTTGGCTTTTCCCCTCGGTTCCTGCCAGCCTGGCTCGCTGTGTTCAGTGTTTCAGCCTGGCTGAGCCAGGGCGACCTGGCTGCTGTGCTTGACAGAGAGGGATGCACTTTATTACGCCTGTCTGTACCATGCCAAGGGCAAAGGGCATGTCTTGTACCAACAGTGGTCAGAAGCACTTGTTTTTAAAACAAGTTTTAAAAATTACACACCTGCTTACAATGTTACGCCTGAAAATTACTGCTGACTCATAAAATACTTCTTTCTTGTACTGAAAGTAGCAAAGTTGAACGCACATTTTGAGCTGTGACTTGATCGGATCAATACCAGCTTCATCATGAGAAGCCTGTTTTGGGATTCATCACTAGAAGCCTTGAAATCCTGTGCTGGTATTTCAGGTTTTGTTAAAAGTCTAGTGAGCATTAACACTTACCTGACATATCCTGGGAAGGCACAAGTGCTTCAGAAATGGACTGTTCGGACAGACGTTTTTGTTGTGTTTGTTTTCTGACAGTGATACTACTTCCTTGCCCACCCCCCAACATTTTTTGAAAGTATAACTTAAAGTTTGTAAAATCAATGCTGACAGTCTACTCTTTGTAAATCAGCAGATAAAAGTATATGTGAACGTGTAGATTCATAAGGAGATTGAACTACCAAAGACATAATTGCTGGCAAAATAAGTGATGGAAGAAATTCAGGATCAGAATCTTTTTTTTGAGATCTACTTGAAAGCCATGAGCCTCTCTGAGGTTCAGATTTTATGTCTATATAGCATGTCACTGGCAGTAACGCACTACTGAGCTCTTACAAGTGACCCTTGGACAGCAGTAATTAAATAAATAAATAAATACCACGTATGCATTGGGAGTCTTMATTTTTTTTTTTCCCCGTAAGGTGAATTTAGAGCCTCCCTCGTGTTTGCTGAGGACCAGGTGCCTGTCTTGTAAATTTACACTGTCTGTACCCAGAAGTAGGACCCTGGTTATGTCCTAAGCAAGCTGAGTTTGGTCACTGAAATTGCAAATTCTGTTGTGTTGATTTTTTTTTCTCCAGTGTGATTACCCTGTTTTACCAATGCCTCTTTATCTGTTTGTATTTTCTTATTTTCTAGTATGGTTTCGTCATATTTGGTTCATCATGGGTACTGTTCAACAGCAACTGCCTTTGCCAGAGTCACAGACACCACAATCCAGGAAGAACAGACCTCAATAAAGAATAGACAAAGTAAGTCTCTTGGGTGGTCATTCCCAAAGTATGGCATGCTGGCCACGTGCTATCTTCAGGCCTGTGCAGAGAAAATGAAGTGCTGTGGAAGTAGAAGAGTTATTCCACGACAGTACAAAGCTGTCCACAGCACACTGCTGACTTGGTGTTGCTGCCTGTGGGTCAGTAGAGCTTGGGGACCATGGCTGGGAGCGCTTTTCCCATCGTCACTGTGTGCCCTCCACCCTCTGCCATCTTTGCCTGAAGAACTGCTCTATTCTTTCCTTTGCCTATCTGCTCTGAGAAATGACCTGCATGCCTGGCAGTGTTGAATATGCTAAGCCTGATCAACTTGGTTAATTTTCCTCAGTCTTGTTGAAAATGAATAGCTGAATCCTGGAAGAGATGAGGTGACCCTCAGCTTTGAGTCCAGCAGTTTCACACATCAGGCTAAACCTAATACGCAGAGCAGAAGGGGCTTTCTTGGAGCTAGTGCCAAATTGGTGGAGAAAGGAACTGGTTACCTTGGACTTTACCTGAACTGAGGTCACTGCGCACCAGAGATCCCTTTGGATTTGGGCCTTCGATGCAGTCTGTTGCAGCAGGGGCAGTTTCATTAGCATGGTCATAGGGACCCCGACACATCAGTCTATTTTGACTACAGCTCCCAGAGTTAATGAATCTTCCAGTCCCTTTGCCCATTTTGTCTTCAGGTAAATTTTTTGCATACTAAGGGTTTTGCAAATTCACAGCCAACATGTTTAGCTCACACTAGGTGAAGAATTTGTATTCTGTGTCTGTTTTGGTTACTGCTGTTTCCTCCAAAGTGGTTCATTTCTCAGTTGGTAAGGCTGTAAGTGCTTTTGGTTCCTGCAGAATAAGGCTTGCAGTTTTCCCCTGCTGTACTTTTTTTTTTTTTTTTTTTTTTTTAGCTTTTCTATTCACAGGCTCAGACTGCAGAGTCACAGAACGTTGGTGTGTTTTCTGCATTCTCCTGGCTGTTGAATACAGGTTGCGTCCCGCTCTGTGCATTTCCCTTCCCTTTGTGAACCATTTCTCATGTGACTGTTAGGTATCAGGAGCATCGTGCCCCTTTGTAGCTTACTCTCCATACATTACATATGCTTAGCCAGCATTCAGGTTCATTTGGGGACTCTGCTTAGTACCCAAAATAACTTGTAGTTGCTGCCTGTTAGTGCTGATGGGCTTTGTGCTTTCCAGGTCATGCATTATGCAACTCTGACCCCAGCCAGTGTTCTTGCTGGTGTGGTTTTAATTGGTAAAGCCTTACAGGAGGCACGCGAGACAGTGCAGTCTTGCTTGTCTGAGGACAGGTGACAAGGCAGATGGAGGGAAGGAATATAGAGCTCTGAAGTTGGGGCTTAAATAAAAGGTGTGAGGAAAACACAGATGGGAAAACAAAAAGAGGGGAAAATATAAAAGGCAGCGACATCTGTGAGAGTTGCCAAACAAGGCAAAGAAGAGAGCTGTCAAAAGCAGCGAGACATGAAAACGGACGTGCCAGTAAGTAGAAGAAACAGAGAGCAAAATGAAGGAGACTGTGCCACACACGTTGGTGTGAGAGCCACATCTTTGGTTTTGGCTTTCAGCTACGATAACAAGCAAATAGACACTGAGAAGTGGGAGCCAAGACAAGTCATTGCAGATTGTTACTGGGGATTGCTAATGAGGATCACSGGGCTGGGCTTTCAGCTGCTCATGACTTGCAAAACTCACAGCCTGTTGTTAGTAGAGCCTCTGCTTGCAAAGCACCTCACAGGTGATTCAAAACCTCCTCTCTGTTGTTTGTAAGGAGTCCTGGAAAAACAGAGAGGGAAGTGCAATGCATTTTTAGTTTTAAGTACATTTAGTTTTCAGTTTTAAGTACACTTAGAAAAAAAATAAAATGTGAACCTCTAGAACAGCGGCTTCTCTGAGTGTTCAGGGATGGGATCTCAAGTTAAGTCTTGCACTTGTGTCTTCTGACCCACTGAAGGAACATGCATGGGACATGAACACCCAGGATGATAGATGGCTTCTGCCTTGTATCTTTGCACCTCCTAGAAGTGTACAACTTGTTGAGCTGTTTCTAGCTTAGTCAATAAATGATTCTTGGGAGTTAGCTTACAGGTGCCACATCCTCATTGCAGGTCAGGTTACTTCTCTGGGAATACATTGAGGTGGGACTTGCAGGAACCCAGTTGTGTTGGTATAATTACTTCTACTTAGAGGTAGGGATATTGGGGAAACAGTACTGTACTGTGGTTTAAACCCACAGACCCTCTAAGAATACTCTGCTTATCTGATGCTCAGCCATACATACGCTTCCAAGTGTGAACCAGCCAGGGGATGTAACGTTGGGGTGACCTAGGGGCTTCCCCTCTGAAATTGTCATTTCCCCAGCAACCTCCTTTCCCCTATCCAGCTGCCRTCTCCTGTTTTCTTTTCCATTGCTGCATAGCTCTGTGACTAAAGGACTAAAGTCCCAGAGCACCCCACCCAAGCACACCCACTTCATCTTTCAGATCCTTCTGCTCTTGGTGTTTCTGAGCTACTAACAGATTCTCCCTCATTTTCACAGGCTTTTCCTCATCCTAATCCATAATAAACAGAATGTGGTCGCCAGTTCTCCCTAGCCCTCGTGCAAGGTGGTAGCGGGGAGCTGTGTGGCATATGTGAGAGAACTCTTCTGGCCATTCTTGTTGGCCAGTCCCATGCGTCAATAGGTCTCCTTTTGCTTTCAGGAATACAGAAGCTAGTATTAGCAGGCAGAGTGGGAGAGGCTATAGAAGCCACCCAGCAACTCTATCCTGGCCTCCTAGAACATAACCCGAACCTGCTCTTCATGTTAAAGTAAGTATGAATAGCTTTATACTCCCTAATGCTGAAATGTGTAGATGAAGGAGAGAAAAAAGAGGCTGTCCAGCCATCCAGTCCGGCTGTAAACCTTGGTCTGAATTCAAATTGTTTGAGATTCCTTTGGGAGCAGGTGGGAGAGGACATAGGTTCAGTCCTTCGCACAGTGCTTGTAGCAATGTAGACGTAGCCCTTTGGTTGCTGCTCAGACCCAGTACGGCTTTGCCTCATGAGGTCAGGCAGAGGTGGGTCTTCCCAGCTTCCTGAGTTGTGTAARGACAGTTGCCAGTAAAGCTAAATGGGGAGCTGTCCTCACTGTCACTTTGGATATTGCATTTTTTACCCTTCCTTGTCTATTTTCCATTGGCTACCAGTATTTCTAGGTTGTTGGAGTACTGGGGGAACTATGATGTTTGGCAGATTTAGTATCTTCTCCCTGAAAAAAAACCCCACAGTTCAATTTTGGAGTACCTGCAGAGGTGGTGGAGATGAAAGCATGCTGTAAAGGAACATTCTTAGCGCAATGGAAATAAACTTGCTTTTGGGGAATGTCTCAACATTCATTAGCATCAAAGTTGCAGTTTCTGAACTCCTTCCTCCCATAGCATTATCAGAGCACTCGCAATACAAAGGTACCAGGAGTCTGAAATGTCTTTTTCAAAGCCAAGAAATTTAACTCCTATGCAGTTTCTAGGACTTCTCCACTCAGTAACGAAGGAAATCTCAATGCAGAGCATCCTGGCTGTCACGCACCCTTTTCTCCTTCTTCCCTCCTATGAAATCAGGTGTCGGCAGTTTGTAGAGATGGTGAATGGGACAGACAGTGAAGTACGTTGTTTCAGTGCCCGCAGCCCCAGATCCCAGGACAGTTACCCCGGGTCCCCCAGCTTAAGTCCTAGACATGGATCAAGCAACTCACACGTTCATAGTACCGGTAAGCGTGTTTTCTGTGTCTCCTGGTGAGAAGAGCAAATGTTAAAGGTTGACTGCTGTCCATTACCTGCTACTTTCTGTACATTATTCTATGAAATGCTCCTTTCCTTTCTGATACCCAGCTGAGAGGACATACTGTTGTCGTGGGTGTCTCTATACTGTTACAAAATTGGTTTTGCATTAGTTATTTTCCACAGACAATTGCCTGCAGAGCAGATTTTTTTCAGAATAAAGAAGCTTTTGAAGGTGGCCTTCTAGTGCAGCCACTAGTGACTCAGTATTTCACTGACCGAGCTGCAAGAGGAGGTCTGGAAAACAAAGCCTGTTTCCTGGACCTTGGAGTCTGCAAAAGAATTGCTTTCCAGTAAGGACTGAGCAGAAGATGCACTGTTCTGGCCAACTGAGCGCAAGTTTAGGGGGATGCCTTGAATGAGAGCTTCTCCTTCTCCTGTGGACTCTACCTTGCAAGCTCTTAACATGTGAGAAGGGAACAGTTCTGTACCTGCAAAACCCATCTCTGAAGCATCAGCTCTTTGCAGTTTGGGAAATGAAACTTTAGGATTTGAAGTGGAAAGAACAAGATAAACCAGGACACCCAAGCTATCTTCCCTAGGTAATTATTGACTACAGCTTTGAAGATGGAGTGGACCAGGGAGTATGACCTGCAGAGCCCCTGAAAACAGCCTGAGCTGCTTCACTGAGCCTTGAGCTGCTCACAGCCATCTGTGTGTATTTTGTTTCGGTATTCCTGCTGCTGCGTGTGACAAACTGTGGACAGGCAAACATTTAAGGGAAAGGAAGACAATTACTTGAACGCCTCCAAGCTGTCACTCACCTTCCCAAGCCAGTATCTTTRTTTTCCTGTATTGTGTTGCGAGAAACCCTGGGTATGTTTCTCTGACTAGATAGTCAGAATGATCCCATCAGTCCATAAAAACTCTTGGTAATACCTGTTTTCAACCAGGAGATGCCTACATAAAAAAAACCTGCAACACAAGGCAGCATTCATATATATTTGTCTCCATACACAGGACACCACCTTCCACAGTTCTCTCTGTCAGACCTTAGCGCTTTCAAGAGAGTGATAATTTCATCAGTCATGTTTCAAAGATTAAGCAGAACTGTTGTGCACAGTCTGCTGTGTCTTTGTCATTAAAATGCACGAAACGGCCTTTTGTTTGAATCTTAGTGTTGTCGTGATAAAAATATAAATAAATTCCCTAGCTATAAATATAATTGTGGGATCAGCTGATGAATTTGGGTATATCACCATCACTTCTGGAGGAACAGCCATGCCAGGTCACATCATCTAGTCAAGATCCTGTGGTCAATATTGGCTGCCTAGGAAGAAGGCAAGCCCATAGTGAGGTTTTTCCAAAATATTATTTGAGCCCCTAATGATCTGCAGTTGTCTTGATATTAAATAGCCCCTGTAAGTTTTGCCAGTAATTTTTGAATCCATATAAAACTTGTGGTAATGACCAAAGGTTTGTGTCCTGTGTCAGCAAGCTCCACAGCTTGATAGGCACCTTTTGTGAGGGAGGGGATAAGATTTCAAGCCTGAGTCTCCTTTYGGTGATGTCTGTTCTCCTGAAAGAGGAAGGTTAGCTTGTGATTTTTAAGAGATTGTTGTTATTTGCTGAGTGTTGTGTGAATCAAGTATATCCCTAATGTAAGATAGGTTGTGGAAAGCCTGGGAAGTTCTGCTTGCAGAGAGTTCTCCTGGTGGCCCAGTTTTCACCTGTGCTTTCATAGTTTTCCTGGGTAGAGGGTTTATGAGAAATATTTGGGTTTGTGAGAAGAGAGTCTGTAAACTTCTTTACAAACCTCCATGCTTCATATTTCAGCAATAATTTCTGTGCTTGTGTGAGCTGGTTCTGCCGATCTCTTACTTACAGCCCATTTTTGGAACTTCCTTAAGCTCAGATGTTACTGGTGAGCAGTGGAGTTCCTTCCATATTCATTTGTGTTTTCCCTAAACCCTATTGAATTTAAGAATGATGAATAGTAATTTAAGATCTGCAGTATTATTTTGCTTTTTCCTTTGGGGTCTGCTTCTCTTGCTAAATTGTTGACTTCACAATAGAGCAATATTGTCAGTCTGGTCTCATTTTTCCCTTTCTTCTTGACTTTCAGGAGCAGATAGTCCAACCTGTAGCAATGGAGTCATGTCCACAAAAAGCAAACAGAGTCACAGTAAATACCCAACACTGAGTTCATCATCTTCATCTTCCTCCTCCTCCTCCCCCTCATCTGTGAACTACTCTGAGTCCAATTCTACAGATTCTACCAAATCTCAGCAGCATAGTAGTACGAGTAACCAAGAAACCAGGTATTTTTTTCCTTTGTAGATGCCTGAGGAGGGTGAGATGGTGGGAGAGGGCTCAGTCTGCTTTCTGAGGAGCCAGAAGGGCATCTGTCCTGCTCGTTTGAACACCAGGGTAACTCTTCGTATCTACAAGGTCACTACTGTTCCCAGAAGACACAAGCCTGTTCCAGTTCCCCTGCTCTGGCTCAGGCTTGGAGGCTCATCTCATAAGGAATATTATGATGCTCTTGTTTCAAGCACCAAGCTGTCCCATTAAACTGATGCCATCAGAGCCCAACGTGATAGTCTGCATAGAAGCTCTCCCATTGAGCTGTTACTACTGCCTCAGCCAGTCGATTACTGCTGCTAAGCAGCTTGCCTGCCTTTTAATGGGTGAGGCAGCAGCTCAGTGATTACTGGGTTGGTGCATTGCCCTCTTGAGTAATTTTCTTGGGCTACCTCTACTTGTTGCCCAGCTCCTTCCAGACAAGTCTCTGAATCAGCAGTAATTTGTTTCATGCTTGTGACAGCAAATCAGACCTTTAGAAAGCCTCTCTTCTCCAAGAAGCCATAGGCAGTCCAGGAGAGGGGGATGGTTACTGCTGCATTTACTGGAGCGTGGAGCATATTGAGCTGCGGTGAGAACTGAGCTTCCTTTGGGCTCACTTTCCAGGTTGGTGTTGCAGGGCTGTCTGAGGCCCTGCTGGAGCGGAGGATATGCTTGTCATTAGTAGAATCTCTTGCTAATTGCAGCTGGCATTCATCCTCTGCGTACTGTGCTGAGCACAGTTTGCAGGACAGTTCAGTCTCTATCATGACCTCTTGAGAGCCATACAGCACATAACTGAGTGAGAAACACTTGTTCAGACTCAGTTTACCAGAATCATTTGATAATGCTGGATTTATGATTCTTTTTTTTTTAAATGTAGAGCCCAAGTCCCAGCAAGATTTTCTCATCATTTCAGTTAATCAGCAGTTAAACAGCAATCTCATTCAGCCTGCTGTCGTGAACATTTAAGCCTAGAGCCCTTGTGTGTTCTGCATTGCACTTTTTGCAAGGGTTGATGGCTTACCACAGCCGAGATTTGTCTCCTGTTTAGTATGTTAGTATGTTATCTGCTGTCTGACTGCTGTTCGCTGTCCCAGGGATGACTGCTTCCTGAAGGGAAGATGATAAGCACGCTGCACCTGTAATTTTGACAGGCACTTTTGGAACAGAAACCTGTTTCATAAATTGTCTTCAGAAGCCTGCAACAATTTTTGCTACACTGAATTAGACTATCTGGCTCCCTGTAGTCTAACTGGCACCTTTCCTGGTTTACTGGCCATTGCTGGGCATCATTTGGCATCTGAGCTCTTAATTTCTTCCCTTTCTAATTTAGACATCTGATCTTTCTTTCCTCCTTTCACCTCAGTGACAGCGAGATGGAAATGGAGGCTGAGCATTACCCCAATGGAGTCCTGGAAAATTCATCCACCAGGATAATGAATGGCACCTACAAACATGAAGAGATCCTGCAGACGGATGAATCCAGCATGGGTAGGGCCTCAGAGGCAGGAGGGGTAAAGGGAAATAGAAAGAGCTGGTATCGAGAGTTAAAATTGTGATTGGATTGTGGGGAAAAGACATGTACTTTGGGTTTCTTTCCCCACCCCAGTGAATGAAGTTCTCAAGATGCCTGTTTCACGGGGAAAATGAATCTGTCCTGGAACTAAAACTAGGTCTGGCTTTTCATAGTCTCACAGCAGTGCTGGTGATGTGTGGAGCAGGGAAAGCAATAGGAGTCAAAGGTTTGTTCAGCGCTGGTCATGAATTCCAGCTCAGAGCCGTCCTGGCACTTCTTCCAGCTGAGGAACTGAACCGAGCTGTGAAAGGCTGGCTGATGCCCAGCCACAAAGTGTCCTCAGCATGGTGTGGTCAGCTGCAACTGTCTTGTTTGTGGGTGCTTTAGCCAGGAGGGAGAGGAAGAATTAGCTACACTACCTCTGAAACTGGGGATTCCTCCAGTTATAATGGGTCTTGTGGCCACCTAATACTGGGAAGTTGATGGTGTTGGTATCTCTGACTGAAAGTTTTCCGAGTCCAGGATTTGTTAGACCAGGGGTTTCCGTGTTGTGTACGCTGTATCACACACATGAAAGGGTAACAGCTGGAGTTGCAAGCTCCCATGATTTTATCAGAATACTTGATTTGTAGGTAGTCCTCAGGCATGAAACAAACTGAGCTCAAGTTTTCCCTGTACCTAACAGGTGCTATGAAAAAACCACTACTGGCTGTTGTAGTGCAGCGATCAGAAAAAGCTTCCACTGAGATAAACTTAGACCAGGGACCTGCCCCAGAAGGGGAAGGAGTTTATGGGTAGCATGACACAGAGTGGGCAATGGTGGGGAATGAGAGACAATTGTTACTTCTCCACTGCCTTTCCTCTAGAAGACAGCTGCCCCCAGAGGCAGCTCTGTGGAGGGAACCATGCTGCCACGGAGCGAATGATCCAGTTTGGACGGGAGCTGCAGATGCTGAGCGAGCAGCTTTGCAGAGAATATGGGAAGAACACAATGCACAAAAAGATGCTTCAGGTAAGCCTGGGCCTTGTGCTGCATCGCAGCAGTTCTCTGGGCCAGGACTGGGGATGTGGGTTCTCTTGCAGAGCTCTGGGTAGCCCCCGCTTCTGCACCTGGTGAGGAAGAGGGGGCCTGCATGGGGATCAGAGGTTGAAACTCAGTGAACATAGAGCATCTAGACCCAGTCCATGGCACAGGAGAGACACATACAGCTCCTGCCTGCCTTCGCTCTTCTTCTCTCCAGGTGACACTCTACCTGCTTTCCCGTGCTGGCTTCCCTGCCAGGTGGAGGGGGCACCCTCTTTAGTCCACTATCTTGATGGCCCAGTGTGGTCCCTTGCTGCCGAGAAGAAAAGGGCCATTTCTTTTCAGGAGGTAGGCACCTGCCACCTTGGCGATGGCAGGAGGTGCCCTGGCTGACGGACTTGGCGGTTTTCCTGTGTGTTTGCAGCCATGCATGACCTTACTGTGCCTTTCTCTTCTCTCACACAGGATGCATTTAGCTTGTTAGCTTACTCAGACCCTTGGAACTGCCCCGTTGGTCAACAGCTGGACCCGATCCAGAGGGAACCTGTGTGTGCTGCTCTTAATAGTGCTATATTGGGTAAGGCCTGGTTCCTATGTGAGCGCTACCCACTGGACATACCTGCTCTCAAGGGCTGTCCTGTGGCAGGCAAGCCTGTGAGTGATAGGAAGAGTTCAGAAATACTTGTGTTTAGCTTTTGCCTCTCTTTCTGTTGCTGAGGACTGACAGGGCAGTGATGCAGGAAGGGAGGCAGGAGGGAAGCCTGCAGAGAACAGATCCTCCTGATCTGATCTTCTTTTGGCTCCCTTCCTTGGGTCTTCCTCAATGCTGCTTCCAAGGATGCTCCTTGGGATTTTCTTCCCCTGCTTACTGAGGAAGCCAAGATGTCTTTGATGCATTTCCTGCCCGTCTTCCTTCTTGCTCCGAACCCACCTGAATCAGTTCACTGGCATCAGCAGGGCTCTTTTCCATGCTGTTTGGGTTGGCAGAGTTTTTTCCTGGCATCATCCTGCTTTCTGGTAGGGAATGCCGTTGCTCTGTTGCAGCAGCTCATAAGTGAAGCCAGTTTCCATAGTGTTGGCTCTAAAGCAGAGGGGGGCCATAAATCCAGTTACTTTTGAGCTCATGTTGGACATGCAGAGTTAAATGGGTCTGTCTTCCCTTCGAGCATTGCTTCTGCATGTTCCCATTGTATGCTATGCCTGCTAGAGCCCAGAGAGCCTGGCTGCCTGCAGTCCAGTGTTGAAATCAGGGCTGTGGTAATGGTCCAGCCCTGTTGCCCTTTCCCTTCTGGTCGTAACTGTGCTGAGAGGACCCTGCTCCTTGCAGAGATCGGGTTATAGGTTGGTTTTCTTCAGCTAGCAAGACAGCTCCCCTTTTYCTGATGAGCTTTGCTCTTTGTGTCAGCGGGATGGGTCATGGTTGGATCCAGGTATGAGGAGTCTCTTGCCCTCCTCTGTGTCCTCAGAGCTGAATGATTATGCCTGCTCTTTCATTTTCCTTAAACAAGCATGTTCCTTGGCCCAACAGTTTGTTGTCATTTACTCTCCTGTCTTGAACCTGGTGTAGTAAATGCAGTAGCTTTCCCTGACGGAAGCCTTGTGCTKGCAATCAATGAGTTGCCATGTCATTGCTGACCCTCCTGGCATCTTCAGCTACAGAAAATCCCATGGTGGAGAAATGGGTATAGTGATAATGAGGTTATGGTCTGCCACCAGTCTGCAAGAAAGGGATTGTTTCATTCTAGGCAGGGCCCTTGATCCTGTCACCAGCCCCTGCACATGCTGTGTCATTGCTCAGGTAACTTCAC
The DNA here is from genome assembly GCA_035582835.1 of Phoebastria nigripes. NCBI lineage: Eukaryota > Metazoa > Chordata > Aves > Procellariiformes > Diomedeidae > Phoebastria > Phoebastria nigripes. The sequence continues at coordinate 348,642 of JAYKAV010002430.1, forward strand.
AGGACGCTGCCCAGTCTGGGTTAGCTCAGTCCACCCACAGCTGGCCAAACGCTGTACGCTGGACAGCTTCTCTGTCCCAGAAACCCATGCTTGACTCCTGTGCACAGTCTGGCTCACTGTGCCCAGATGTATTTCCTAGTGAGACTGTGCACCTCATGTGGAGTGCGCCAGAAGGAGATTTAGAGATTGTCTTCTGGGGGAAGGAACAGCTTGATGGACAAACCCATGAGGGCTTCTGTTCTGTCTGAGTAAAGGAACAGAAATGATACGGTTTGGGAAGGAGAGTCCCTTCCCCTGACAGCATGGGCAGGTGTCCAGCAGGGTGGCTTAGTTCAGCCATTTTTTGTCCAGTGCTTGAGGGGTGTCACAGGGAGACGTGAAAGATGGTGTCTGGACATGCTTTGTCACACAGGTCGCAAGACACCTTGTCTAGCTCAGCTGAGGATTCCCTCTTGCATACCTAGCAAACATGAAGTTGAAAAGAAGCAGTGACCAGTGAGTGAGTTTGTCTAGAGCTTGGACTACTGTGTAGACTTGCACAAGTGGGAGAGACGGAAAGGTTGCCTCTCACTTGGTGCCAATTTCTCCTGCCTTTCCTTATTCTTCCATGCTTTGACCTCTCATGCTTTGAGGGTTTTCTGGCAGACACTGAGGCAGCAGGAGCTYCACTACCTTTTTCTTGCTCTGGCCACCACAGCAGCACTTTCTCAAAGGCCCTGCTGAGCTGTGGCCCCACGTGGGATGTGTCATGGGTGGTGGGGTGTGCAGAGGAGCAGCGGTGCAGAGCCAGCATTACTCAGGAGTAGCTTCCTTCCAGAGCCAGCTCCTCCTGCCAGGGATGCTGGGCTTGGTGCCCAGCTGGGACTGAGAGGCACCCAAGTGCAGGTGAGCYGGCACGCAGCCAGGATGCCTCTACTAAACAGATTTCTTTTTTTGCCCCCACAGAATCTCAGAACCTGCCAAAGCAGCCCCCGCTGATGCTTGCCCTGGGCCAGGCCTCGGAGTGTTTGCGGCTCATGGCTCGCGTGGGCTTGGGCTCCTGCTCCTTTGCCAGAGTAGACGACTATTTGCACTAGCCACCAGAGCAAGATGGAGTTGACATCGTTGAGTGCTGCCCTTCACCCTCCGTTGCTGCCACTCTACACCACCACCTCGTTCGATAGCCTGACCTCCCTTCCACCAACACCCCCTCTAGCACACACACACACAGCCTGTGAAAGGATTGAGTGAGTCCCTCACTGTGTGGCAATTCCTGACCCCAGGAATGACTGGCAGATCTTACCTGTCTCCCTGCCATTGCTGCGGCTCCAGCGGCACTCAGTATTTCGCTGGTTATTCTAATGTAGCTCCTTCCGATGTAGGGATTTCTCTTTATTTTGATTTGAGTTGTTTCTCATGGATCCACCAGTATTTTAKCTGGAGAGTTTTGCTGAGCTGGTTTCTGCTGATTTACTGAGGAAGAGGTAACTCATCAAGTTGGTGACAGCTTGTTTTTTTCTTCCCTTCTCCCTCCATCGTGCACATACAGCATCATCTTCTGTGCTAGTTATCTGAACTCTTCTCGCAGTGGCAGTTCAGAGGGGKTTTTTTTTATTTTATTTGAATCCTGTTTATTAAAAAGGTCTCTTCCACCTCCACAAAGTCATTGATGTATTTATTGCCCACAGACTCGGTCCCAGCCATACACATCATACAGCCCTGCAGGAGACCTGGTGAGGTAGGTCTTGTCACGCACTAATGATGGGAATTGGAGGAGCTTGGTCCTTCATGGTGCATTCCTCTCTAAGAGCACAAGGCTCTCAAACGCTTGTCTTTGTGAGTGGGAAGAGTAGAAGACTGTGTTAGTGTCTGCACTGTAGAAGCATCTCACAGCCCTGAGAATTAGGTAAATCCAGCTCTCACAGCAGCTAGAGGGGCAGGACTGACGAATATGAAGTCATCTACCGCTGTATTGGCAGACAGACGTCATGTTAGCCTGCAAGAAACATCCATGGGTGCTGCCCGGTTGGGCTGTCAGCTTTTGTGTTATATGACAAATCCCCTTTTTTCTCCATATAGGAGGGCTCTGTCACGTAAGACTCAATAATAATAGTTATTTACTGACCCCTCCACGTAACACTGATCTAAATGAGCACTTCTAAATTTTGGAAGTCTCTTGAGAACACTAGTGTGAACTGTGCTCACCCTCGCAGGTTGCACATGCCAAGATCAGGTTGCGGGTTAGGGTTAGTACTAGCTTTGTAAGGTCTGAGCCGGTCAGAAGGGAGCAGCAATGTTTCTTTAAGGATTACTAARAAAATTATTTTAGTTTCAGGTCCAAAAGCGACCAGCAAGGATTTGTGGGTGAGTAACCTCCAAGTAAGATGGACTAACGTGTCACTGCTGCAGTATGTGTCAGGCCCAGGGACTCAGGTGCTGCTAAGCTTTTGGCATTCAAACCATCTGCCTGTAAATGTTTCTGAGCGTGTGCTTTGAACTGGTGAGGCCATGTAGCAGGACCGCATGCTGTGCATCCTCTGGTGTACCGTTAGGAGACTTCAGGTTCAGTCTGGCTGCATGGGAGGAATTGTAATTCTGCACCAAATGAATTTTAGGTCAGTAGCTTTGAGGAGGACCCAGGGGAGCTCAGACCCAACATGTATTTTACTGCTGTTATTGAATTTTTTTTTTTTTTTTGGAAGGCTCAATGAAAGATGAACAGATTTTGTTGAAGTYTGCCCTTAAAATGGAGGTTAGCCTGTGCCAGGGCTTCAAGCAGCAAGAGAGCTTGTGAGCCACTGAAGAAAGGAAGGTGGTGTGTGACCTCTGTGCAGTAGCCCAGAGCTTTAAGAATTTGCTGCATTTGCAGGCTTGATTTGCAGCTGGAACATGAGGTCTGAAATCAAGGCAGAGCAGGGGGGCAGGTGTCCCCTGCACTGCAGAAGACGACTGTGGTAGTGAATGTGCAGATGGTGTTGGAGGTGGTTGGGAATGCCTATCACTACCTTTTGGTGAAGGTTTTGAAGCAGTGTTAGAACTGTGGTGGTCTAAGAAAACGGGCAACACAAGGTTTAGAGATGGAGGAGATATTTTTATTAGATCAACTCGTATAGTTGAAAAAAGCAGAGGGAGCTCTGYGTACCGAAGCCTTTCTTCTGGGCAGACAGAAGCAGAGGTCTGTACGAAGCAGAAGAATTTAACTTGCAAATCTGGGGCTTCTGTTTCAATTCTGGGGAACAGCTCATGTGCCTGAAAGCTCACCTATTGATTTTCAACTCTGTTCATTGTCCTGGTGATGGATATTACCCCAGCCTGCAGTCCTTACCTCGCTGCAATTGCAGAGACACTTTAACTCAGTGGGCAGGCTTCCTTTCTGGAGCCTCTGATGCTGGACCTGCCAGGCTGCCCAGCCTAACCCATCGTGCCCCAGTGCTGTTGCTGAACCTGAGGCAGCATATGAACTTGCCCTGGTGAGAGATTCTTCTGCAGGCTCTCCATTTCTTAGACCCAGGCTTAGGACACACTGATGGGCTGATTGTGGGTACTTAGGTTGGAAGTACTCTAGTGCCTGGCTTTGCCTTTCACATTTGGCGACTTCCTCTGCTGTTGGTCACCATTTAGCTTGCTGCTGTCTGGCTGCAGTCRGACCTGTCTTTCATCTTTGTAGCAACACCATCTTTATGTCTTTCTGAGTTTTCTTTGTTCCTTCTCTTTGTGGTTCCTTTAAGCCAAGTCTCTTTGTCATGTGTCATATTAACGCCCCACTTGGTCTCTCAGCAAAGCTGTGCTGACTATCCTAGAGCATTTTTTTTGTTTTGGTTTCCCTTTCGCTACAAAAAAAACCAAGAGATGCTCCTAGATACCTGGTTGTTCTGGTGCCAAGAAATGCGTGATGGGATAGTCTCTCTGGCTTCTTGTGGAGACCATCCCTGTGGTAGAAACCATCTTGCTGTTGTGTCAAGGTTAGCGCTGAGAGGACACACTCTTAATGATGATTAATTGCATGTAGCACTGCCGAGTCACTCTTCCTGCCCCTGACAATGTGCATCACATAGTGGCASTAGATCCCTGTAGACTAGACAGCAGTGATGCTTTCCACTTATTGCACTTGCCAGCTCTTGTACCTGGTGTCCTGATTCTGGTTTTTGGGGAGTGCAAAGGCTTTTCTGCTGTCACCTATCTGTCCCATACCTGTTGCTTGTTTCTTTTCATGTCAAGTGTTCTTGCGTTTTCACTAGTGGTTTCTGCTTGTTGTGCTCAGATTCTGACTAACGTGGTCATGAGTCAGTGTGGGGAAGAGAAATGTGTTTGCGGTGTGTGGTGGAGGTGTAGGCTTCAACCTACCACTGATTCCTAGATGAGATTTCTGACTTGGTTTTCCCAGGTTATTTTTCAAAGCCTCTTGGTCTTTGAGTGTCCCTGGCTGCTCCTTGATGATTCGTGTCAGCTGAGACTTGGTTTGAATTGTTGTGGTCATTTTAAAAAACGAACAGAGCTAAATTGAATTGAGGTCTTTGAATGTGGTTGTACGCCTAACCAGAGGCTTCATGTTTAAATTCCGTTTAAAAATTACTTTTATAAAAAAGTGATTTGGGATTTGTTATTCCAAGTGCCTCATGCTTTACTGAGAAACAGATGAGCTAAGAACACCCCAGCTGAGACTCTGCTTCATCTGGGCAGTCCCTCACAGTGTCAGTTCTCCCAGGAGTCCTTCAGTAAAGCCATGTAAACGATTGTGTAGCCCACAGTAGAAACTGCTGGCTTCCCATTTCTTGGAGAGGGTGACAAGGTCTCAGCTATGGCCCTGCGTTATAACGCTGATGGCATTGGATATAGGACGTCCATCACATGAGGTTGACACGTAGGTTGCTCTTGCTGGGCTGACTTCAGATCCTAGAAGGTTTTCCAAACCACAGCCAGACACTGCTCACGGGCAACATTTCTCACCATGCAGCCCCAAGAGAGGCTTTCTAGCTGTGGTGTCCTTCCCAGGACCTGTGAAATGCTGCAGCTGTAACAACTAAACCTCTTCCAGCTCTGCCGTGTCTACACAATCATAGGGTCTCGGCTCTCAACTGATCAGTCCAGTGTCGCCACCAAAGAGCTGTGATCAGGCACCCTCCAGCTGTGTACTCTGGACACCAACCACTCCACCTGCCTTCCTCAAACTCAGCGTTGCAGCAAGGGGACCTGGTGGAAACCTGCTTTCAAGGGTGGTGAACTGTGGCCCTGCACATCATGGGCTTTGGTTTTGAGCCCGATGCCCTGCCTGTTAACATTTTGGGAACTCCAGACCTAGAGCCTTGGTTAAAGTGTCCTTCAGTGGTTTTGCAGAGAGCTTCATGGAGCTGAATTCCATCACCAGGCTTTTCTCACCATGGACAAGAGTTCGTGCTCTCCCCACAAGCAGTGAGTGAGAGCAGTCACATCGACAGTAACATGGGAGAACTTTGGAGTGAGATGAGGGATCGATTCGGGGGTTGGAGGCATTGGAGTGGCTGGGATAAGTGTTTCTGGGAGGTGTATCCACCTCATACACCTTGCACTCCAGCCTCTGACCATCTTAGTGGCCTCTGCTGGATGCATTCCAGTTTGTGGACCTCTCTCCTGTACCAGGGGAGCCAAATCTTGTTCCTCTTGTTCCTTTTGGAACCATCTTGTTCCAGATGATTCCTCTTGCTGTTCCGTGGTCCTTAACAAAATTAACAAAAGCTGATTCAAAACTTACAGGGTTGAGAGAGCTCTCAGTCAAGGTCTTCTGTGGGCGTGAAGGGCAGCAGTCTTATTTCCCATGCATCCGTAGGTGTCCTCTCAGAGCCAGCTTGTCTTGGGAAGACTTCTCCTTGCTACCAGGTCTCCCTTCTTGCTCCTTTGCCTCCCACAATCCCAGTATTCTCTCACCTCTGTGACCACCAGAAGTGCTATCTGCAGTGTTTGGCGCTGCGGGAGCTGCTTTGGGAGCAGGGTCAGCTCTGTGCCCTGTGCCAACAATGCRTTTGTCGAGCATGGACATGGCAACTCCAACTGCTCTCCCTGGGCTTGCTTCTGCTGCGCTGGCCTAAAGGGGCAGATCTGTGTGGGACGATCCCTTTTTGTCACCGTACAGGATCCTGTCAGCCTGCAGCTGGGCTGGCTGTAGCACTTCTGCCGTTCTTTTGGAGTCTGGTTAGAAATTAAGCCTTTGCGTGTGGGCAGCAGAATGGAGAGGGATGTCCAGAGTGAAGCACTGGCTACGTGGCATCCAGCTGTTGGGGGAGGTTGTCCAGTGGCTGCTCTCCCTCCCCTCCAGTCCCCCATGTGTACCAGAACTGTAGCTCATTGCTTTGGGATAGATGGAAGATGCGTGGTTGTTGGTGCTATAACCTGTTTCAATTTCCAACATCCTGGTGGTGCTCGCTGTGCTGCTGCCAACCTGATTCGGACACCAGGAGATGCAGCTGTGACTGGGTGGAGGATGGGCCCCTTCGGGAGTATCGTTCCTCATGGTTGCATACACCTAGGATTTTCCCATCTGCTTCCTTATTCCTTCTGGTTTTTTACAGTGACATCTCTACCTGTCCTCAAGCTGTGTCCTTATTTTTCACGTAGTCTTATAAGGCATCTTTACCATTCTTTAAATAGCTTTGTTCTTGAGGCTCCCTTGAACAACTGGAACAAGCAGAGCTGGTGTAACTAACTCTGGGGATTGAATTTATCATTTTCCTCCTCAGGCATCAGGCATGATGAACCATCTCCTTCTCCAGCAAAGCAAACCTTGTTGGATTGCTGTGGTGCTGCTGTGCTTTGGTACCTTAATACTCACGTAGCACGTGTTGCTTAGGTGCAAGTTTCAGAGTTCCTTCTGCTGTCGTGGGGTTGATTGAGAGGGTGAACCGTGGTAGCCAGGCTCCGTAGCAGTGTGTAAATGCCATGAAGCTACATGGTGCACAACATGGTATTGGGAGGTTCTTCCCATGAARAAGCAGTGTGCAGTCTTCAACTGCCCCACAGGGCAGCAAGCGGAGAGGTCCGTCACGCTTCAGTTGCAGTGAGGCCCTGCGGAGCTGGTCACAGCATGAGAGAAGGAACACGTTCCTTGGAAAGGTGGTCCTGGTCCACCCGGGAGTCCCCTTTGCAAGAAGGATTAACTTCCTTCAAACCCTGCCCGTCTTAGAGCAGCCTGAGCGGTGGATCCGGAGGGGAGTAGGTCTCTTGTAGAGAGCTGGTGTTGGGACTCCAGCTGTACATCTCTGTCCCTAGATGTTTCTGCAAAAGGGATGGAGGGGGACATGACAGGGGACATGTGCTGTGYGCTGCTGGGACCCTTCTGCCCCAGAAGAATGAGTGATGGAGGGAACTGCAGTGCAGCAGCTCTTACTCGGAGCCACAAGCTGGCTGTGAGACATGTCCCATCTGCTGTGTAGGTCAGGGAGCTGGAGGAAGTGTTGGCGGGGGGTGTGTGTGTGGGAGCTATAGCAGATTTGGGGAGGAAAGGGGAGCGGTTGAGAGCCTGGAGGCCTCTTCCAGAGGAAGCACTAGCTGCTCTCCACCATCCTTCCCTGCAACAAGAGGTGGCAGGTGATGGATAGTGAACGTGGCGTGTCTGTCCCTCTCCCTGCATCCCACACCAGAGCTCAGAGCCTGCAGCCTTGAGCTGTAGCAGTGCCTGGTTCATCCAGGCTTGAGGAGCACATGTCCTATCAGCTGTTTTATTTCCAAGAGGGAGGCTTAACTCTCTCCTGCTCACAAGAAGCTGAGTCCCGTGTGGGATTTACACTCACATCGCCGCAGAAACATTCCTGGAGGCCATGCAGACCTCTGCTCCTTGTTGAACTTTCCCTGGCCAGGCAGACACCTTTTCTCTGGTCACTCCACTTGGGTCCAGGCATGTACTCTGACCCCTTTGCTCAGGAGGGCTTTAGCTGCATCCTTCCCCCGGGAGGGAGCACAGGGGATTTTTGCAGGCTGGGCTTCTCACAAACTCAAACTTGGAGAAAGGAGAAGCAGCAGCAGCTCTGGGGATAATCAAGATTTTAAAGAAAATTTTAAAAATACAAGTGTGGTGACTCTTCCAGACCAAGGACTCCGCACAGGCGTTTGATTGGGATTGTCTCTCTCGGTCCTACCTGTGCACGCTCTTCATGGCTCTCCAGCCGGGGGAGACAGGAGGAGGCTGCCGGCACCTGAAGCTCTTGCACGCAACCCGTTCGGCGGTGCAAGCCCCAGGACCTGCCCACCACGCAGTTAACTCTTCTGCTGGTTGCTCAAAACTCAGGTATGAAATGCTCAGCTGGAGCATGGGGTGTGAGGTCTTTGCAGGTTTCCAACCAGCCCTGGAGGAACGGCCACCGTTGGGCTGCGACAGCGCAGATCTCCCTCTGCCGCTCCAGACTTCTCATCGCCTTTGGAGGGGGCGGTTTCTCCTCTCTGGGACAACATCGGCTAAATGGACATTACACAAATTGTGCACATTGGTTCAGTCTAAGCTTAGTATTTGTGAATTAAGTTATCTGATGCTTCGCATGAAAACTTCAGAAAGGGGAGGGGGGATTTTAACTGAGAAAAAGCCTATGAAAATATACTGGAAATATGGTAAAGAAATCGACGTTCTGCTGTATATTGACAGAATTATTTTTATTAAAATACACATCCATGTGCAAGAGCTAGCGTGGAGCCGTGTGCTTTGTCAGTCTCTGCTCGCTGGAGTTGCGCTGGGGAAGGCGAGCGGCGGAGCCGGTGCGGGCGGCAGCTTGTGTCCCCTCCGGCACAGGATGGGGTCCGGCCCTGCCGGAGTGGGGCTGCCTGCCCGCGGGCAGCTGTCGGGCAGGGCGGTGGGGTGGTTAGTGCAGCGATGCCCCGCAGCTGGGGAGGCATCAGCCCTGGGACCGCTCGGTGGAAGGACAACAAGGATGAGCTGGGTCCAGGATCAGTTTTCCCCATCCAGGGGTGAGCAGACGGCAGCAGAAGCGTGTCCCTGTCATTACACAGGTCCCTTGGCGGTCAGGGCAAGCTCTTGGCTCGGGCATTGCTGCCTCACATACAATTATTAGAGGGAAACAAGCAATTACCGCCAAGACTTTCAGGTACGTCCTACCCAGCTTTGATAACGGGGTATTTAAGGGGCAGTTCATGATGCAGCAGCTGCCGACACCTGTATGTATTGGTTGCCCAGGGAGGTGGTAGATGCCCCATCCCTGGAACCATTCAAGGTCAGGTTGGTCGGGGCTCTGAGCAACCTGATCTGGTTGAAGATGTCCCTGCCCACAGCAGCGGGGTTGGACCCGATGACCTTTAAAGGTCCCTTCCAACCCAAACTATTCTATGATTCTATATTTCTGCTGATGGCTATATGAATTTCCACTATACCATTTTCTCAGCATAGCAGAAAGCACGTGATGGCTGTTCTACAAAACTTTCTTACAAAGCTTCTCCCACAGTTGCTAAGCCCTGCCAGAAGCAGTGGAAAAGTGATGCTTCCAGCGCACGCTTGTGATCGAACCTCTAGGGCAGACGCTGGAAATTTTCAGTCAGTGCCCTTTTTTCACGGACCACCTCCTGCATCTTGGGTCCCGATGCCACGGGTTCAGTAACGTTCCCACCCGGCAGCAGCTCGCTCCTCGGCTCACGGGAGTGGTCCCCGAGCAGGAGGTCTCTGGGGTCTGGATGAGTCCTGAACATCACCGCAACTGCATTCCCCGTCGCCCAAAACAGGCCATGGGGGTGGTAAAATCCTCAGGAATGACGTTGGCGTGCCCAGTGGAGTGTCGTTTTATTTTGTTAATGAAGGGATAGAGACTAGTAAAATCATAATAATGATCTTTTTTCATCAGGGGCTGCTCTGTAATATGGGCAGACGGCATTTGTCCCACATTTTCATCACCACCTTTCTCATGGAGGGTGCGATGTGTCATCCCCATAATATTCCTGGATGATCTACTGGTCTTCCTCAACATTTTCACCTCTTGTTGGCAATAGCATCTTGTAACACCTTTCACATCTTGTCAACACAGCTCTTTTTGCAGGTCAAATATTTCTGGATTAGCTGTGTGCCATGGCAAGAGTTGCTTTTTCTCCTTGAGCATCGTGTTGTCCACTTGTAATATTCTGGTTGTTGCCCTCCATGATTTTGATTTTCAGTGGTGTTTAAAAAAAATGGGGGAAATAATCTTTGCAACCCTCAAATTTGAATGATTGGGGAAGGCTGCTTAGTAAGTAAAATGTTTAAAGAGTCTCTGAAATACAGACTGGGGGTGTCTGTCCACGAGCTTACCACCTTGTATGGCTCCTTGCACGTCCATTTTTTCTTTCGGAAGACACCATGGCCATCAGAGCCCTCGGCGTTATGTGCTGAGAAGGTGTAACCCTGGAACTTTGTGTCTATAAACAGCCAAGCATGATCCATGAGACGTTTGTCCCCCCAAAATCTGATTCTGCTTCAGCTTTCCTTTCCACCACTGCTTCATCATATGGTGCTTATGACTCGTGAGCAAAAATGTCATTTGGGATGTTTTTTCCTGTCCCCTGCCTACATTCAGTATCCTAGAACATACAGCCCTGCCCCGTTTTCTAATCGTGAGCATGAAACACTGATGATGCTTTATGTTGAGGATCAGTCTGTAGCACTTAATACATTTCTTGCCTTCACCTTTCTAAGGTTTTCCCATGCACGCTTTGCACCTCTCTCATGAAATGATGGACCACCAGCCTGGCGTTCACAGCCGGGGTCCCGTGCTGCTCCCACCCCTCCCCAGCCCTGCACGGGGTCTGCAGCCGGGGCACCTCTTCTCCCGCCCAGCAGAAGGGGGTTGGGTCCTCACCCTCCTGGCACTGTGGACATTGTTTTTCATCTCCCTCACTCCTTTTGCAGTGGCCACCAGCATATTTGGAGGCTGACGAGGTATTAAGGGTTTGGCAGATCAGTATCTTCTCCTTCAATCCTCCACTCCTGACCACTTAATTTTGGAGTGCCTGCAAAGCCCGTGAGGCTGAGAGCATGCTGTAAGGACGTATAGCCTTACCTACGCGTAAGGGTAACCCCACCTACGGGTCCTTGACCTATGGGTCAAGACCTGGCCCTGCTATCATGTTCCCGATGAAGCACGCTGTGACCAGGCACAGTTTGCTCCAAGCCTGGAGAAACACGTGCTCGTGGCAAAGGGGTTTTTCGGTCGCGCCATACCCTGGGCTTGAAGGATCTGCTCCTTGGGCTGAAGAATCAGGAAAAATTCAAAGAGCAGCTTGTGGAAATGAGTCTTTATTATAAATATTTGCTCCAATGGGCATATCCTGGCAGGGCAGTGATGGTGGGAGGGACTCAGTGGCCGGTGGCTCCATGCTGCTGTGATACCTGGTCCCACCTGGGTACAGGCTGGCTCCGCCTGCGGCGCCGGCGCCCGCTGCCGTGGGACCCTTCGGAGGAGTGCCGCGAGCGCCGTCTGCTCCCTCCGGAGACGGGAGGGCTGGATGTGTGGGTAGGACTGTGGATGACCGAGGGAGGATTTCATTTTTTCCTTTTAAGGTTTTTCATGGCTCTCTTCACCCAGGGCTTCTTGGGGTCGGTGCAGATCTCGGCACCGGTGGCAGCCACAATCCTGCAGCGAGAAAGTGAGGAAAGAGAGTGAAAACATGAACCGTGAGCTGTTCCCTTCCCATGCACTCCTTCTCCCCTCCCTGTGTGCAGCCCCATCCTGGATGGAGGCTTGGAGCCATCTCCAGCAGCCCGTGCCCTCCTCGAGCTGACGGTGCATGTCTGAGTCTTCCCAGACCACTGGCATTACCAGAAAGCACCAAAACCTAATTTTTTTCCCCCTCTGCCCACCCCACAGAGCTACTTTCCTACCACAGCCTCCCCCAGGCACGTGCTCCCAGCTGGGACTGGGCTGCCTGTGGGGCAGGACGGGATGGGGGGAGCTGCCCTCGCTCCCAACCGTGACGCCGTGGGAGGCAAACCCCAGGGGTACTCACACAACTGCAGGCAAGGAGCAGTCTCTGGGCGTCTCATAGAAACTCTGGATGTGTCGGATGGGTTTCTGCGCATACTTGAAGCAGCATTCGGTGGGCGTGAAGTGGGCTGTGAAGGGAAGGGAGAGATGTTGTGAATGCCCTTGGCAGCATTTTGCAACTAATTGCCTCACCAGACAATGACACCGCAGGATACCGAACACAGGATGGAGGCCGTGGAGCTTCTCAGCAGCTCCCGCAGCATCCCACGGCAGGGATCCATTTCCCTTCACGGCAGCAAGCACAGGACTAGGAAATGTGGACAGTGGTGGGGAGGGGAATAGTGTGGGACCCGGCACCCCACAGCCCGCATTGCTGGAGCTGCCAAAGTGCACGGTGAGGTCGGGGTGCTCGGCCTGGGGACGAGGTTTTGGGGGTTTCCAAGGTGGGGGCACAACTTGCAAGGTGTTTTGGGAAGCTCCAAACAGCTGCACATGCTCCCCCCCTCCAACCACTTGCTCATCCACCTGAGACCTGGGGAACGGCGCCTCCAAGCTCCTGCAGCATCTCCCCAAGCCCCTGAGGTCTCCTCTGCAGAGGAACCTCTCTATTTTGCAAGGACACAGCTCACCCCATGCCACCAGCCCTGCAGCCAGCTTTGCTGAGGCCACCCGGCACCTTCTCCACCCTCTCCATCCTTCCCTGCACCCCGGGACGTGCCGCCCTGCCCTGACTGGGGGTTGTTGCTCCTGCCAGCAGCACCCGCTCCACGCCGGGGTTTCCTGCCCGACCTCCCCAACGGGACGTCCCCAGTGGGGACCCCGAGCCCCAACCCACAGCAGTGGCCCAGGAGGTGCCTCACCTGCAGCACGGTGCAGGGAGAAGGTGAGGAGCAGGGCGAGCAGCAGAACCGTCCTTGCAGTGAGCATGGTGGCTGTKTGAGGGCTCTTCCTCCGTCCTGCTTCGTGCCGCTCTGCCCGGTGTCCCTGGCTTTGGCTCTCACCGCGCTGTAATTTATCCTCTGCATGCCACCCACTTCAACCGCTTTTCCAAAAATTTCAGACATGTTCTAAGAAGCCTCTTCCCAGGGACAAGGGTATTTCTGTCATTGTTTATTTTGGGGGCACATCCAGCGGCGGGCGGAAGAGGCCGAGGAGCGGGGCAGCCACTTCTGCTTTCTGCGGAAGAGCGGTGAGGCTGCGAGGGGCTTCCAGGAGGCTTTGAGGGAACTGAAATTTACCCAGAAAAACAGATTAAAGCCAACTTTCTGTGAAGGCAAGACATCAAGTCTAATGCTTGCCTGTTTATTTCTAACAGGAGAGACAACCCAAAATCTCTGAGCAGGAACAAGTCGTTGATGGGTTTAGCTGGTTTGCCTGAGTCATCAAAGGCAAGTGACTAACAAGTCCCCTCCAAACCGGCCTCCCCAACCACCCTGGCTTGGGTTAGGCAGTGGAGCACTCAGGATTGGGATGGGATGGGATGGGATGGGATGGGATGGGATGGGATGGGATGGGATGGGATGGATGTTGTCAGGCGGAAAAAGCCACACTGGACCGAACTGGGAGGGACCCCAGAGCAGGGGGTGGCAGAGATGCTTTTGGCGGTGTGGTGGGTTGACCATGGCTGGATGCCAGGTGCCCACCAAGCCRCTCTATCACTGCCCTCCTCAGCTGGACAGGGGAGAGAAAATATAACAAAAGGCTCATGGGTTGAGATAAGGGCAGGGAGATCACTCTGCAGTTACCGTCACGGGCAAAACAGACTCGACTTGGTGAAATTAGTTTAATTTATTACCAATCAAATCAGAGTAGGATAATGAGAAATAAAAACAAATCTTAAAAACACCTTCCCCCCACCCCTCCCTTCTTCCCAGGCTCAACTTCACTCCCGATTTTCTCTACCTCCTCCCCTCAGCCGCGCAGGGGGACGGGGAATGGGGGTTGCGGTCAGTTCCTCACACGTCTCTGCCGCTCCTTCCTCCTCACACTCTTCCCCTGCTCCAGCGTGGAGTCCCTCCCACGGGAGACAGTCCTCCACCAACTGCTCCAACATGGGTCCTTCCACGGGCAGCAGTTCTTCACAAACTGCTCCAGCGTGGGTCCTTTCCACGGGGTGCAGTCCCTCAGGAACAGACTGCTCCAGCGTGGGTCCCCCATGGGGGTCACAAGTCCTGCCAGCAAACCTGCTCCAGCGTGGGCTCCTCTCTCCATGGGGCCACAGCTCCTGCCAAGGAGCCTGCTCCAGCGCAGGCTTCCCACGGAGTCACAGCCTCCTTYGGGCATCCCCCTGCTCTGGCACGGGGTTCTCCACGGGCTGCAGGGGATATCTGCTCCGCCATGGACCTCCATGGGCTGCAGGGGGACAGCCTGCCTCACCACGGTCTTCACCAGGGGCTGCAGGGGAATCTCTGCTCCGGCGCCTGGAGCACCTCCTCCCCCTCYTTCTCCACTGACCGTGGTGTCTGCAGGGCTGTTTCTCTCACATATTCTCACTTCTCTCTGGCTGCTGTTGCACAGGGTTTTTTTTCCCCTTCCTAACTATGTTATCCCAGAGGCACTACCACCATCGCTGATGGGCTCAGCCTTGGCCAGCGGTGGGTCTGTCTTGGAGCTGGCTGGCATTGGGTCTGTTGGACATGGGGCAAGCTTCTGGCATCTTCTCACAGAAGCCACCCCTGTAGCCCCCCACTACCAAAACCTGGCCACGCAAATCCAACACAGGTGGGTTCAGGAGACTTTATAGAAGGGGAAGAAATGGGGCAACGGCAGCGGGGCATTGGAGGGGAGTCTGGGTCTCATCCCAAGTCTGAGCCCAAGCATTGCCTCTGCCTCCCACGCCAGCGATGGGATCGAAATGAGAGGGTCAGATGGATGGAGGCTTGTGGTCATCAGTGCACAGACAGGTCATTTCTGCAGGGAGATGGGACAAACCCTACCACAACCCCAAGAGACTCATCCCAGACCCCAGAGAGTGCCCTGAGGGCAGGAGGGGGCGGGTGGCACAGACCCCAACGGCAGCACCACAGAGCACTGGTGGACATCAGCCCAGCTTCCAYGCAGAGATCTGCTCCCTGGGAAGGCGAGATGCAGCTGTGGTCTGCGTGCGAGGAGGGGGTGAGGACCCAGTGGGAACCCATGTGGGACGATGGTGAGTGGGAGCATGGGAGGGGACCTGGCTGTGACTTGGGGATGAGGCAAGCCAGGGCTTCTTGGAGGAGAAGAAAGGTGGAAACAGACTTCCTTGAAGATTATCTCATGTTTGCACAACTTCTCTGGAAGAAGAAAGGAGAAGAAAACAAATCAAATGTGCTGACGACTCTGGTTTGGAAGATGCGGTCTGCAGGACATTGGGTCTGGTGGCCTGGCATGGCAGCGGGGTAACCATGCGGAGAGCTGGGCACAGCACTGCTGGTTTCTAATGCCACTTTCCCCAGGAAAGGGCTCTGCAGGAAGAAAACACCCAACACACAGCCCCTGAGCCCCCTTTTACAGTCTCGCATCCCCCCCCAGCTCTCCCACCTTCCCTTTTGCAGCTCCTACCACGTCCCCGATGTACAGACCCTTGAGTCCAACAAGCCACCCAGTCACACCACCTCCTAGACATCGGTTAAAATCAAAGGGCTGTAATTAAAGGAGAACTGAGGTGATGGCTTTTTCCAGCCAACATCGCCTCACACAGAAAACCTCATGTGCCACGCTCTGAGCTCCCTTTTCAGGCACACAGTCACTCCTCCTTTCCCCTAGCTAATTCATCCTGTCCCCTGTCCCATCAGAAGCATTAGTAGATGCCTCCACCATCTGCTCTTCATAAAGCAAATCATTGCATGTGGGGTATTTGGAGGCCTGGAGAGGCCCCACGAGGCTCTCTGGAGGACTGGGCTTCCCTCTGTGTCCCTGCCCCAGCAGTGGACCTTTGGGCTTGGCTTTAGTCTTCTCCAGCCCCTTCAAAACTGYCGTGCCCGGGATGGTCCCAGCAACCTCCCGGGCCATCCCCACCAGTGGCACAGCCTCTTCTCCAGGTGTGGAGCTCCAGGGCCTCCCCCATATTTGCCTGCTTAGGCAAATGCAAAGGCAAGCAGCCATCTGTGCAGAGCGAAGAGAAGGGACGGGCTGTGCACATGATTTTATTGGTGTCCGGACCAACTGCAACCTCCCTGTAATTTATAATTGAATACAAATTCTTTGACTGAGGAAAAACCCTACTTTAGGAATTAAAATGGGTAAGCATGGACAAAAAAAAAAACAGCGTAGAGATGGGAAATATTCTCTGACTCATACAATGTTTTGTTTCTTGAGTAGGTAATCATAAAAATAATAGTTTAACAGGGTATGTGAATCCTCTGCATACGATAACTGCCAGAGAAAATGGAAGAGCACAAAGCACTTGCACGCCGGGGATGCTGGTCCCTGATACYGACACCACCAAAGCCCTCTCTGGAGGAAGCCTTCAGCCATCATCCATGGCCAAAAAAGGCAAAGGCAAAACTATAACAATAACCGACTTTCAAAAATTCACCAGAGCATTCCTGCCATGGCTAGGAATAATAGAATTGGAAAAGGTGGTAATAAATGTGTCGAGGGAAATAGTATTACAAACGCTACAGTAGATAGCAAAAAGACCTTACMAACAGAGGTCAAATCTAGATCTCAAATGGTGATACAAAACCAATTAGCATTAGACAATCTATTAGAGGCCAAAGGAGGGGTTTGTGCTCTCATTAACACCAGTTGTGGTTTCTGTGTAGACCAAGACAAAAGAATAGAAACAGATGTAATGACAATCCAAAGCCACCTAAAGGTTTTTCATAAAATTAAAAAAACCAAACCCTTTTGATGGGTGGGGTTGGACACCAGACATTGGCGGATGGTTTGGAAACGTACTTAAAATGTTGTTCAAATCTATATGTATAGGGCTAATGGCTATAATAGTAACCTATGTGTCTGTTCAATTAATTATTGGTTGTGCTGAGATCATGTGTCTACGCAGCAGGCAATTACTCAGCAAGAGATAAAGCTGATGCAATCACAAGGGAGAGAAAAAGAAATGAAAGCAGAAGAAAACCAACTCTTTAATATACAAGTATAAAGGCTGCCCTGGGGTCCCAAGTGTCCCTGCCGTGTCCATTCTCTGGTTCCATGGACCCTGCTTGGAGGGGATCAGAAGTGGGGTGTCTGTGGGACCGGTCCATTCCCTGTGGGTCTGGGAACCAGAGGTCTCATGGGCACCAAGAGGCAGGTGGAGATCTCTGGGGTGCACCAGGAGATGCTTCAGCTTGAGGAAGCCTTTTAAACTGTTGCCTTTACTCTTCAGGAGCCTTCAGACTGTGGAGACACCCTGTTTGCTTGGGCTTGGTGCTGACAGCTGTGCAGGGCTCTCCCAGGACAGCAGGTCCTGGTTTGCCCAGACCTCCCCATAGGACCCACAACCACTGACCTAGCCAGGTGCCCTTCTCCGGTCCTGGGTCCGGACCCTCTGCCAGGGGTTTCTGATGTACGTGATGGTGTCACAGCACTGGTAGTGGCCTCAGTCCTGTCCCCATCCCCAGGTGACAGCAGCCGCAGAGGACTGTGCTGGTTGGAGAAGGCAGCTCCAAAGGATGGCCCAAGACCTTGGCCCCGGCCCCACCATGCTGGATGCCATGGGCTTGGTGCCCCACAGCTGGCTCCCCCTGCTCAGGGGCACCAGCTGCCTCTTCTTCCTCTGTCCCAGCTTCCTCCTACTCCTGGTGGCCTGGGCCGCCCTGCACTGCTGGCGCAGCACCTCCAGCACATGCCAAGGGGTAGGAGGGATGCTCCGGGCCAGCACTTCCCAGGGAATCTGGCAGGACAAGGTCCTGTGGGAACCTGCTCCCACTCAGCAGCATGGCTGCTGGCTGGGGAGCTGGCAGGGACCCACATGCACTGTGGGGCAGGGGCTGGTGGAACCCACATGCACTGTGGGATGGGGCAAGAGGCCTCTTGATGGGCTCAGCTGGGGCTGAGGTCACAGTGATGCTGGTTCTTTGCCGGCAGGTCTCTGTCAGGAGCCGACGCTGGGGAAGGCGGATGAAGGACCAGAGTGGAGGTGAGGCCCTGCTTGGCCCCGGCGCCAGCTCCTCTAGGTGGTGGGATGCTCCTCCTTGCTCGGCTCTGGGCTCCCAGGCACACTGCGCTCACCRCCTGCACGGTGCCTGGCAGGACCTCCCCATCCAGTTGGAGCCCTGGGGTCTGTGCTGCATCCGTGCCACAGCTGTCAGGAGAGGGCACCAAGACCAAGCAAACAGGACATCTCCATGGTCTGAAGGTTCCTGAAGAGTAAAGGCAACAGTTTAAAACACTTCCTCAAGCTGAAGCACCTCCTGGTGCAACCCAGAGATCTCCACCTGCCTCTTGGTGCCCATGAGACCTCTGGTTCCCAGACCCACAGTGTGTCAGGGTCACCCCTCAGCACTGATGGGTTTTGCCTCTGCCGTGAAAGCATCCCTGGAGGTGCTGCGGCCAAAATCCTGTTCCCCAGGAGCTGGGAGCACCGGCAGCGGGGCTGCCAGGGTGGCTGTTGCTCAGGTACTGGCTGGGCATCGCCCAGCTGGTGGCGAGTGATGGCTTTTGCATCACTTAGTGGCGTTTTTTTGGTGGTTTCCTTTTTTTTCCCCTTATTAAATAGTCTTGGGGAAAGAAGGAGGAAGTGGGGGGGACGATCAGAGTTATAGCATTTGTCTTCCCAAGTCACCGTTACGCGTGATGGAGCCCTGCTCAGCTGGCAATGGCCGAACACCTGCCCGTCAGTGGGAAGGAGTGAATGAATCCCTATTTTGCTTTGCTTGTGCGTGCAGCTTTTGCTTTACCTATTAAACTGTCTTTATCTCAAYCCACRAGTTTTCTCACTTTTGTCCTTCCAATTCTCCTCCCCATCCCAAAACCTTGGCAGAGATCACCCGTGAGCTCCCCGTGGCCCCTGGCATGGAGGGGATTTCCTCGGCTGTACGTGGGTAAATCCCTTGTCTGCTTCAAGCATCCCCTGTCTGTTCTACCTGCCCAGGGAGCTCTGCAGAGAAATCCTTCCTCTGCAGCACAGCTCAGATAGATACACTAAAGTCCTGGGGAAGACGTGGCAGCCGGGCTGTGCTCGTGCACGGCATGCATGGGGCAATGCAAGGGACAAGCCGAAAGCTCCAAGCCCCAAACCGATAGTTTTGCACCTAAAAGCCCTCAGAGCAGTCTTCAGCCCCTTTTGGGTCCCCTTGAAGTGAGTGCCCAAATGCCCAGAGCATCCCTGCAGCACCCTCCCGTCCCCCTCCCTGCCTGCCCCAGGGAGACCCATGAAGTTTCRGGAGGCAGTGGGAAGAGCCCCCATCCCACCCCAGCCCCTTGACTGGCTCCATGCCCCCACCAGCCAGCAGCAGCAGTTGCTGGGGCTGGGAGAAGAAAGGACATCACTTGCCAATACCACATGAAGTAAACCTTTATTTTGTGGCTGTGCTCAGTGGGCAGGGGCTGGCAGGGCCGGCAGCACCCCAGGAGCTTGTGCCCAGCTGGTGGATGTGGTGTAGGGCTCTGGGGAGTCAGTGCTGTCCCTCAGCATCGGGGACATCCGCAGGCCTTTCCAGGAGGATGACTATAAACCTTCCTTCCCACCAGGATGTTGGGTAGCCTGCACCAGGGCACCCGCTCTACATCACGGGTCAGGAAGTCCTTTCCATTTTTGAAGCTTCTCAACTGCTTTCTCCACCCAGGTCATCTCTGGGTTTGCGCAGAGCTTGGTCCCGTTCCTGGTCTCAAACCTGCCGAGGTGAAAGGTGAAGCTTGGTGAGAAACGAGAGCTATAATCCCGCTCATGTCCATGCCATCCTCCTTTCCCTGCACTCCTTCTCCTTTCCCTTTGGCCCTGCACGCTGCCCCTGGGTACTTGGTGTCCTACAAGCAGCTCATCCTGCAGCCCAGTGCCTCTAGAGCTTGTGCAGACCCTTCGGGAGCTGCAATGGACTTGTGTCCTTAACTCTGCCCTGTCAAAGTGGCCAGACAGTCACGTCCTCCCCTCTTCACGCTGGAAGACAGCCACTTGTGGAGGACACGCAGACCTGGCCCGGTCCTGTCCCCAGATGGGATGGATGAACTGAACCCACGGTGGCCCAGGAGACAGCACAGCGGTGGGGAAATTACCAGGACTTACACAATTGCTGGGGAAAAACACTCGTTGGGAGTTATGTAGAAACCCTTCAGGTTAGCCAGCCGGATACGGGACTTTATGTAATTGAAGCAGCACTCAGGCGGTGTGTAAGGGGCTGGAGAAGACAAAGAGAGATGGTGAACGCTGGCTTTGGAAAGCAGTCTTTAAGACCTTCCCCCGTGACAAGGCTGATGCACACAACATCCCCCAAGTTCTGTAGATGCTGCCATGAGGAGCTCCAGGTGCCCTCCTTCCTTCCCGGGGCAGGAGGATGCTCCAGGTTATYGTCCAGCACCAGCAGCCCTGCAGCCGGCTTTGCCAAAGCCACCCATCCTTCCCTGCACCCCGGGACGTGCCGCCCTGCCCCAACCAGGGGGTTGCTCCTCCTGCCAGCAGCACCGTCCCCGCTCCACACCGGGGTTTCTTGCCTGACATCCCCAATGGGACGACCCCGAGCCCTGACCCGCAGCGGTGGCCCAGGAGGTGCCTTACCTGTATCACAATGTGGGGAGAGGGCGAGCAGCATCGCGAGCAGCAGGACCGTCCTTGCACCGAGCATGGTGGCTGCGTGGGGGCTCATCCTCGCAGGGTGCTGCTCTGCGTCTTTGGAGGAGCTCAGCTGCGAGCTGCAATTTATCCTCTCCACCCCTCCCCACATTATCCCATTTCCAAAGAATTTTGACCAAATTCAAGGGAAAGACCTGTATGTTTTCTTCAGCTGAGGGGATTTCCACGTCACGTGGGATCTTCAGGATTACTGACCGAGATGATAACTAGAAAGACTGAACAGACTACAGCAACTTCTGCGTTCATCAAGACGGGTCTGTGGCAAAGCCGCAGGGTCCATGAGGGAAGTGAAATCCTCCTCCACCAAGGCGTAAACTCAAGGGCTCCCAAACCCACAGAGCGGGGATTTGCAGCAATAGGAAATGCGAAGCCTGGCTTTCCACACAAAGTCATTTTTCAGCCCTGGAGCCAACATAAACATGCTGGAGATGGTTGGATGCTTTGTGAAATTCCCAGGGAGCATTAAGAAGAAACACAGTGACCGCTGCTGCCACCTGCCCTCTGCGGCTCGAAAGCTGCAAGATGTCAAATACTGCCAGAAATTGCATCACATTCCATGCTGTTCCTATGGAAAAGAACACAAGTTTTCCACCAAAAATCCCTGTTTATAGCTGGGAAGCATGGAGTGAAGGGGGAAGAAGTGGGTGCAGCCAAGYCCTCCCTTGCAGATGAGGCTGGCTTCAGGGCATGGCAGGAGCCTGAATCAGGCTGAAAGAAGTGGAAGGAAAAGTTGGTGTTCAAAGTTCTTGGGTGTTTTTCCAACATCTTCCTCCCTTCACAGCCTTGAAGCCTCCCAGATCCTGCAGGGACCTGCAGAAAGGGGGTCAGCCTCTCTGTGTTAACCTGGGGACAGCTTCCCCCCACTGTGCTCACCCATCCTTACCCAGCCGCTCAGACCACCAGACCCTTGTGCAGGTCCTTGCCAGTCATGCACAGCCCCTGCTCTGAAGCTTATTTCCCCATTCCCTCTTTTTTTCTAGGCTGTAAGTGGATACATGGAGCAGCAGGGTCCCATGCAGATCCCGGGGCACCACAGTCCCCCCTCATCCACTGTGAGCTACCCAAGGGGCCACCTCAAGCCCTTCTTCACTTTGGCACCCCCCAGCCACCCTCTGCCCCTTTGGAGCAGGACATTATGCCTGGGACTGTGTCATCCTTAGGTGCCTTTTAAAAAACTTGGGGGAAAACCACCCAATGCTGAGAACTGCTCTGGTCATGCCCGGGTCTCCTCAACCCCAGCTGCAGTAGGAGACACACCTCCTGCTGATGAAGGCTTAAGGAGCCCAGGCGGGGTATGCCGAGGGTCTTCCCAACCTAGTAGAAATACTTAAAATACATACGCAGACCTCTGTAGCTGCTGTGCTTTGTCTCAGCTCCTATGGAGAGATGGAGTCCCTACGTCTCAAAAGCATGACTTGGCCCAGGAGGAGCTGGCATGAGGCCACCCATGCTGTGTAGCTGCCAGAGGACTAAAAATAAAGCATTTCTAAACAGGTCCCACAATCCCTAAGGTCAGTGCCATTCCTTCCTGCATGTGTTCAGCCCAGTGACTCAGTGTCTCCCTGGGCTGTAACAAACTCCTCGTGCCCTCCTGCTGATCCCCGAAAGCATCTTGCCTTTCTCCCACAGCTTTGCAGGTGCTCCCTTCCCTTCTCGGCCACTTCCCCACCTCTGCTCTGCCCCAGGCTTCCTTCTCACAGACTTGCGTGGCTCTCCAGGAGCCTCTCCCCAAACCGGGGTCATGGCTGCTGGGACCAGAGTAACCTCCCATCCCATGGAGACCGTCCCAGCAGACAGCCTTTTGGAGACCACGACACTCTGCGAGCTGCAGCCAAACTGGCAACGCCGAGCTGGGGACACGGGCCATATTGCTGCTCCCGATGCATTTTTGTCTTGCCTGTGGTGTGCACAGGAGCAGGGCCACCAAGCACAGGTGGCATGATGCTGTCATACCCATGGCAGATGTCCTCAAGCTGGGGGAACGCAGGCTCCCCTGCAGCCATGGACCAAGGGAGCGCACAGCCTGCCCTAACCATGCCTGGGGCAAAGCCACTACCCCAGGGCTGGACCCTGATCAATGCAGAAGGATTTTGGGGTTGGATAGGCATGGTCTTGCTGCAAGCCCATGGCATGTCTCCCCATGGCCTGGGACTTCACCCGACCACTCCTCAGCTATGGGGGATGCGTTGGGTGGGCAGACAGGACAGCACATAGTGCTGGTGGCTGAACAAGTACAGGGGCACCCAGCATCAGGGGTGTTAACAGATAACCCAGGGTCAAGGAAGAGGGAAGAGACTGCTTTGGATGGAGAGGACCTTGAGAAGTAAAAACACTAGTGGGGGCCTGCTTCTGCAGAGTTGTGCTTGCTTATCTGGCAGAAGATCTGGCYTGGGATGCTCTGCTTCCCCTTTCTCAGGTTTTCAAGCCATTGCTATCGCAGCCAGACAATTCATGACTCCCTGGTGACCCTTTGCTGTTTATTCTTCTACTTTTTGGGAAGGGAAAGGCTGATGTGCAGTCATTAACTGATAAGTGCTGGAAAGCCCCACTGCTGGTCCAAGTTCCCTTTTCATTTGGATGGGCTCTGGAGAATTTGCTTGTTTACATAAAAAATGAACAGCATCCTTTTGATTCTGCAAGAGGAGGAGGAGGGAAGCTTGGGGGACACCTCAGGTGCAGCCTTTGCCAGCAATGGTGCCAGTGTGGGGAGAAAGGAGCTGGGCAGAACAAGCCCCATGCTTGGAAATGGRGTCTCAGCAGATAACTGAGCACACCCAGCTATGCTGGAAAACACAGCCACACGGTCATTGTGCTGCTCGGGAAAACACAGGCTCTGCGCTGCAAAAGCAGCTGGGCTGCCAAGGCAGGAGAGAGGTGGCTGAGCATCACCTGGGCATCACTGAGTGCCTGAAACCTGTTCCCAAGGAGGCAGCGGGAGGGTTAGGAATAAGCTTTTCCCTATTATCTTCTGTTCTACCCAGTCACTTTGAGATTTCTCCATTTACAATATGAAACATTCTAGTTTTTCTTCTATTAAAACCTCAGTTTTCAGAGTGTAAAGCCCCTCCACATTTCTTTAGAGTGCTCACTCAAGGGTCTCCCGAGCTCCATTTTGAAGCTCTGGTTGACTCAGGATACAATCACAAACCAAAGGCGATGCTCTCGTTCCTTCCCGGAGTCAGCACTCACCCTGCAACTCCAGGAAYGACTGTGCCAGGTCCTACAGCTTGGAAAGACACTTTAAAAAGAGGAAAATGAGAGCATCTTCCAAAACCTGCTTCCTACACCTGGACACGGGGGACCACCAAGTACTGGAAGCTGGTGATCCAAGTCGCATCCTGTGTGGTAAGTCCTGCCCGGCATCACGAGACACGGAGGCTGCGGGAAGGTTGTGTCCAGGAGCCCTTCCCCAGGGGATTATCTGCACTGAGCCACCGGGCAAGCTCGCTCACTGGCGCAGGGGATAGAGCAGAAACTCACCGCGGCTGGGCAGGGAACCCTCACCACGATGGCCAAGCAGAGAGGCAGGGGTGAATGCACCTGGACGAAACTGGAAGCTGCCACTTCACTAAGGAAGAGGAAAAAAAGTATGTGATGCCAGTTTTCTCAAATGCACTGAAAAGGAGCCATTTTTCCATTTTTCTCCAGCGAGGTTGATCAACTGCCTCGAGGTTAAGCGAAGGATGGATCTGGGGTGTCAGGAGGAGCTGCTGCTCCCAAGGGAGACTCTGCACTGGGGAGGCTTCTATGTCAGGTAGCAATCAGGGGAAATGATGCTTGGTGAGGACTTCAGCCTCCTTTTTTCAACCCTGACCTTTTTTGAACTCCTAGAGTTAAAGACAGCAGCGGAGAGCTGCTTCAGCTCAGCTTTTAAAGCAAAGCTGTGATAACAGAAAAAGAATAGGACATGGAAGCAATTTCAGCCTAAGTTTTAGTGGTTTAATTCTGAACAGAATTAGTCCTGATAACTCCAAGGCAGCAGCAGAACAAGATATGAATTTACTTGTTCCTTAGTTTTTGATTAGGATAAAACCCAGCAATCAGAAAAATAAATTCAGTTGAAAGAACTCGATGAGAAAGATACATTAAGGTCCCTAGATATCGTAATAAAAAAGTATTCATGCCGACTATGGTCTGAGTTGGCAAGCTGACATCGCATCCTTCCTTGGAGGGCTCCTCTCACTTCTTTCTATTATTTTCTTAAATTATTTCTTTGTGGCCTTGTAGCTCATTTGGCAGGATTCAAGGGTGCTTCAGAAATGAAGCTTCCTCCATCACCCGAGATGGTCTCTGAAGAGGTATGACCCTGGAGAGTCCTGACAACCTCTGTGTTCACCCAAGGGGGACTTCAGCTACAAGAGCAGCCCTCGCAGTGATGTGAACAGGGACACAATCCTCATAAAAGTGGAGATTAAGCAAATGCAAAGCATGGAAGAATCACAGCCACACAGCAGAACCGCGGCTGTGCAACGGGAGAGCCAAAGCAGCCAAGGGGACATCCTGCATTCTGCAAAGCCAGCATTATGAAAGTGGTGGTATATTAGCTTGACCAGAGGCTGCCCTAAGCACGAGCGTGCTTACGCAACGTGTCATAGAAAAACCACCACGCTGAGCAGGGACAGACATTTCATAAGTCACAGTCCAAGTCTCAAACCAGAGAGGATGGAGACTGCAGGGTCTCACCTTCACAGGAATAATGGTGCCCCTCACACATCACCCTGGAGAGAAGTCAGGGCTTGGAGAAGACAATGGCAGAGGTGTCTCACTGCCAGGTCCAGACTGCAGGGAGCAGTGAGAGGGGACAAGAACAGGAGCCAAGGGTGACCCCAGCACAGGCAGTGTCCTCACTAGTGAGGTGAGGTCCCACAGGGTCTGAGCATGGAGGGCAGAGCCAGGTGCTGGTAACAGGCTCCATCAACAGTCCCAGACACACCAAAGTGAGGAACCAGACCCAGGATCCATTTGGGAGGGTTAGGGGGCATCCATGCAGCAGCAGCAGCAGATGGGGACAGACAGGGCTACAATAGCAAAGGGTCCATCCAGCCAGGAGACAAGATACCTACAGCATAGGTCCAAGGTCTATCCAAAAGACAGGGCCAGAGCCAGGACATCAGACCAGCACTCTTACAACACATCCAAAGCTGGGACTAGAGGCTCAAGCCTGAGCTTAAATGGGGCTCCTGGGCTTTGGTCAGAGGGGGTGTGTGTGTCTGGGTGGGGAGTCCATCCACAGGTGAGGCTGGTCAGGGTGATTAAGGCCAATTAGTGCCCTCAAGGCCTGCCACTGTGCCATCTGATGGATCCTGTGGGGATGTGAAGGCATGGAGGTGAGCCTGTGTGGAGTCCCAGTGACTCCTTGTTCTCATACGGTCAATCAAAACAGTTGGCTAATGAAGTGGTGGAGAGGGTTTGCACTGATGCAGAGTTGGAAACCAAAGATGTGGGTCAGCAAGGGACCAGAAGGGACACACCATGACCACGGGACCCCTGTCTCCTGTGGGCTGGGGGGAAACCTCGAGGCAGAAGCACGTGTCTTGCACACTAAGTGCAGAAGGCAAGCCTTGTCCCACCTGAGCACGACAGACTTGGCATTAGTTATCTCCTGGGCCAAATTCTACACCTGAGGCAGCCCATGGACCTCCAGGAGGTGCATGGGCATCCTTCACACAAGGTCTTTCCTTGCACTGTCAGACATAGAGAAGCCAGGGAGCAGCAGCGAAGCCGGTGAGCGTGTGCCACCAGCTGGCCGAGGGACCAGGCATCCAAAACCTCCCTCGGTGCTCCGGAGCCACAGCCCCCGAACGGCCCCACGCCAGCGCCTGCGCTCGCTCTGTATGTCGGAAATGATTCATCACTGTCGGGGCTGACTTGTTTACACAGCCTCCCCCTCCCTCGCCCACACTCTCCCCATAACAGAGAGGAGAAAAGAAAAGAAAAAAGTGCTTCCCTTTCCACAGAGATTCTTATCCCCAAAATGACCTTTCTGGCCTGGTGATTCTTCTGGGGGAAGTTTTCACAGACGGCACCACCTTCCCAGCACGCTGGCGGTGCTGGAGCATGGGGCAGGGCGGCCGCGTGGCACAGGGCTGGGGCATGGCTGGCACGAGGGCTCCTGGGATGCAGGGGAGATGCTCGTCCCTGACCCTCTTGCTCCTTCCAGCTCCCCACTCCAGGCAAGCCCCTGGGCACTGACTCTTGTATTGCGTTGCCTTTCCCACCTCTCCTCCCCGACACTAGAGAGGAGCACACAAGGGCAGCCCAAGCCCCGGCTGGGGTGGAAGAGGTCCTAGCTCAGCCCTTGGCCTCTTGCCCCCTTGCAGAACAGACTTGGAACGTAATGTTTGTTTTCTGTGGGTTGCTGTTTGGTTGTAGTTTTGCTTAAAAAAAGCCAAAACCCGGCTGTTTTTTCAGTATTGCCTTAGCAGGATGGGAAATGTGACTCCCTGTGAGAAAATATATTCCCTGCAAATTTTTGGCAAGACCGAAGCCCTTAAGCAGTGAAGAGATGGAGCAATAGCCCAGCCGCATCAGTTGCGCCAGCTTTGCCGTCTCTCGGCGATGCTGGGATTCTCCCCACGGTGCTTAATCATATGCGTTCATCTCCGCACCTCTCCAGCAACCAGGCTTGGTCACCCAGCCCTGGGCTGAATCCCCTGAGGACAAGAGTTTTTAACATAGGGACTTTATTACTTTTACTTCTAAAAAAAGGTAAGAACATATATCTCATGCACACACTCGATACACAAATGAATCAGAGCTTGTAACAGTCACTGCGCTCTACAGCAAATGACATTTTAAGCCCCAGGAACCGGTGACAACCACAGGCTCCTCTGTCCTTCTGCACCGGCATTCACCTTGTGCCCACCGCACGGCGTAAAGCAAGGAGGAACAGTGGTCCCCCCCCTGCTCTGGGTTTTAACTGCCCCCCATGAGGGGTGCCAGCGCCCTGCCTGCTAACAGCCTGGAAACGGGAGAGGGGAGCAAGGCGAGCACAAGGATGGATCCAGGCTGGAGGAGCAGCTCCTCCTGATGAGTGCCAGCGTGACCATGGCAGCTGGAAGACAGTGGGAGCCGGTCATGGAGCTGAAACCGGTGTCCTTACAAATACCGTGGTGGGACTCAAAGTGATCAGATCTGCCCGGTGCACACTCATCTCCCCAGCATCGCTCCAAGCCAAGGACCTCACCCGTAGCCAGACAAGACAAGTGTCCACTCCATTTGCTGTAGCGCCTGCGGAGCGACCCAGCTCCCATGGACATGCACAAGCCATCCAAGACCAGCAAGAAAATAGACAAGGCACAGTGTTTTCCAATGTTCCTAGAAAGGTCTTGACTCCGCAATGCTCCAGTAGCAAGGACAGGACATATTACATACATTCAAATGGCTACAAAACTTTACTACAAAAATAAAATTTCTAGTGTTTCATATAATAATAATGCCATAGTACACCACCTCATGAATTGCGAGGCCACGAACCCCAGCCGTGCGCAAGCGGGGCGGATGGGGAGGCAGCGCTGACAGCCCCCGATTTACCCTTCAGGTAAATCAACCCCAGCCAGTGTTACACAGCCGGGCTGCACGGGAGTGCTGCTGCACAAGGAGAGGTATCACCCCAAATTCCTAATTACAATTAATCTGATTGCATTCTGTACTTGCAAAGCCTGAGGTGAATCCCTGGCTCCTCTCTCTCAAGTCAACAAAATGCAGAAATAAGGGATTGAACGATGGCAGGAAACAAACACCGCTGCAGTCTATCCTCTCCACCTCCAGGGCTGGATGGATGCCCTGAAGTGCGATCTGATGGATCTAATAGGCCGCCTTCCTCTAGCTCTGCTTTACAGCTGGCCCGTCATTTTTGCTTTGATTATCTTGCTTATTATGTGTTTTGCTTTCTTTTTTCTACGTGCATATTTATACTTTGGGATCTGATCCACTGGGGTTGGTTAGAGGAGGATCTGACCCTTGATATGTATGTCTACCTACAAAGCATCATATCGTGAAGACCTTTGCACGCTCCAGCAGAATTCATACTGGAGTCAATGTTTAATAAGGGCTTTCAGGAACTGACCACAGATAAAAGATAATGCTTACATACAGCAATGTCTAGATGTGTAAAAATCAAAACAACTTGGATTAAAAAAAAAACCTGGTACTGTTACAGTGCTTTAATAGCCTGGTGATCAGTGCTGGACAAAAAAGAAAAACTACAATGCGGCTGAAGTGTAGGACCATGAACAGGCATTTTGTGCTTTTTTGTGGCTCAGCAAACGTGCTTATTTCTAGAGAAAATATGGGACCAGAAGGATGGTATGTCTGCTGTGGTGGAGTAATTCCTATATGACTAAATCCAGAATTGCATTTAGCTCCTCCAAGAGAGTGCTTCCTGGGTTTTGTGCTTGCAGGGAACAGCAAAACCCCTCCAGTGTTACCACAGGAATAGCAAAACTATTGGGTGACTTCTTGTTTTCTCCTGTTTGCAAAGGCTCATCCACATTATCCTGCCCTGGTGTTGGACGCAGCTGGACACAAGGTGCATCAGCTGGCAGAAGGGTTTTATTGCAGTTGATTTGGCAAGAACCAGGTCTCAGACTAAATCTGCAAGAAGAAATGCCGATAGTTGTTGGAGAGAAAGGTGGCCTGATTTCAAGGAGGAGATAGATTGTGGGTTGCCAGCTCCTCTGAACGTGAAATCTGTAGCACTGACCTTCAGTCCCCTAATCAGATGCAGTTTTCATCACCTCTGTCTGAAAAGCTAGACTACCCCTTGTGTCTCCAGCAAGAGTTAACGGGGTATTTGATCAGCCCAAGGAGAGCCAGCACCCAGCTGACCACCAGCATCCACCTTGGTCTGACAGAGCAGTGACCTGAAGTGCAAAGAAAGAAGCAGCAGAGAGTTTAAGTGCAAATCTGCACCAAAAAGTGGTTTTGGTGTTAAGATTGCTCAGGGTGGCTGAGCCCGAGTCCAGCACTGGGCTGTGATGAAATGCAGAAAAATTCCCAACAGCAATTTGGAAATTCACTTCTGCCCACCACCTGGCAAAGAGCCACCAAGCAGCTCTAGAACAGCAATAGCCTTTGTACATAACAGTGCCAGAAAGAAAAAAAAGCATCTCATCTATTTCCAAAATACCGTCACTGGTCAATGACGACTTAGATATATTTCTGGACATTCTGCTCTGCAAAAAAATCAGTTTTCTCTGGTATTTTTATTCCCTGCCTTGCTTCGTACTGGTCACCAGTTCAGCATAAACTTAGCTTTCCTGCAGCAACACACGTATAGTTTAGCCCAAAAATGTCCACGCCATAAAGCATTCAGATTACTTCCATTGGATAGACATTGTTTTGATGTTCCTCCTTCTGGTAGAGCAAGCCCTGTACCATTTCTCTTGACATTTCTTCTGTTTTTACTCCAAATTTTAGATATAGCCATACAACAGCAACACTGCAAGCTATCAGACCACCTACCACAGAAACTGGGATGACAAAGTGCATTTGAGATCTTGACAAGAAGCTGGGAAGAGGCAGATCATTTGGTCTTTCTGTAATCATCTGCACTCTGGCTTGGCCCAAGAATGCTTGACTAGTAAAAACTACCGTATCTGAAGGATCTTGCTTTCCTACAGGTGATGAATAATCAA
Organism: Phoebastria nigripes; assembly: GCA_035582835.1. NCBI lineage: Eukaryota > Metazoa > Chordata > Aves > Procellariiformes > Diomedeidae > Phoebastria > Phoebastria nigripes. The sequence goes on from JAYKAV010002430.1 coordinate 378,893, forward strand.
ATGTTCTAGTACCAAAAGCATCTGCAGAGTAACTGGCAAYCTTGTTGGTATGGACAGAAGGACCTTCGTCTACAGCAGTTGTGGGGTTTAGAGTAGAAACTGAAGTAGTCTCTGGTGGAACTGGTGTGGCTAGGACTGTGGCGATCTCCATGCTGTCCAGAATGGAGGGGAGATCTGAACTAAAACTGCTAGAAGCAGTGTCTGGTGCGTTGGCTCTTGCACTTGTAGCATCCAGGGATTCATCTGTAGAAAGTACAGGATGGCCTGATCCTTTAGTAATGGCCATGGGGTCTGAATCTGAGCTAGAAGAAGTCATGTCTCGAAGGTCAGCTGTAGTATTTGCAGTACGTCCTACAGGTTCTCCTGTAGATCCTATGGCGTTGTCAGAGCCATGCACAAGAGCTGTGGGATATGGGGTGGGCTGGCTGGAGACCAAGCCTGCTGCAAAAGCTGTTGAAGGTGCAGGAGATTTTAAGGAATCTCTGTTTGCTTCTGGAGTGACTTCAGAGCGGGCAGCAACTTCCTGTATCACGGGGAAGGATCCTGCAGGGAGCTGGGTGGTGTCCTGCGTGGCTGGTGGGGACTTGCTGGATGCCTCCATCCTGGCAGAAGGAACATGTATTCTCTCCAAAACTGTTGTGCCAGTCCCTTGGAAGAAACTAGTTGGAGCAGTGGCTTGAGATGGAGCCGTTACTGTAAGACCAACATGTTTCTGAAAAACACCGGACTCTTCTGGTGCCGCTGCTGAGGTGGCATCATGTGGAAGTGGGGAGGCTGCAGCCTTTTTCTGGTCGAGTTTCTCTACGATCTTCTTCACCCACTCTGCCTCTGGATCTGCACAAATCTCCATGGACTTCAGAGTAATAAATCTGAAAATAAAAAGGGATCACTTACTGGATAAAAAACCCACTTGTTTTAGATGATCAGCGTAATAGGGAAGGCATGCAGAGAGCAACACTGACTCTCTCAAGCCCATAGTAAACACCACGGGGTTGGATGGATTATTTATTTCAGGGAGGGCAGGTGCCTCTGAGATCTGATTGAATGAGGAGCAGCTGAACATGACTCATGGGTGAAGGGTTTCCCCCTAAGAAGTTTTTCTCTTTTGAAAGCATTGTCCTGACATTTGGACGCAGTATTTGCCTCCAGCGCTCAGCACAGGAAACTCTGCAGGCACCAGCTGCCCAGGGGCAAGCGTCCATGAAGACAAAACCCTCTGATTTACTGAGGTGAGACTTGCCAGGGTCAGCATAGAAGGTTCACTTTGGAGCAACCTCCTGGGCTGCAGTAAAGGGGTCTCGATGGTGCCTCACCTCCAGGGTAAGTCAAAACCAACAATTATTCTGGGGAAAAAAATGCAGTTTTTCTCATCCAGTCAAGCTCACAAGTCTGAATCTGCTTCCAGAGAAAATACCTGCTTTCACAGAAACACATGAGCTCTCGCCCTGTGTGCTTCCACTGCCCCGTTCTGCCAGCATGTACGTCTGTCAGTCCCTTTCCCCATCCCTTTATCCCTGTCTCACTCTGTGTGTGAGCCCCTGATCTCACTTGGAGGCTGTCGGTCTTTAAATAGGGAAAAAAAACCACCCACCCTTCAAATAAATACCAGCGTTCGCTCTGTTTCTGGATTGCTCCTTGCTCCAAAGCAAGGGCATTTGCTGACAGGTTAATGTTTAATCGGTGTTGGAGGGCGTACGACAAGGGAGGCAGGCRGTGGGGCAGCGCTTACATGACGGCTTGTTTGGTGCAGCGGGGTTCAGTCCTGCGGTAGCTCCTTATCCGCTTCGCCGCTATCCCAGATGTAAAATAGCCGCACTCTATTGAACACTTCAGAGGTGCTTTGGGCTGCCCTGAAAAAAGTTTTCAACATATTAAATGTTGGCTTTTTATTAGGTACAATAAAACCCAGCACTTTCTTTTTCCCCTTCTCTGGGGAGAAGGAGTCCAAAGCTCGCAATGGAAGTTTCCAATCCCTGCTAAAATGAGATGCCTCTATGAAGACAAATCCTGCCAGGGCCATGATTGTTTGTATCACCCAAACAGGTGATATGATACCCAGAAAACCGCAAAAAAGCACTGTGAAAATTGTGGGGCTCTCGGGTCACCGTTGCAGCTTGCCTTACAGGATGTGCAAGCACTGGCTGGAGGTCCTTTGTGCAAGGACCTGGACCTGCAAGTCCTCTCCCCTTTGGGTCACAGGAGGACTGCTCTCAGCACAGTGCCCAGAAGACACATTTCTTCATCCCCAAAAGACCTGCTGCAACCATCGCCAACAGGCTCTTGGTGCCGGCAGTGCAGATCAGAGGGCAGGATGCTTGTCCCTCCTTATCTGGATCAGTCATATCTCCTCCTCCTGTTGGAGTTCCCCTCCAGGTGAGCATCCTGCCTCCCTACTTGCTGGTACGTGGTCTCTGAACGCCACTTGGACTCAGAGAAAGGGTGCAGAGAAAGGACCTTTTGGTGAATGATACATCATTCCCGTAGATATCTCAGCAGCCCAGCTTCACAGCACAGTTTCTCACCAAACATCTCTTTTCCATCTCCACCGGAAAATATGGTTTTCATTTTGCAAAGTGTAAAAATAAAACCCCACTTGACCCCTTCAAAGGGCAAAGCCAGTCACACCACTGGGGACCCTTCATTCCTCCACCTACCCCCAGCCTCCAACAACAGGCGTTTGCCAAGTGAGGGGAGGTTGCACAACGCAGCCTGGCAATTTGTTTCTGACGCCCCAGGGTGCAAGGCTTAGAAAAACAAGCCCTGATTTATCCGAGGCCCCCTGTGAAGAAAGGAGCTGGAGTCTGGTTTAGATCATGCAGTCTCTACAAAGTGTTGTCCCAGATTTCCAAATGAATTTGGTGAATTTGATGCAGTTCAGTTGGGAATGATCCAGCCACTGGGTGCAAGAATGAGCATCGCTACAAGAGCACCCTCAGCTCTTTTGATCCATTTACTGGGGAAATGCATGGTTGCAAAGAAATCCCAAGCAAACACTCCTGTGGCCCCTCTACAGAAGTACATTTTAATCTCTAGGTCTCTGTAATGTTAAAGCAAAACTCTTTGTTTACACAATAATGTCTTCTGTGGCACTTTAGGGTCAAGAATACCTGCTCAGGGGCGACTGACTTCCCAATTAACTCTCATTAGCCAGAGGACATACTGCTGGTGTCCTCCACTTTCAGGAGCACTGTTCAACAAACAGGCACAACAAGAAGAGGGCCAGATCTGTCCCTGTGGGCAGTCGGGGAGGTGCATGGCAGGGAGCGGGCAGGGACTGCTCCCAAAGGCTGATAACAGTTAACTGATTTTCCAATTATTGGCATCACAAATAAATGGTTTGCAATTAGCTGAATTCCTGGCGTGTTCTTCCCAGAGTGGAGGAGCTTGGAAAGCACCTTCCAAGGAGAGAGTGGTGTCACAAGGAGCATGGAGCCAGACCTGGTGGTCCCCCCCCTCCTCCTGGGGCACACAACTCCGCTTCTCCGAGCTGCATCTGAGTCTTTGCCAAAGGGGCCTCAGGGACACCTGGGATCTGGGTGCTTATCCACCTGGGACCACCGCTCCTCAGAGGCACTGCTCCTGGGAGCCATTGGTACCTGCTTTTCAGCACGGTTCCTCAAGAGACCCTGGCCGGGGAGCACCACCAGCCTTTCTTTCTGCAGAGCCAGCCTGGTTTCATCACTTTAGAGGAGATGGATGCTTGGCCACAGGTGAGCAGAGCTAGGCAGTGCCGAAGCAGGCAGCGGGTTCCCAGGGTAGGGTAAGCTGCCCAGCAGCCCCATTGCCCACTTTACTCAGGCCAGSCCTGGAGAACCTGCCCAGAGGTGTGAGGAGAGGAAGAAGCTCCATCCCCAGCTGCCCTTGCTCTCCTCACTCCCCCCATCTGGTGGCAGCAGGGCACAGATCTTGAGGGCTCTTTGCCCCTCTCCCTTCCCATGGTGGGAATAGATCATCCCTTTGTCCTGGGCAAAGTCCAGCTTTGCCTGCGCTGCTGAGAAGCTGGCTGCCAGCCTGGCAACCCACCCTGCTTAATTGCTGCCTTGGGCAGCAATCACCGATCTGTGCCATAGTGACTTAAACCGAGACCAGCCCAGGGAGAGGTGCGCCCAYCTCCTCCCGGTCCTCCGGCCCCGCTCAGCACCACCCCGGAGCACGCAAAGATCTTTATCCAGCGAACAGGAGAGCGTTTCCCACCTGTGCACACACATGCACACACGCACACACACTGCACAGGCACCGGAGCTGCAGGCGACAGCACCCCCCCTCGCAGCAATGGGAGCACCGGCATCCTCAGGACAGGGAGCCTGTGCGGACAGACATCCATCCTTGGACAGGGCAAGGTCTGCCCCCATGGCATGTCCCTAGGGGACATGAAAAAAGGGGAAAAGTGCATTACGCTTCTTTTCTAATACGGATCATCAGAAAGTGTCTCCGACACTCTCCCCACCTACCCTCAGGAGTGACAAAAGCCGTCACGGGGCTGTTCAGACTTCCCTGCTGCTACAATTGCTGCCGTAGGCTCCCCCTGCCCCTTCCCAAACCCAGCCTGATCGTGCTACAAGATCTTCCACAGCCCACAAAGGTCCCTTGGTGCCCGTAGCCTGATCCAGCACTGCCTTCCCCCCCCACACACGTCACCAGCCCCTCGTGAACCTCGCTGCTCCCCTGGGGAGCCCAGGGGGTGGCAAGCGGAGCTGTGGCTCACCTCCAGCCAGGGTCACCAGGCAAAAGACCCTCAGCACAAGCAGGACCTGGAGAGAAACAGCCTTCATGTTCCCGTGGTCAGAGGTAGGAAGGGTAGGCAGGGAAGGATTACGGGCAGTATTTCCCGCTCCCAACTGCTTATTGCATCCTCCGGAGCAGCACAGCTGCTGCAGCTCATTCCAGGATTATGAAGCCCCGAGACGGGGTTTCAGCTGTTATTCAGCTCCCCCGCACACGTCTCAGGGTGACGACAGGAGGCGGAGGGAAGAGCGGGACAGGGGAGGGAATACCGCCTGCTCCGGAGCTAGACGGCTCCTGGAATTCCCCAGCTGCACGTACATCAGCTTTTCTTAGCGCATGCAGAGCAGCTCCAGCCTCCTTGGCAAATTTTTCAGGCAGGGACTTTCAGGAGTCAGCTGCTCCATCCTCCTCTCCCACCGATGTGTGTCTTGGCCAGACAGCCTGTGCTAAGGCACCGCTGTCCTTAGGCTTGTGAAGCAATCCCAACCTCCAACCTGCAGCTCCCTGATGCACATTAAGCTCATTATTTACCCCGAATGCAAAAGCAGCTATTCCATTCCTTTTTGGCAGCCATCTTACAACAGCAGCGCTGGTTGTTAGGCGGCATTTGCTAATCAGGATCATCAAGTTCATCAGCTAGACTGGTGAGCTCAGGCCAGGCTGCCTCTTAGGAGCATCACCAAAGCAAGGGGTGAGCAGGGACCCAGTGGCCTCCCCAAGCAGCTCCTTGTTCCCTGGGCATGTTGTCTGCAGTGTGTGCTTGTTACTACAGCCCTGGCTTTCAGTATAGGGCAGGGTCTCAGCCATCGGGGTCTTGCCGATGCTGAGAGCAGGAGTGTGAGGCCCCCAGATCTGCAAGCAACCAGGCTGGCTGGAGGGCTTCCCRGCACCAGCACAAAGCCAGGTCTGAAGCGGACATACCAACACGGTGGTGACATCCTGCACCTTTACTTTCTCTTTCATCTCAGATCCCAGCAGAATAAATAATAATTTTCCCCTGCCAACTCCCTCAGCTGAAAGATGAAGATAAGACTGAGACAGTGTGGCTGCCCTTGAAATCTTTTTTCCCCAGAGTTTTCTTAGGGCTGGTGGAAACCTGGCTTCTCTGCACTGTGGGAAATTCCAACAGTCCCAGTTAGGATTTTATTCCTAAAGAGTGAAAACCCCCAGTTTTCCACATGATGCATTTTTAAAACATTTGGTGAAACTCCCAGCCTGTAACTTCAGCCTTTGYTTGTATTGTAATAGAAGATAAAACCCATTTCAAGGAAATAAAATAAAAATTAAAACCTTGAAATAGTCTGTTTGATCCAGCCAGAACAGAACATGCTGCGTCTGTTGGGATGTTTTCTGGCCCCTTCCCCAAACGGTGTTTTCTCAGGCTGGGCAGAGCCTTACAGGAAACTTTTATTCCTGGAACTGGCATTGCCGAGGCTGTCGGGTGCCTTGGCTGCTGGAAGCGATGGCACAGCCCACACATGCTCACATCTCCCCTGAAGAAACAGGTTCTCCTTCTTCTGCAAAGGGTTTACTGCCAGCGATGGATAAAACTGAGGAAGGGCTCCAGCACGCACATAAAGTGGGAGCATGAGTGCTTTGTTTGTTAAAGGCATGACTTGCCACAGGCACTGTTGTTTTAAGGCACAAACAGCTCTTTGGCAGGGTAACGCAGCTGCTTTTCCTGCACAGGCTGGGCTGGTGGTGTTTCACTTGGTAGGGGACTCCTCCAGGACACTCTCGGAGACCTCCCTTTGCTCCCAGTGAGCTCGGCAGCTGGATTTGGAGGTGGCATCTGCACAAGGAAATCACGCAGCAGGAGGGTGGAGGGCAGCTGCAGCCTCAGCATGGCTCCGTGGGACACGGCAAGCCTTCAAGTGCTGGCAGCGGCGTGGGTCTAACCTTTGGGTTCCCACCAAAAGAGGGACACAGAGGCACAGCAATCGGCTCCAATGGGAACGGGCAGCTCCAACGAGCGGTGACAAACCTGGGCTGCAGCTGGCAGAAAACTGGCATCGTCACTCCCAACCCGCTTCCTATGCCACCCTCCCTGTCCCATTGCACATCTTCCCCTCCAGCACACCAGTGCCAGCCGCTTACTGCACTTCTTTTAGGTCTTGCAGCATTAAAAAACCCAAAGTCAGAGGACCTGCTGCAGCCCAGGAGATATTTCTGCTGTAACTAGCAATAAACCATAGGCATTGTATTGATCTGACGGTGAAGGATCTCAGGACTTCTCTGGGCTCGTCTTGGCTTCAGCTGACTCTAGCTTCTTTAGTTACGAYAGAAATTGTGTAGGCAATTGCTGTTGTCTTAATCTGATTTAGTTTTGCTTTAGTTTCTAGGAATAGCAAGTAGTTATTCAGCGTGGGTCTGGGGCTGTAGATTAAATTGTGATGTGGATGGGGGCAGGCAGAGGAGGACACCAGCAATCCCAGTCCACAAACACRAATCACAGCGCCCAAGCAATGGAGCGTGCAACTCTGCAAGTCAGGGACAACCAGCTTTCAAGGAAACAACAAGCAGAAAAACTGAGTAACTGGGAACCAGGGAACACAGACTGTGCTAAGAAAATGTATAAAAATGAAACCAAGCAGACCAAGACTGAGGAGGAAGAAAGCCCACCATGAACATCACATCCTTCCAGGAAAGACTGTGGGCTGGGGCAGCTCATCACAGTTCTTCCCCATTATTCCTTAGGCGGACTGGAAGGAAGCCTCTTGAGGTTACCCTTAGCACCCAAAGGCTCTCTGAAGGTGTGGTGTAGCACCAAAGAAAAGCAGAAGATACTAGGAAGAGGGTTGGTTTTTTTCTCCCATATAACTTTAACTGTAGTATGAATGAGGAAGGCCCTTAGGCTGATCTGAAACATGGACAAGGAAAAAAAAAAGCAAACGTAGGTCTGCGCACGTGCTCTCGAGTGTGGGCAGAGGGACCATGCACAGGGCACCCTGCATCTGGGGCTGGGACTGTAACCTCTGGGCCATCTAACACAGCTCCAGGTTTGACCCTCAGCACTCACAAAAGGACTCTGTGGCTCATGCCAGACAGTTCGGTGTCGAGGTTGGCGTCTGTGCTGTCTGGCTCCAGTTCCTGCTCTGCTCTAAGGACAGTTTCCTATCAGAATGGATCTCTTTCTACTTAAATGCTGGCTCTGCTGCAGAGAAAGGGAGAACAAGGGCTGGTGTGGACTGGATGTCGGTGACAGCACAAGGCATGCTCAGAAGCCTGGTCTGATGCCACACCTCTAACCTTTGGTTGCTCACTGGCAACCATTAGCCAGGAGCTTATTGCTCCAAACCACAGATCCACTGGCCAAAGGGCCAGATCCCATCTTCCCCATGAGAGACGTGAAAGCAGCTCCAGTGTTTCCCACCCACTGCAGCTTTGCCGGGGCCGGTCACAGGCAGGTGCTCCAGCTGTGCGCAGCGTCAAGGTCCTCGCAGGTGGAAGGAATGTATGACTAATGCCAGGAGAATTGCTCTTGAAGGCTAAAAGCAACTTGACCCTGCAAAGGCAATATGCAACACAATATGCAAAGAGAACAAGGGCTGTGTCCTAAACAAACAGGAAACGGCCCCAGAACATGGCCCGTCTCCTATAGGGTGTTTCCATGCTGGAAATTTATGCTCCTTGGCTATTCTTGGTTCCTCGTGCAAGAAGGACTACGCGCTGTTTGTCACAGCAGGTTTGTCTTCCTGGAAATCAGGTGGTGACTGGAGAAAAAGGAAAAGTCAGTGAGACCTAGGAGGCTGTACGTGACCTGGAAGAAAGAGATGCCAGAGCTGATCAGATGAGAATGCTGATGATTTCCACTGCATGGTCTGTTCAGGAGCTCCCAAGACCTCAGGAGTTGGTCTTCCCGGAGCAGGGAAGCCCAGCACGCCTGGTAGCAGGTATTAACAGCATCCTTTGCTGTCCATGATGTTGTCCATGATCTGTCCCAGAGGCTTGCTGGAAAGAGGCAGCAGGAACACTTAGCTTTTGGGAAGACCCAGCTGGTCTTGATGCTGCAAAGGAGACAGGCTGACCCAGGACTCCAACTACGGACGTACGATGAGATTGTCTTTCCCCTGCTAACGCTCCCAGCTCCAAGCTGCCTTGTGGCAGCTCATCCTTGCATTACACCCACCTCTCCTCAGTGGGGTTGGCAGCTCAGCCACCACTCTGATACAATCCCCCTTTACTGCAGCCCAAGAGACTCAAGGCAGCTCAAGCACCACCACTGCGGCAGARCTTCCACACTCATCAGAACTGGGCTCCTCCAGCTTCTTCTGAGGAGCGCACATGCAGCAAGGTCCATGAGCCAGGACACGGAGACTGGTGGTGCACGTACTGCAGATGAGGCCAGCGTGTGCAGCTGGTCCCCGACGCGTGGGACCAGATTCCCAGACTTCAATCTGGAGAAACCTCGATGGCTTTTCCAATGACAATGCACTGGGTGGTATGGCCCAGAGCAGTCCAGAACCAASCCAACAACCTCCTCTCTCCCGGCCAAGGCAACCAGTGTCAGACTCAGGAGATGGTTCCTTAAAGCCAAAGGTGGCCTCTCATTTTGGAGATGCCCTCAGCCTATGCTTAAYGTAGAACTCTTGAGCCGTAAGTGTAATAAGGGAGAGGATTAAATGACAGGGGATCCAGAAAATCTGTTTGGCACTGCATGACTTTGAATTTTCTCACATTAAAAGAAAAAGGCAGGAAATGAGGAGCAGATGCCTGGGGCTGTCTGCAGCCAGCGTCTCCACAGGGGATGGAACAACTCCTATTTGGGAATTAGCGACCAGTGTGGGGCTTGTGTTTTTAAGAAACTGCTTTACATAGAAAACGTTTTCAAAAATAGCAGGAACATCACACAGGCTTTCACTTCTGTGAAATGGCTTCCTCCTTCCTTGTGAATAAGAACAAATTTGGGCTCCAGCACACAGTACAAAATGCTAATGCTCTGTATTTTTCCACAGTGAGGCAGCCCACAGCTACCGGTCAGCATCCCAAGCCAACCAGGCTGCAGGACGCGGCTTTTCCCCCGGCAGCACCACATCTGAGCTGCAAGCTGGTGGCTGATCCCAGTAGGACATTACACGGAAAGGTGCATACCTGCAGTGGGAATTGGTGCCTCTCCTCGGCAGCCACAGCAGCCAGAACTGAGGACAACTCTCTGCGACTGTCCCATAGAGACTGCCAAGGACTGCAACGGCTGCTGCAATAAACAAGATTTAAGTTGGTTGAAAATATTGCGTGCAAAGAAACAAACACAGAGCTGTTTAGTTTGCAACACAGTTAAGCTCTTCCTAAACAGAGAAGAGTCACTTGGCCCCCGCAGAGCAACGCAGCCACCCGGCGCAAGCTCTTCCCTAGGACAGGGGACAGGGAAGGCTCTTCTGCGGAGATGTGCCTGGATGGCACAGATGAAATCGGGGCAGCTTTGCAGATAAGGGGAAGGAGCGTGCTGGGACTCCCCAGAATGGGCTTGCCTGAGCACATCAGGCCACTGGGTCCTGCTAAGTCCCTGCGGAGCTGGAAGGACGTCCTGATGTTGCAATTCTGCGTAGCTGCAGGCCCCGAAAGCAACATTTCCATGGAGCTGGCATGATGAAGGAGTGCCAGATGATCCTCAAAAGGGCGGTCACTCACCACTGCACTGCAGGGAAGAGAGAGGAGAGCAGCAGCAGGTCTGGTCAGGATGGCCATGACAGAAACCTCCGCGTGCCACAGGAGATCATAGCTGCCGCAGGAGCTGCTGCCAGGCTTTCCCTTGGCGCAGGAGTGGCTGTGCTGTGCCTCACCCCAGGGTGGTACAGGGGGGTCTCCCCTCCTTCGCATGCTGGAAAAGGGTCCTACCAAGGCCACTGTGGGAACAGGCAGAAGGTGGGGAGCAGGAAAAGTGCCATGGCTCTGCTATTTTACCTCTACCAGAGCCCAGGGCCAGGCTACTGCCTGCTGCCCTGGCTGAGGAAGAGGATGAGGCGTGCGCCTCTTTGCAGCAGCCCCAGTTACTCCCCCCATCCCTCCCTCCTGCGGCAGCAGGAGCAGAAAGCGCACGTGCCAGCAACCCCCCCTGTCCTGGGGGATCCTTCTCCTGGCAGGAATGGCCAGGTCCTGGCCCCAGCCCTTCGCTCAGGGGTGCAGGGAGATCCTGCCTGCCGCAGACCCAGCCCATTGGCCCCATCCAACGGCATGCGTGGGCCAGCGCAATCATGACCTCTCCACATCCCCACTTCTCACTTCTCCATCCAACGTGTTCGCACATGAATGCTGCCAGTCTCCAAGAAAGGAGCTTACCAGAAGCAGCTCTGTTTATTGCCTTCTCGGAAAGGCTCACCTCTTCCCATSTCCTTAGGGCAGGAGAAGGCTGTGTGCCTTCCAACAGCGTCTGCGGGACCAGTTTGACATGAGCTTATCGTTAAGCCGTGATGGTGGTTGAAGGAGAGATCCAGAAAACCCCTCTCCAGCGGTGCTGCTGGGGCTGACCCCCAACGGTGTCTCCATGAGAGCCGGTGGCACCTGCGAGCCAGTCCCAAAGGGCAAGAGGAGCTGCCACGTGCAGTGCTATGACCTGCTAGACGTGGCTGTGCCAGGGCTATTGGCACCCGCTGGTCTGAGCTGTCAGACCTCCCGTCCCACAAGCTTTCAGATCCCTGACAGTCTCTTATAGAAAGGGGACATCACAGCCCTCCAGACCAGAGCTGTCACCCTGCTCATTCAAGCGGCTTTTTCTGCCAAGCCTCAGCCACGGGCACACGCCGAGCTCCCCGCCGGTGCCCGGGGACACAGGCGAGCAGCAGCAAACAGCCCCAGGAGCCCGCGGGGCTTCCAACACCCAACAAGCCTTTACATGAACTGGCACAATAAACACACGGGCTGGGCTGGGCAGGGAAACAAACCCAGGCACACATTTCTCTGCCCAGGCTCTTAACCCTTTTTGAGCCTTGCTGGCTCAACTGAGAGACCAGAGAGTCACCAGACCCTTTCGCTCTCCCACCCCAGCTTTTCTGCACCCCACATTGTAAGAATAGGGTGTCTCCTTCTCCTCTGCTTTTGCCCAGAGCCTCCATACTCCCGCCAGGTTTCAGCTATAACCCCACTAGTGACCTGCTCTCTCACCAGCTTGATCCCAGTGAAACACRCTTTTGCCTTACCCAAACTTTCTTCCTGGGAGCATCACGCCTGCCCCACCACCTGATGCAAGAGCTCCTTGGGCTCCCAATCAGCTGTGGTGGCTGTGGAGTGTATTCTTAGGGTCAATGCAGCTGTCTCACCTCCTAACAGAGCAACAGGCTACAGATGCTGGCCATCAGCATTTCAGTGTTGGCTGGGGATAGTTAAAAAAGGGGTTGCGGGGGTAAGGATAAGGGAGATTCCTGCCCTGGGCCGTGATTCCTCATATCAACGTGAGGAGGCAGCAGGGGAGAATTGAAGAAAACAGAGATGAGGCATATCTGGGATTCAAAATGCCATTTGGGGAACAAATACCCTCCAGGACAGAGCCGATCTCAAACCAGGGCTTGTGACCGAAGGCAGTCCTGCTCACACCTGTGTGCCAAAACAAAACGAACCATCTGCTGCAAGCGCTGACATGCCCGTGCCCCTTCTTGCTGAGCTGGACCGCAGCCCAGAGACCTCCCCGCAGGTGTCCTCCACATCCAGCCCTGGCCCACACCTCCAGAGCACCGCAGGTTGACCCACTCCAGGCCAGCACCGTGAAATTTAGGGAACAGCCCGACTGCAGGCAGCAAGACCCCCCGAGGACCCCCAGAGCTGTGACAGAGGGGATGGTGGAGCACCGGCAAGTGCTGGAGCAAAGGCTCCCGCCGGGAGGGGTGCAGGGCAGTGGTGCAGCCGGCCCCTGTGAGCCCCCTGGCCACCACCGACAGGCATCCGCTGAGAGGAAAGACCCCCATCAGCAAAGGATGCGCTGCTTCCCCTGGGCACTCACCGGATGGCTGATAACAAAAAAACCCCAAACATCCAAGGTGCCCCCAGCTCCTGGCCCGCAGCCAGGGCCCCTCGCTGGCCCCGCCAGCCCAGGGGTGACAGGGGCCACGAGGAAGGGACACGCGTCCTTTCCTGCTCTTTGAAAGGGTCCTGCTCACCCCAAGGAGCTCACACCACGCTCTGCCCCCGGGGAAGGCTCCTGGGGAGTTTCCTGAGCTGGAAGGGCCTCTGCYTCTTGCTGCAGCAGACAATGCCATCGTGCGGCGGTTATTACTTCCTTGGCTGAAGCATCCACGCTAAAAATTGCTGCTTCCGCCCCGGAATTAATTAGCAAACCCCTCTGCCCTGCCAAAGTGTCTCCACAAGGAGATGCCCTAGCTGGGTGCTGGTAACTTGGAGCCGGTATGGGTGGACCAGGGCTCCCAAACGTCAACCTCCCTGCGGGTCCTGGGCACCTCCAGAGGCTGGGCTTCTCCCGCGGGGCAGGAGAGGGACCTCCTGGGGCAAGCCCAGCCCGTGGAGGTACCAGGCTCCCATGGATCCCATGCAGGAGCAGGACCCCACACCTCGAGGGGCCACGTGAAGGAGATGATTTCAGCGCTGCTGTATCATTTCCTGCTGGTTGAGATGCAGCACGTGGACGCAGATAAAAATCTCTGCTCTGAGGCCACCGGGACTTTCACCGCAGGACAATGGGCTAACCGAAACGTTAAAAAATAGCTTTCTCTGCTGGCTGTTTATGTCACTCTGGATGTGGCTTTTTCCCTTTCCCCCCCCCCCCCCCCCCCCTTCACTTCTCCCTCTTCTGGCTGCTCTTCCAGCTTGCTTTCGTAGCAACAGCTCATGCAAAGACAGCCAAGAACAACTCCTCCGAGCCGTAACCATGGGCAAGCAGGGTAGGAAGCTGCAGGCAGGCTCAGTGCAGATCTTTCCCAGCCAAAGTACTTCAAGCAAAAGCCATTTCTGGGGAAGGGTTAACTCAAGCCCTGGGGAGCGCATGCCCGGCGGCCAGACCCGGGCCTCGAGTCACCCTCTGGGGCTCAGCAGTGGCCGAGGGGGTTTCAGCTGCAGCAGCTCTAGGCGGGACGTGCAACCGAGGCCACACGGCACCTCACGTCCCRTCCCGTCCCGGTCCGTCCCCGCGTGCCAGATGTCCCGGCACCTCCTCCAGCAGTCCTCACTTCTCCAGAATTTGTAATACCATGAAACCAATATTAAATATATCCTGGAGAAGCAGCGGGAGCTGCCGAGAGGTGCTGAGAGGACTTGTGTTTTTCTGTAGAGAAATCCAAGTGCTGACTTCTCTGCAACTGGCCCGCGTAGCAAAGAGTCGTCTTCCACGACACGCTCAGAGGGACACCGCCGGCTATTTCTGGTCCCTTTTCTAAAATACAAACAAGCAGGTGTACAACGTGAAGGGTCGCGGCGTTTCCCCTCCTCCTCACGCTTCCCGAAGCCCTGCGATGGCGGCCCCGCCTGCGGCGCCGACTCAGCTTCCCGCCATTGTGCGCTCCGCGCCGTGGCCCTCCCCGCTTCCCCCCGGCCCCCTGCTCCTGTCACCGGCCGGGGCTGCAGCCCCTTCCCCGCCCCGGCGGGACTTCCCCGGGGTGTTTTTGCCGGGAGGCGGCGGCTGAGCTCGCCCTCCCGATTTAGCCGGCTGGGCTTCTTCCCTGGGCACGGCCACGGCGGTTTCTCCCCTGCGTGGGGAGGACGGGTGCCGAGACTTGGCCAGGGCAGCGGCAGCACGTTTATGCCTTTGGGAAGCTTTTATCCCGTGGGGAATTTGTCACAAACGCCCCAGGTAGGGACAAAGCGAGGTACAAACGCCCAGGTACAAACAAACACCTCCGACTGCCGCCGCTGCGGCTTGCGTGTGGGAGGGCCGCCGGCCCCTCACCCCCGGCCCTGGCGGGAGGGAGGTGCAGGCCCCCGGCAGCCACGGAACCACCGAGAGGGAGCCGCGGGGAGCCCAACCGGCGCTGCCCGACGCCCGCGGCCCTCGCCCGGGGACCCCGGCTCGCCACAGCGGCGGCTGCGGGTCGTGTAGCGCGGGGCGGAGGAGAGCGCCCAGCGCTGTCAGGATGGCCGAGCGGTCTAAGGCGCTGCGTTCAGGTCGCAGTCTCCCCTGGAGGCGTGGGTTCGAATCCCACTTCTGACAAGGTGCAACCTTTTTGTGGGTACGGTCGCCTTTTAGCTTTAATTAAAGTTAATTAGTTGGTTGGTTTTAATTGCGGCGGGGTTTGTTTTTTTTTTTTTAATCGTCTCCCGCCCCCTCCAAGCAAAAGGCCGTCGCCGGGCGGCGCAAAAGGGAGCTGTCAGAAGTGGGATTCGAACCCACGCCTCCAGGGGAGACTGCGACCTGAACGCAGCGCCTTAGACCGCTCGGCCATCCTGACCCGCCGCGGCAGCCCCCGCCCGCCGCCGCCTTCCCCCGGCGCCGGGCCGGCGCCTCCGCCCGGCCGTTCGCGATCGTCCCGGAGCGGTGACGGACACCGGGGAGAGGTGCCCGAGGGAAAGCGGGTGTCACCCCCGACTTGCAAAGCGCAGCCGGGGAGCTACGGGCCGGTCAGCCTCGCCCCCACCCCTGGGAAGGTGGTGGAACCCCCCGGGAACCATCCCCAGGCAGGTGAAGGTCGTCAGCAGCCAGCGTGGCTTCTCCCGGGGGAGGAGGCCAGCTTGATAAACTTCTATGATGAGATTATGGGCCTGGCAAGCGAGGGGAGAGCAGCTGATGCTGTCTACCTGGACTGCAGTTTTGCCTTTGACACCATCTCCCATAAGATCCTCCTAGAGAAGCTGTTGATGTCCGGGCACGAAGTCTAGTTGGAGGCCAGCAACRAGTGGTGTACCCCAGGGGTCAATACTGGGTCCAGTCCTGTTTAACATCTTCATTAGTGATCTGGATGGTGGGGCAGGGCTCACCCTCAGCGGGTTTGCAGATGACGCCAAACTGGGAGGGGTGGGTGATACCCCAGAGGGTCGCGCTGCCATCCAGAGGGACCTGGGCAGGCTGGAGAARCGGGCTGGCAGGAACCTCCTGAAGCTCAACAAGGAGACGTGCGAAGTYCTGCCCCTGCGGAGGAACAACCCCAGGCACCGGGATGCGCTGGGGACCACAAAAAGTCCCTGGGGTGCTGGYGGACCCCGAGCTGAACACGAGCTGCAAAGACTCGTGGTGTCCTGGGCTGCCTCGGGCAGAGCACTGCCGGGGGGGGGAGGGGGTCCTGCCACTGGTGGGGGCCCCCCCTGGAGTGCTGGGCCCGGTGCTGGGCTCCCCAGTACAAGGGAGGGGTGCTGGGGAGCCCAGCGCGGGGGGGATGCAGGAGGGACCGCAGCATCTTCCCGGGGAGGAGGGGCTGGGGCAGGCGCGGGGGCTCAGCCCGGCGCCCCCCCGCCCCAGCCCGGTGCGTGGGGATGGGGAGGACCCACCCGCGACGCCCGGGGGAGGCGGCGGGGCCGGTCCCGCGCTCCGCCCGGGGAGGGGCGGGAGGCGTCCCGGGGCTGTGCCGGTGCCGGTGCCGGTGCCCGCGGCATGGCGGGGCTGCCCGGCGCCGCGCGGACCCGGAGCGGGTCCCCGGGCCCCTCCGCCGCCCTGCCCGCCCTGGACTGCGCCTTCCTCCGCTCGCCGCTCGGGGGGCTGATGGGCGCCCAGGCCGTGAGTACCGGGGAGGGGGTACCGGGGAGGGGGCCTCGGCTGCGAGAGCGGCCGTCCGAGCGCACCACCCACCTTGAATGCTTTTCTTCATTGCCCTGGCTGGAAACAGGGAGGTTTCCCTTTGGCTGCCATCCCTACCCCATCCTCACTCTCTAACCCTAATTCATCTCTAACCCTGAGATCCGGCAGCCCCCCTCTCTCCTCCGTCCCTCTCTAAAGCCAGAGGAAAATTTGGCTGCTTGTCCTCACGCCCTTTGCCGGTTGTAACTCGGCTCGACGCCTGGCAGCTCCCAGCGCCGGGCATGGGCCAGTCTGCATGGGCATCCCCGCGGGGCACGAGCCAGTGGGTCCGGGGGGCTGTTGAAGCACGGTGACCCCAACTGAGGTGTGTTGGGGCTGCTCCCGGGGTGCCTGCGGGGCTCTTGCGCTCCCAGCCCTCCAGGATGTCCTCGCTGGCGGTCAGGCTTTGGCAGCCACTCTCAGACAAGCCCAAGGGTCTTTGCACCATCAAAACGAGCAGCAGCATCACCTCTCCRTTGCTTCAGCGTCGGAGGCAACTGCAGAGTAAACTCCTGCTGCTGCTCTCTCCTGGGACCTCAGGTGCAATGTTGTGTGTGTAGGGGTGGGCGTTCAGCTGCATATGGGGCCACGCGTGACCTGCCCTGATGTTTGCCCACGCTGCTGCCCCACTGCAGCGGGGAGCCTGTTTGCTCGTGCCCTCCCTCCGGGGCATTGTTGTGGGGGGCGGCAGCAGGACGTGCCCTGAGCAGCCGCTGTGAAACACCTGGCGTAGACCTGGGTCCCTGCTCCAGATTTTGACCTCTGGGCATGGCTGAGCTGGTTGTGACATGGGAACAAATGCTCGGGGAAGGATGCTGCTGGGGGGTGTCTTGCAGGAGCATCAGGAAGGAAAGATGGAGCCAAGAGCAGGAGAAGGGACCCTTTAACCCCATGCCTGGTCCCACCTCTCCAGCCCATCGGTGCCCCTGCTTGGGCTGTACCGGTTCCTTTGGCAGCAGTGTTAAACACTGGCACAGCTCCCATCCACCGAGATCCACAGCTCCCCACAACCTCTCTGCTAAGGGCTCCAGCTTTTCTCCCCCCAGCAGCTGGAGCAGGGCAGCTCGCACATGCCACCTCCCACTCCCGGAGCACACCAGGCTTTTTCCTTTACATGTTTCTCCCCAACGCATATTTTGCGATCACGAGTGTTAGAAATGGATGTGACAGACAAGGAGGCATTGTCGGGGCAGCTGAGCACCAGGGCGTTGTACTCGGGCAGGACAAAGGCTGTTGTGTTTCTTCTGTGACAATAAGCAATGAGGGCTTACGCAGGGGCAGAGCGGCTTTCCAAAGAGCCCTTCTCCTCCCCACCGGTGGGAGATGACTCTGCGGTTCCCCTGCCAAAGCGGAGGTGAGCACAGGAGCCGGTGGTGCTGGCAGCTTCACCAGCTCTGCCCGAAGAGATCCCAACCCCAGCTGGGAAACAGAAGATGCCACAGCTGCATTTGGGGCATGTTCTCACCCCAGCCGTGCCGTGGGGATCTCCCTGGCACATTCGGTCATGCTGGGAAACGCGGAGGGTGCAGGGCTGGAGCCTCCTTGCTCCCTGGGAAGGGTGTTCGAGACTCCCTGCTTTGCTCTGGTCCAGCTGGGAGGCAAAGAAGGACGGTGAAGCAGAGCCCACCAGCACCCGGCCGGCTCCATGTCCTGGTGCACAGGCTGTGGTTGAGGCTGCAGAACAAACAGGGCAAATCACAGAAAGCGCCATTTGCTTTGCAACAGCCTTTCTCTTCCAGGCCCCATCGCTATGTGCTGGTGTCCCACCCTCTGCTTGCTCCACCATGGGTTTAGGGGCCTTCAAAATAAAAAAAATACCTGTAAACTTGCTGCCGCAGCTGCTCCAGGGAGTTCCCCGGGGAGGGGATGCTGGAGAAGGCGGCTGCTCCCTGGCTGCATCACTGCGGGTGAAGCAACTCCTCCAGAGTCCAAAGATCAGGGGTGGACACAGCACAGGGAAGGGAAAGAAAAAAAAATAAGAATAAATGAAATGCTACACTGGGCTGGGCTCTTCCATCCCTGCCTGCCAGGGAGCCAAGGGCAGAGACCTGCTCCCTGCCGCCGCCTCTGCCCTGCGGGCTCTGCCGGGGGCTGCAGGGAGCGGAGAAAACGGCTCTGCCCAGGCTCTGCTTATTTCTCCTTGAGCAGACCCAGAAACAGATTCACCTCCCTGTTCTTTTGTGGATTGCTCTGCAGACACATGATGCTGCAACTGCTATGTAGTTAAACCTGCTTAACAGTGAAAGGTGAGCCCTAGAAGCTGTACATACAGGAGGTATAGACCAGACCAGACCAGACCCAACCAAACAGTGGAGAGGAGCTGAGAAGCTTGCTTTTTCCTTTTTTTTTTTTAAATGATGCTGCACCTGGAGGAGGTCAAGGCTGAGCTGGGGCCCCAGGAGCCCCCACGTCCAGCTGTCATCCATACCATGAGATGTCCCTAACACTGAGCCAGCACCTGCAGAGACTGGGCCTGGGCATGGGGGCTTCTTGGTTGGGAAGGGACCTTTGGTGGCGAGGGTGCCCAGGTTTCACCCGTCCTGCCTTGCAGGACATCCCTGTACCAGCTCCTGGGGCAGCAGTACTGGGGATGAGCCCATCCCCGAGCAACGAGGGTCTGCTGAGCCCAGGCTCGTGGGCGATGCCGTGCTTTCCACCTGCAGGAACCACCACCTGAACACATTCCCTGTTTCATCCCACAGGTGCTCGGCTTACTGGTGTGGGCTCTCATTGCCGACACAACGTACCACCTCCACGCAGCGTAYGGCTGGGTGATGTTTGTGTCCATCTTCTTCTGGATAGTAACAGTCCTTCTCTTCGTGACTTACCTCCTGCAGCTTCAGCTGAAGTTCTACGTTATCCCCTGGCCCCTCGTGGTACGTACCCAAGAGAGAGAGGGGGGGGGTCCCAAGTGGGAAACATCCTGGGGAGATGCTCCGAGAGGACCAGGGCTTCAGGCTCTTCTGGGCTGATGGAACAAAGTCCCCTGCACTTTGCACAATGACAGTTTCATTCTGCCCCTCAATTGCTTAGAAAATTTTCAAAACAGGGAGCCCTGTATCAATCCAGAAAATTACAGCCACCGCGTCACTGCTGCAGTCGTGGTGTCAACCAGAAACCTCTCAGCGTAAGCTGGGGTGCATTTAATGAGATGTTAACCTGAGGTTTGTTCTCAGCATGAAGGGCTGGACCCTTTTCCTCTGGTTCTCCTGGGGAAGAGGGAGGAACTGAGCCTTTTGCTCATCCCTCATCCCAGCACGCGTGAGTCTGAGCCCAGACCTCACGACCTGCTCTTTGCCTTCCCCAGCTGATGATCTTCAACGCTGTGGCAACCGTCCTGTACATCACCGCCTTCGTAACCTGCGCGGCTGCCGTCCAGCCTACGTCGTGGCGGCAGTGGGATTACAACCGGAGAGCTGCGGCGTCCGTAAGTAGTGGTGGGCAAGTGAGGGCCACAGGGCTGGGGCGGCTGCTGTGCTCACACGTGGGGTGTGCTCCTCTTCCAGTTCTTCGCCTGCCTTGTGATGATCGCCTACGGGGCGAGCACCTTCTTCAGCTTCCGTGCCTGGAAAGGACTCGGCAGCAACGCGGCCACCAGCCAAGTGACTGACCACGCGTAAGGAGTGGACAGCAAAGCCCAGCCCTGGGCCACCTCATGCCGGGCTCGGTGCCTTTCGTGCCACCAGGTCTTGTTCTTGGACCAGCCTGTGCTGGCAGGGATGGTTGGTACCAGGCCGCGTGGACGCTGCTCTGTGGTCTCTGATGATGCTTCCAGCTGATGTGCCCACAGCACAATCCCACCGGCACCGTCACCCACAGCCTCGCCGGGAGGACATGGCCTCGCTGGAGGCTGAAGCTCCTACTCGTCCTTGGGGTTCATCCAGATCCTTGCTGGAGCAGCTCTGCTGAGGGGACTCAGCCAATTTGGCACACTCCAATACTAAAATTCACTAAACCAAGTCCAGGCTCCTGTCTCTGGTCACTCACAGCTACAGTGTAAGTAATTGCAATTAATGTGATACATAAACGGTGGTGGAGCTGGAAGATGAAGGCTAAGCGAAGTAAGCAGTCTAAACCATTCTTGTATTRATTTCTAACAATTTGAAGCACAAATTTTATGCTTTAAATAAAAATCTTCCTAAATCCAGCAGTGGAGTCTGTCTAGAAGAAAGTTTGTCTTGCCAGAAGGTGCACATAGAGCACAGCACGGAGCGGACAGCAGAGACGTCACTGGCAGAGGTGACTGCCCCTTCCCACTGCACCTGGGCATTACAGCCCGGCCCCAAGGGAGGAGGCACCAAGTCCACAGGGTTCACCTTGCTTTGCTTTACATACGTGCACACACACATATATACGTGCACACACAGAGAGYGCGCATCCAATACTGCAAGAACATGAAAGAGGTGCCAAGGCTTTGACGCGCTCCCTCCTGCAGACTCGGCACCATACACACCACGGAGGTGACAGGACCACCTACTAACCGGCAAGTCGATTTTGCACGTTAGCTACAGGTGGTCTTCAGAAATTAAAACTAMGTCTGCAAATGCTCTGGGAACACAGCAGGGTCAGTGCCCCAGAACACAGAGCCACGCTGCTCCCCCACGCTGCGGGCGACAAATTCAGCTTTTATTTCCTTGGGACACGGGTTGGCGTTTGTCAGAACTAGAAGTGACGCCCTGCCCGACACAACAACTTTTCCTTTCACACCCTCCTTGTACAAGCTAATAAAAATAGATTAAATGGGTTCAATTTATTTCTGGATATTTCTACACAGGAAAGCTGGTGCACAGTGAGCTACGCTGCAAAATTTACCGCCTGCTCTGCATGGGAGAAGTTTTAACAACTTGTCTACAGAGGCTCAGGAAACTTAACTGCATTAATGGAAGGTGTGAATTGGAAAGGACTGGACAAACTGTGTTAGCCCCCGGCAGATCTGCCTTTATTTGGCTGTCAGTGAGCTAAATGAAGGGTCAAGTTTCCACAACTATGAATATATATATAAAAATCAGTAAGAAAATGAGCCTCTTCATGCGTTGTTATGACAATGTTAAAACTCTTAAAATGTGAAGTCAGACTTGCACGCAGATGGTCCATTATATAGAGAAATTTAATCTCTTTAAAAAGCCCCTCTACCTGATGGATCGAAGCAGGGATGAGTGACAGGAGCGTCGCAGAGGGACGAGTCATTCTGGGAGCAGCAGCCCACAGACAACACACAGAGGAGAGCGGCACAGGGGCAGAAAGGTATTGCAGGAAACACAGATACAATTCCCCATCAAAATAAGAATTCATCCCCGACCGTGCCTTGTAGCCTCTGAAATTACATGAGACCTTGCTTACAATACAACAGAACTCCCTTCAGAAAATAACTGCCTGAGGTTTTCACTTATACTGCCATTAGTTTAAGTAATTAATTGAAACAATTGTAATAGGAAAAGAACGAAAACTTATTTCAGTAAAAAAAAAATGACAGGGATATTTCTAGTTTTAGCTGCAAATAATTATTTTAGCTCAACAATTAAAATACGTCAACAGGATTCTTTTAAAATTTGATAAAATCTGTTCCTGACATTAAGAAGTCAGTATTATATAAACAGATGAGAAGTTAAATGAAGAACTCCAGTCCATACACTGTCAGTAGAAAAACAACTAGATTTTAAGTCTTAAATTTCCCTGATGTTAACCTCAGGATTCACATGGCAGGGGAGCCGCATCTAGTTGGTATTAAAACCACGACCCACTGTTTTCACAATTTTTTTTCTGGGAATAAACATCTCGGAGCATCATCTCTGCTCRCTAACTAACTGCCCATGCATGCCCGAGCACCGACTTCCGTGCTCACGGGAAAAGCTGCTTTTTACAGCACAGGTGGTAGGTAGACCTGTAAAAACCCGTGACTCCTGGTGGGACGACCCCAGCTGATGGAGCTTCACCAACACTGCTGCTGTCAGAAGGAACAGGAACATGCATTTCAAACCACGGTATTGCAGCTTAGCATTTGTAGGTATGTACTCACGTTGCCTTAGCAGGTTACTGTTGCTGAAAAGAGAATCAAAATGAGCTTGTTCACCAGAACAGAAAGCCTACAAAACTGCTTTTGATCAAAACACACCCAGAAGGATTTCTAACTCCCTTTTTAAAAAAAAAAAAAAAAAAAAATCAGCTT
>JAYKAV010002430.1:401443-468992 GCA_035582835.1 Phoebastria nigripes
AAAAAAAAAAAAAAAAAAAAAAAAAAAAGGAAGAAACCCAAAGACATTTCTTGCAATTTTTAATTTTGCTTCAGCTTCTGGCTTTTATCATTCAAATCTGACAAGCATGAATTTATTGGAGGAGATTAAAAAAAATTCTGAAGGAATAGTTTGTTTGGTTTTTTGTGGGTTTTTTTTAAAGGAAGCATGTGTGTATCTGGGTGAGTGCACTTATGAGGGAGATTTCAACATACTAGAATAATTCCAGACAAAAAACTGCAGAGCCATGAGCACAACATACTAGAAACTTAATGAGATTAATTACTGCAGCATTCATAAATTTGGTATACGCAGAGTCAAAATACTAGGACAGTACACTTAGCATTGCTAGCCAGCCTTTAAGAAGCCATTATGGTCTGTTCGCAAACCTGTTTAATGTATCATATTTTGTAGCATCAAGTATGGCTTATTTTTGCCTGCACGGCTAGGAGTCTGGACTGATATTCAAAAACTATTTCAGCTAAAGCACAAAGTGCTACTACTGTTGAAATCACTGTCAGACCTCAATAGGAACAGGATTTCATCTCGTTTGTTCTTGTAAGACACTTCTTGTCCACAAACAAGAATTTGTAATGGCCCGGCCATAACCTTCCTTTGTCTAGGCTAGGTTCTCATCAGGTGACAGCCACCAATCAACACCTTCACCGCTGTTGAAGGGCGTCTCCCCTGCTGCATCAACCTGGTGTGGGACAGAGCAGAGAGTTCTGCTCACCATCCTGTGTCTCTATCTACTCTTAGGCTTTTAAAGACATACTCGCATTGCCCGAGCACGTCACTAAGCGGCGGATTAACGTGTCTGAACAGCATAAGAACAGAGGGTCCCTGTAGCTCCAAGTGCATTTTAATTCCAACCACCAACAGAGATGTGCCTGGGGTTTTGCAACAGGCTTATGGCTGCAGCTCCACCAGCAAGCCACTCATCTGTTTTTCAATGGATGCTGAAAAATGCATTGCTGCACTAATGATGCTAACGGTTTAATAGCAAAACCACGCCTTTTAATCAGCATACTATTTAGAGCAGTAAATGACATGGTGGTAAACATGTCTGTGCCCAACCTACCATCAAGTTTATATTACTAGAACTAATGCAGCTGTGCCACTGCCGAAAAGAAAGTAAGAAATTGCATACATAGGCCAGATTTCAGTTTATCATGGTTATTTTTCCCAATGTAGAATAGCTGGGGCCTGAACAAAAGGGAATCAGAGAACTTTGCACATTAAAGATGAGACTTATAAAAGCCAGAGAGCAGACAGATTTACACATTA
Source organism: Phoebastria nigripes (assembly GCA_035582835.1). Lineage (NCBI taxonomy): Eukaryota > Metazoa > Chordata > Aves > Procellariiformes > Diomedeidae > Phoebastria > Phoebastria nigripes. The sequence continues at coordinate 402,749 of JAYKAV010002430.1, forward strand.
ACACATCAACTGCCAGAGCTGAGAGACAGTCTTATGCTAGAATATCTACATATTAAAACATATTGTTCCATTAGAAACCTGTAGCACTTAACGTCATATTAAAGTATTTAAAAAGACCCCACAACAACAAAACATTGACAGGGATGAACTCAGAGGTTATGTATTCGCACCTGGCCTTAAAAGAGCTGGAGGGGCATACTCTTGATTCTGAGAAGGTCTACGTTTTGGGGAGATGGTTAAGATGCCGACCCAAATAACACGCACACAGGCCTATTTATTGTCCTCTCAGTGTGCTGGGCTTCTCAGCATGCACAACGGTTAGGCTGGTGTATAAATACTGTGTATTTATTAAAAACAATTACTCTGGTAGAGTTGAAAATGTCTTCTTCCATGGTCACTGAATACCAACCAGAATTCACAAACAGACGTTTCTAAGATCAGGCCTCTGAAGGTATASTCTGGAGGGTGAAGGAGTTTTAATCATGTGAAAGCACCTTGATTCTCATGACCTTTAGTGTTTTAATGTCCAAATGAAAGCAGCAGCACTCATCTGGAGAAGGAAAGTAGTGCATAAACTGTTCTAGGAGGAGGATATTGATGATTTGTTTAATGAAGTCACCACTAATCCACTGCTTAAATCCAGACTTCGACCTTCTTTTTCCTAGAAAAATGGAAGAAAAAGAAACCCTTGACTCAATGCTGGTTTAGAATAAGCAGTTCAAAAAAATGAAACAGGCAATTCATGTTCTGTTTGTTACATCGCATCAATATAAAACTACACGTTACCTGAGCATCTATGATTGCATGCAGCTTGCTGTGAGACTTGAAAATGTCTAGCAGAGCATTTATTTTCTCCCACTCGTATCTGTAGGTGAACCCAAACTTCGAGAAGACATTGTGCAGAAATCCCTGGAGCGAGGTCGCTGTTGCTCTGCCAGCCGTACGTCCAGGTCAGAGCAGAGTCTTGCTCACATCTACTCAAGAACGGCCAGCCAGCAGGCAGCCCAGTGCTCAAGGAACTAGTGAAATCTAGCTTCTGTGGTTTGCCTCTCAGATGACTCCAAAGGTGCAAACCCCAACTGAAACTATTCCTGCTGCTGAGGCACGGACTGTCTCTTTCTCCCCAACCTGCCCCTATTTTCACAAAACTTAAAGGAGTGGGGTGAGGCAGCAGAGGACAGAACAACTCTGACAACAACTTTGACTCTTTTGCTTCTTTGTCAAATGCGACTGGACAGGCACTGGGGAGTGCTTACATGTGTTTCACTTCCCTAGGAAAAAGCTCATTGAAAAACCTTAATACTGCTGTTTGTTTGTTTCTCTAGCCTGGACAGAGAGCAGGAGAAATACAAATGGAGTAAGCTTAAAAAGCTAATTTTGGATCGGCTGGGGAAAAAAACTAAAAATTAAGAAAACGTATCATAGAATCACAGAATGGTCACGGTGGGAAGGGATCTCTGGTGCTCATCTGGTCCAAACCCCCTGCTCAAGCAGGGCCACTCAGGACCATGTCCAGATGGCTTTTGAATATGTCCAAGGATGGAGATCCCAAAACCTCTCTGGGCAACCTGTGCCAGTGCTCGGTCACCCACACAGTAAAAAAGTGTTCCCTCATGCTCAGTTGGAAATCCACGTTCAAAGATGCAGAAAGCGTGTGTTTCTGACGAACTGCTCCACATGCCACCTTCACTCATGTTTTCCAGAAATTATTAAATGTGCATTTTGAGTTTAAATAGCCACCCAGTGAAGTTATTTTCCTTTTGACCCTGTACAGCCTTTGAATAAATGCTGCTACCTACTGTAGTAACATTGCCTTTGGTACTCTCAGGCAGAGCTACACAAAAACAATAGCCATTATGCCAATGAAAATAAACAATGTGACATACTTACAGCTCTGTAATCCAAGAACATTTCTTTGAAAGCCAGAAAGTCAGTAAACGTGAGAAGCATATCAAATATATCACCTGCCATTTCATCTTTGTGCTGTCTGTAGAGAGAAGTAGTTGGGGAATTAGAAAATGGTGTGGTAAATAAACTCTTATTTTAAAATGATATGAGGTCAAAAGGATACCAGAACAAATAGAACAACATCAGAATTTAAACAAGAATGTTATTATAGGTCTTTCGTAAAGCAAAACTTTAGCCAAATACTACCTTGTAATATTCCCAATCCAAGTACATTTATATATTATATTTATGTAAATCCAARATGTAAGACTATCACATCAGCCCTTGAAAACCAGACAAAGAAACTGACCTTAAGTCAACAGAAGTAAAACTCAACTAGCATTTATCTATTTATTTATCTTGAGCACCGAAACCACTAGACAGTCCCTTGGACAGTGAGAAAGTTGGGGAGAGGCACAGAATGCTCACACATATCCCTTAAGAATGAGGGACTGTACTGACAATACTTGGTAGAGGACTTTTGATGAAAACATTTTGGAAGAAAGACCCTGTGTTCCTATATCGGCATATTTCAACAAGACTTTAACAGTCAAGGGTTGGGTTGTTTTTTTTTTTTTTTTTTAATTATTTAATTCTTATCAGAAGGAGCTTTACCTTAACCAGTCTATCTTTTAAGCATACTATGTGTATTCACAGTAACTTCCTAATGTTTTATTTTAAAAAATAAAAAATTTAAATAGATTCAAATATTGTAAGATATTCATTTCCCAATGAGACTTGATTTTCTTATTCAAGTGGAAAACCAGTGATGCTTCAAAAGTGACCTCTTCATAAAGTTGGTTGAGCTAAAGTGACCAAATGCAAAAGCTTAAGACAAATCAAACTTTTCTCTGAACGCTTTCTACAAAAATTACAATAAAGACATTATATCACATGACTGTTGAAAGACTATCAGGCTATTTAAGTGTCCAACACAGAGCATGAAAGAGATAGATGAGACCCAACCTTTTAAGGGTCTGGCTTCAAAGTGACAATGATGGAGAAAACCCTTCAGTGTTCTCATTCTGATTTCTCTTCCTACCCCTTAAACCCCAATATATTTCAGCATAACAGTGCAGAAATTTAGAGTAGCACAACRTGCTGAAGGCATGAAAAGTGGTCAGTCATTGCATGCATGAACACTTTTTTTTTTAATTAAAGAGCAACCTCTTTCTAAAGGGAGAACTGTCAAACCTAAGTTTTAATCTAGACAAAGGGAGTTAATTGAGAAGCACATAACCTGCTCCCCAACCAAAAACAAAGCAGAGACTTACTGCAGTGACATTGTGAAAGCAGTCATATTAAAACCAGGAATCCGATCAAGCAATTTTTCTTCGATGTATTTCTCTACTAAAGAGATCTGAAAAAAACAAACAAACCACCCCAACAACATCATAACAAATTTCAGGAGCAGATTTCAAAACGGTGCATCTTCCTTACACTGACACCTTATTGACACTTTGTATTATCCTCACTGGGCAAACAACTGCAGATTCCTTAGCTGGGCGATGCTAGTTCAATTATTCACACCACCGCTGAGGCACTGAGCTGAACATTTTTGCTGGGAATACTGGTGAGAACAAAACATCTGTAGAAGTTTTCAGGTGAAACGAAGAGAAAGGAACCTAGAGCTCCAGAAAACATCTTTCTTGCTCACAGATCATGAAAGAGACAGCAGGCAGTACAGCAGGCAGTATGTTGGCTCTGCTCCATGTAAACCCAGTATTTTATAAAGGGGGGTAATACAGGACCTGATGCTGGCCTTAAAACAAACAAACAAACAAACAAACAAAGCCATACATGCAAAAAATAGGAAAAAGTATCTTACATATTCATTAAAAATGGAAGTATAGATGAGCTTGTTTTCTTCTGAGTCATCAAACTCCTGGTAGTGCTTCTCCATAAAAGCCCTCTGTATCAACTGGAAATCATCATCTGGGCCACAAGAAAAATGCATCATAGAGTTACGAGTTTAGTCATTCTTTTTGTAACACAAAACCCATATTCACGAGTCCTCCGCTTCCCTCTTGTAACCACGGAGCCCTGCACACGTGCAGAGTCAGTCACACCAGTACCGCAGCTGCCGCAGACCCACGATTTCTGACCCATCTGTGCAAAGACGGAGGCTGCTGGCGGAGGGCAGCGCTACTTCAGTTAAGGCAGCCGAATCAACAGAGCAGCAGCACATCAGTCTGCATTTTGACAGCAGCTGTGTAATCAGAACGGAATGGGATGAACATGTCCACCTAGCAAGGTCTACAATTACTTCTTCTAAGTTTCATTTACACTTAGTATTAGCAAAAAAGTCCTCCTGCTTTACACTTTATTAGTAAAGTTATTTATTCTGAACCCCTTTTTGTTCAGGCTCTCAAGCCAGCAAAAGTGGTTACCTCTTCCCTACAAGAATTCAAAATAATTTTTTTTCCTTGAATTCAAAACTATTAGTGAAACTCCCAGATTTGTTTTCAACAGCTGAGGATTTTTTTTCCAGTTGTGGAAGAAAACAAAAATAAAAATGAACACGGTAGGTCACCACCGAATTGAACAGAACAGGTATAAATATAAAGTTTACTTACACACAGTGTTAAAATTCACCAGTCTCAGCTTTCTAAACACTAACATATTCAAAATTAGTTTAGTTAGCATTTCTCCAGATTCAACTACATCACCAGGCAAACTGAGGCTGCAGAATCTACATCTCTCTGGGAAGGATGTGGTCAAAAAGATTATATGCTGTTCTTATGAAGCAGCTGATGGCTGATTAGCATGAATTCTGTCTTGGCATCTTGTAAACTACTTCCTTGCACACACTGACTTCTCAGTTAAAATTATGGTGCTGGGAATTTAGCACCTTTTAYTGCCTAAGCTCACACGATGAGGTTGGCGCCATTCAACATTCCTGCTATGAACAGGTCCTGCCACGTCACAACTGTATGCATACACGCAAGTTACATGCAACAAAATCAACTGAGAAGGATACTCTCAAAAAGTGAGAAGTGGCAAGACATGATGACACCCATCTCCAGTTATGCAATGCTGCTGCAGACAGAGGAAATAAACCATTCTCTGTGTTCAGCAGAGACAGGACAAGGAACAACATGCTTAAACTGCAGCACAGGCACTTCATATTACAGATGATGAAAGGCTGCCTGCAGTAGCAACAGCTAGGCACTACAGCAAATTGCCTGGACAAACCATGGCAGCTTCTAAGAATATCCTGACAAACATGTTAGGAGAGGTTTAGGCAGAGCTGGGGAAGGGCAGGCTACCTCTCACAGTCTCTCCCATCACCTTGATAAAAGGGTATAAAAATTCCAGAAAGCTTTGATTTCTATGTGAGATTTACAAGTGTCTTTACTGTTTATTTATGAAGGAGTGTATTGCAGTGGTGCAGAGAATAATTTTCAAGCCTCGTAAGCACACTGTTGTGCAAACAGCACACAAAAGACTTTTGTGTATATTTTTACTACACTACCAGGTTAGGGGTCATGGCAACAAAGGAAGAAAAGCTTCCATGAAGCAGGCAGGGGCTATTTCGGCTCTGTATGTCTGCTAACAAGAAGAGCAGCTTGCAATATGTTTAGCACTCATCTTGTCGTCTATAACTACTTGCAGAGCTTACCCATTATAATATCCTCCAGATACCCAACAACTGCATCGAACTCTGCGTCAGAAGGGGAGGAGCTGAAAGCAAAGAAAGACGGTACTGCATAAATATATATTTCAACCACAGCAGAAATAAAAGTTAAAATTAAAAAGTGTTAACAAAAGCCTAAGCACAAATAAGCCCAGTAATTACAAGATAAGTGAATAATTTCCTAGTTTCAACCTACAAAATAATCCACGACACTGATGACAAGACTGCTTCATGGGGATTCTCATCAGGCCTTTACTGTATTTCCCCCCCAGTAAGGTGCCTAATTGAAAAAAAAAAAAAATGTTGTTTTACTGGCATTACTGTCAAGGTAATTCCAGTCCTGGTGCAGAAAGATGTAAAGAGTGTAATTAGAACAGCAAATTAAGCATTTTCCAACCCACAAATCCCAGCTGCTACCACAAGCTTTCCTTCTACTCTCTTCCCTGCGTAACTCTACATGGTGATTGCAGAACTCTAGACACTCTAGAGAATATTTTGAAATACTTGGTCTAGTGGAACCACTTAAACTCAATGGATACACAATATTATATAACTGAAGAAACTTAAATATTTTTCTTATGCAAGAAACATCCCTGCATGCTACAAATAAATGGCATAATCTCCTAAGGCCATTTGATCACGAGCAAGTATTAAACACCATTATGGATCTGAAGTCATCCAGGGAAGAAACCTTTGGTACCAGCATTTTAGGACTCTGGATCCTTCTGCTAAATCTATTATTGTGCAGCTTGTCCAGACACATTAGATAATCCACAGGATCTCCTTGGCCTTGGCATTCAGAGCTCATCTTCAGTGGGGGATGAACTCTTCCTATATTCTCCAGGAGGTGAAAGACAGGCTTTTTTCACATGAGGGAAATGAGCCTCAGAGGACATTTGTCATTAAGAAAAAAGTTAGCTTTGATCAGTGAAAGCACTATTTAAATTGAATTAAATGTCTATTTCTCTTTCTAATTTCTCTTTAGTAAACAGAACAGAACACTCTTTCAGATGAAGTTTTAAAAAACTCATTAAAATTATTTTGCTACTGAATAATAGTCCAGTGAAATTAATCCAACAACAGTTTAACCGACAGTTTAACTATAATGAGCCATGGGGCTCATTCTGACCAGGAAAAATGAAAAAATATTTGATTTAAAAAGGTGTCTGATCACCAAGTGATGTTCTAGCAACATTTCTGATCTGTTAAGCCTTGGGAGACGAGCAAAGCCAAGCCAAGGGACTGGAAAAGCGTCCTCTTCCACCAGAGGGCACGACACCACCAGGAGAGGAGCTGGCACAGCACAGTCAAAGCATTACATACCCTGAGCATCACACTTTGGGCTTCAGGCCACAGGGCTCATCGCTTTCCATTTACATGCCAGGACAGGAGACTTTGCTATGGATAATTTCCACTCTTTTTTTTCCCCTCCAAAAGAGTGCTACTATTGGTTTTATAGGTTATTCTAACAGCAACAGAAAATTTAAAGTATTAATTTAAACCCCAGTTTAAGCTTGTGAGACAAATAATGGAATTTTAACTGTTCCAAAATAGCCGTGATTCCATCTCTCCATACAACACACCTGCATCTGCACACCTGAAGAAACATGCACTCACAAATCTTGAGGTTTGAGCCTTTGTCGCCTTATCACGTCTAGTCTAGGCCAGCACAACCCGTGCTGCTGAAGAAGCCCAGGCACGTGGCCATTTGTGATAGTCTGTAGACTGAAAGAACTAAATCCACAAACTAGAGTGACAGCGGCACTGGCACACGTCCGCTTCGGCCACAAGCTTTAGGAGAAGAGTCTGCCAGACAAATGTGGAGCAAAGCAGTGTCCTAGCATCTACCAGGGTAAAATTTGGTTGAGGCCACCTGTAAAAGGTCTCACATGTCTAGAAGGAGCACATTCAAACACAGAGGAATAGTCTCCTCTTCGAATCTGTGATATAAGACAACACATGCTCTTGAAAAGGAGAGAGAAATTTTGAATTTAAAATGAACACAAAAAAATTAATTTTCAGCCTTACAGTGCTTATTTTGATCACTCAGCCAGGGCTATCTGGTGCCATGCTCATTGCAGTTATATTCAGTTTGCCTTCACCTAAACTCTGAACCAATGTTATTCCCTCCTGGAGCTTTGCATTCTCCACCCTTGTTCTCCTAAGAGGCAGAACCTGCTAATCAGTGTGGTGTAAATTCATTCATGTAATTATATTCCTATTAAAACATTTTAACTAGGAAATAGTTTACTGAAAATCTGACACAGAACGTAGTGTACTCACACGGCTACACCAAAGTTTTCTTCATCAGAAGTCTCCATCGTTGCTGCATAACCAGACTGGAGGAGAGGCAATCTGCTCTATTGCTGCTGTTAGTGGTTATTTCTTCTTTTCGGACAAAGTGCTAAGGAATAACATCTGACTTAGCATCAATACAAATTCAATCGTTAMGTTACCATACACTTCTCAAACAGCGAATCAGGAGAGAACCTTTTAATTTTTAAATGTAGGAATTTCAAAATCATGTTCTTCCGAAGTTACTGCTACTTCTTTTCTGTAATAACGCAAATTCTCTYGGAACTTTCTCCGCCTACTCAGAGAACAGGCTCAAAATTGCTCACACTTGCAGTTAACCTCTGTAAGGGGGTTTCAGCTGACCTTTACATCTTTTCTCCCAAAGCATCTATAACCGACTGTCATAAAGATACAAGAAAATGAAGCTGGAAACGGTGCAGATACCACCCCAGCGCAGTGCGTCCCAGAGAGCTCACAGGCCAGGCTTCGGATAGCGATCCCGCATGCCAGGCCAGGGACTCTGGCCAGCGCTGGTCTGTGTCCCGGCCAGGCCCTCGGCCCATGAGCAGTTACTGACCCATCACACGGGACAGGGCACACAGCACCCCAGGGCCACTGAAGATGGGCCAGCTGGCTTCTAGGTGCGCGCTGGGGACACCCATCCCGCTCCCGCCACCCTTGCTGGGCTGCACCCAACGCCAGCCTTCAGAGCGGCCCGCCGAGGATGGGAGCCAGCCCTACGGCATCAGCCCACGGCACAGGAGGAGGGATGAGCGTTGCCCTCGCCTCCCCCTTCTCAGTCCCGGCTCTTGGGGAGAGCGAAGCCCCCAGCCCTGTCTCTCCCCCGGGGGACCCAGGCACCCGGCCCGCCTCACCTCCCCCTCCTCGAAGGGACCCAGGCGATCGGCTGCCGTCATCTTCCCTCTCCAAAGGGCGCCCGGGTGGCCCGCCCTTGTCAGTCCCCCCTTCCCGAGGTACACGGGCGTCGGGCCCCTGTCACCCCCCCCCCGCCCCGGAAAGCGGCCCAGGCTCCCGGCCCTGCCCCGCACCTACCACCGGTCACGGCAGCCGGCGGCGCCTCCCCATTGCGCGCGCCCCTTCCCCTCCGGCCCGGCCGTCTCCTGGGAAACGCTTCCTTCCGTCCCACCCGCAGCCAATCGGAGAGCGGAGGCTGCCGCGGAGGGCCCGCCCACACCCAGAAAGGCCAATGAGAGCGCGCGGGCGGGGCCGGGCGGGAAGGCGGTGTCCGCCGCCATGGAGGGCTGGCAGGCCTGTGGGGGGCTGAGTTTAGTGTCCGGGCGTCAGAGGGCTGTCCTGGGAAGAAAATAAAAATAAAACCTCGGTAACGTGCTTTGTTATGACGCACGCAGCCCCCCCCCCCGCCGTTATTAAAGTGGGTGTCCCCTCCCAAAGCAGGGCCCCGAGGGCTAGAGGACAGACAGCTCTCCGGGGCAGGGCCTCAGGCGCACAAGCCCGCCTAACCCGGGCGTAACGCGGGTTCGACTGCGGACACCCGCCTGGCGCCGGACTTGCCTTTCTGCCTCAGAGCCAACTTCTTGTTCGCTTCCACAGGCTGCCTGCATCACGCTCTGGCGCCGAAACGTTTGTAACCCCGGCTCTCGACAGAAGTGAAAGAATTAAAGAACAACAAATAGCCTTCAAGACGTTTTTATTGTTGAATGGACAACTTCGCTACAATTCATTTCCCCTTCTGAGGGCCTGCAGAGCCACCACCTCCCCTCCCCGGCACCTTCGGGGCGTGCAGGGACCGAGGGGGGCACCACACCGGTCATGGAGGATCGAGCTTTAGAAAGACGACCCCCCATCACGGATTTCAGCAGAAAGCCAGTTGAATTGTATAGTCTTTCCCCTTTGTGAAATGAACAGGACAGTTCTCTGCAACACAACTCCCTCCTCCGGCACCGTTGGCTTCCTCTGCCCAGCACCAGCTGCACGGAAGACGGTCTGGGGCAAAATTTTCCAAAGCATTCACATCTTTTCAACAAAGAATGCAGGCACTTAGTCCCGTGTCCACAAAGGCAGCGAGGCTCTTAGGTCACCTCCATTTCAAGGAGACACCAGACACCTAGAAGCCATTGTGGACCCAGGCCTTAAGAGCTTAATCTCATACAGCAGTTGATACGAATCAGGAGTCCTAGGCACTTCTGAAAATTTTACCTCAGTTAATCCTGGCCAGGGAAACCAAAGCCCTGAAGTTACTAGAATCTATTAAGGCAGAGTTCAAAATGGTTCTGTCCCACCTTTTCCCTAAAGTATGGTTTGTATCTTTGTACCTTAGGGATAAAAACTGGTCATTGCATTTGGAAGCATTTAAAACTTCATTTCAAGCGATTCTGAAATTCTGGTATCCTTGTGGCAGTGATGGTGTTCACWCGTTGCTCATTCAGCACCGAGCAGGAAGGGACTCAGCCCTGACTGGCAACGTGGATTACAGCAAAACGTCATAAAGTACAGTCAGTGAGGGAATGAGGTCCTCGTGGCACAGATTTGCCAGTCTGACTTTAATCAAAACAGGCATCCAAGGTGGAAGAGAATTCACATTTTAGCAAAAAGACTAACCAGCACTCTGGTTTTAGATTCAGTCTGTATTTGGAAAAAAGTCAACAAGAAAATGATGGACAGAACTTTCCTAATTCACACACTGCACTCCAGAGGTTCAACGGAGACACTTTTTTTTTTTTAATCTCTGGATGAAATTCAGCACCTTTGAGTTAGCAAAGGCAGAAGGTGAAAGGAGTTGCTAGAGAGCTTGATTCTGGGACCTGCGTGCAGAGCTCTCAGCTCCTATTTAGGTCAGTAGGAAGCAAGAGTGCTCAGCAGGAAGAAGCAGCCTCAGCTCTGCTTTGTTAATACTTGATAGTACAATAAAGATAATAAACGATTTTAAAAATAAGATACATTGCAGCATGAGAATTCACTACAACAGCCTCTGCTGTTGAATCACTGCCAAGATGTGGGATGGTTTTGGTGTAAGTTGTGTGTGAATTAGTAAAGTTCTACTATATAGCCAGATAATTTAAAAAAAGCAACCTGTACAAGTCTTGGAAGAGACCGAGTCATATCCTCAGTTGGTGCAAAATAAGCGTAACTCCACTAATTTTTGTGCTACTTCACTGACACCAGCTGTGAACCCTGATTCCTCGTAGAAACCTAGTAAAACAGTCAAAAGCTGCCTGCTGAAATGCATCCTTAACATACAAACATCACAAATGTATAATTAAGTGGAGCAGACATTCCCACTGTATGATCCCTACCAAAAATATGAAGTGTGGCCCCAAACCTGCTCAGAGCAGGACTGACACGTGGCAAGCAAGGTGCATTTTTAAAGAGTTACAGAATAAGACTGAACTTGCTATCCAAATAACTTTTTTTTTTTTTAAATAAACTGGCCCAAAATTCTCCTCCAATCTTTTAAGATAGCTCAATATTTCCAAAGTGAACATAACTTTCAAAAACAACACTGATAAAAAAGATGTTCAATGATACCTTAAAAAATACCCAGAATATCAAATTAATTTCAGTCCAGCGTTATAATTAGTTAAGAATACCTCCTGAAAATTATATCCTCACAAAAAAATGTGGGTACTGAAGTTAAAAGCGTCAGAAACATTATGTACTTGAAAATACCACCGATCTTTTAACGTTTAAAAACAAATCAGAACATTCTTTGGAATCACCAAGTTATTAAAACATGTGAGTTTCTCTACAGTCTCCACACTGTCTTTTCAAATCAGTCTGTGTACTGATCAAGTCTTTGAGCAGTTTAATATCCACTGTCGGAAAATACAGAGTCTCTGACCAGCAGGAGGCTACATTAAACAGGAAAACATTGGCATTCTCTTTTTAGTACTGACTTCTGCCAAAAATAGAGACTTTCGAGCACAAGACAGAACGGCCCTGTTTTAGGAGATATTTTTCTCTTCTTTTCTAAAATGCATTGTACGTGTACTTCCAGTGCAAATTTTTTCAGCACTTGCGACAGGTGAGAAGGAAAGGGGGAAGAAGAGAGACACTCTCCTATGGTCTTGCTTGGAGGAACCAATAGCCATAGCACGCTGACCTACCAGCTCTCCTTACTGTTGAAACCAGTTCCCATTGCTGGCAACTTGAAATAGCTTATTAAAGATTTCATTTTTAAGATAAACAGATTACAGTTTAGCATGAAATCTGGCCATGGCTATGGTTCTATGTGCGTAAAGATTGGTTAGAGATGCCTTCCCCTTTCAGTATTGGTTGGAGTTCATTAAAAACAAGTCTGTGGTATTTCTCCACGTGTGTCATGAAATGTGAGAGATCTGTCTGACTCGGGTTTGTATTTCCTGTCGACACAGAGGGCAGGTCTCCAGTTGCAAGGCACACTCCATACACAGGTCACTGAAGGAGAAGAAAAAAAATCAGTTAAAGCCTGCATTTACAGTATGAAAAACTAAACGAAAAGAAATCCAAGCACTAAGCAGTTTAGTTAGCCTGCTAGAAACACAGTCAAGATAAATCTTTCAGAGTGGAGATTAGGAATTGCACGTCAGGTGTTGTGGATCCACAGGCTTTGAGAGGAGCTCCTGCTGCTCAGCATCTTACAGACCTGAAACTGCTAGCACAGTTGGTCAGGATTACGCTTGCATGCTTTTGTTAAGCTTAACGCTTGCTCTGGTCTGGAGAACAGCAGTCCCAGTGCCCTGCGTGAAGCAGTCTCCACTTCTTGTTGACACACACCAGGCACATCTCAACTTTCCAGCATCTAGACCCATGGCAAGACTGCTTACACAAGTGCTCTAAAAACACTAAGGAACTGGACTTAACTGGGTTAATTTCCTAGTAGGCTGCTTAAAGGCAGGAAAGTGCCATTATGGTATTACTCATACTGCTGTCCCATTTTTTAGCTTTTAGAGGAATTTGTGACTTGAGACAATCCATTTGTTGAACATTTAATGAGTATTTGAGTATATAATGAATTTTCTGCTCTCCTCGTGATCTGGATTTCACAGCACCAGTACTAAACAAGTACTCATCAGTAAAACCTTTGACATCAGGGAATTAAGACTCGGTAGCCCAGGGGTAGCATACATACATAGCCACAGTACTTCCCCAACCCCAAACACACACACAATGAGGGATTAAATTTGCTCAGGGGTAGGGTGAGGGGAACAGTGCTTAACCTCTATCTGTCACATCCTTAAAAGGAGGGGTTATTTCCTTTATGCTGGGGAGTCAATCAAGATAAGCAGGGACTGCATCTGGTCTCACCGAAGCTGAATGTCAAACACACACATTTTCCTGTTTCTTTGGTTTTGGGTTGTTCTTAAGGTTTTACCTGTGTCCACATGGCCTGAGTTCTGTGTCTGCTACCTCATCACAGCAAAGCGTGCAGCAGTTCTCTCGGATACTCACTTGCTTCAACAAAGCCAGACGCCTGTGTCTGAAGAGAGACACCCACACACACACACATTAGTTTGACTCAAAATGATAGATTCATAACTATTCTGAGTATTGCATCAAGACCAATGCAACACTTGCCTGTGCTACTCAACACTACTGCTGATAAACATCGACCATGACTTCCCACAAAAAAGGCTTAACACACCCAGAGATGTTCAGAACAGTCTTTGACTCCCTGTTCTGGTCTGTCAGAAAGGGACAAAGAGGGTGTTAGATTACAATTCTTCTAGCTCCCACAGCTGAACACTTCAAAAAATTTCCTCTTTAGTATCTGTGTACTTTTAAGAGTTAAGAAAAAAAAAAACCCGAATAAACCACACAAACCCATGTATCAACAAAATTCAGAAACCCTATAACACTGTAACGCAGTTTAAAAGAATAGAAATTGAAAATAAAATCAACAGTCCAGTATGGCAGCTGCCACAAGGGAGAGTAAATGGATAAAAATGCCCCATTTGATGAAATAAGACATTTCAAATTTGGAATACATACACTACACGTCAAAACTGCTCAATGGCAGGGTGACGTGTCTAGCCCAGACTATGCCCCAACACTAGATGCATTAAATTCACCACAACTCTACATAAGTTTATGTTAACTCCTGCGATGGATAACTAGGGTCCACTCAGGCCCTTGCCTTTTTTTCTTACCACTTTTAAGATCAAAGCTATCTTTTAATTTAGGATTGGCTTATCATTTCCAAACAGTTCAGGCTGTAGGGCAGGGATGATCTCTGTTTACACAAAGAGCAACAGTGCCCAACCTTGAATGGAGCCTTTCAGTGCTACCACATATTAAATAGGTTCAACACAGGCGGCCAAGTTTCTCCCGTCAGGCATCAACAGGAAACCAGTTTCCCCCAGTTTCTCTCTACACCTTTTGGCACAATCAAATAACAGCTCTCACAGCTAATGCTTAAACATTGCAAGAGTGGTGCCAGAATGACATCAATAACAATCACATCCGATCATCAGCTAAAAACTGCAAAGTCCCTCACCTAGTGCATGACCCTAATAAGACAGAAGAACACTTAATTTGAAAAGGGGGCTGACTGAGAATGATAACTAACAGATCATCTTAAGGGATTAAATCAGACTCTCACTTAAAGCACCTGCAGTCACAAGCAGGTGTAAATTACTCTGGCTGTATGTAAGTACAAAATGGTCTTGCAAGTTGCATTTGATTTTCTCTGCATAAATACAATATCACAAGCCTCAAACTTTCCCAACGTGCAACTCGGATCCAAGAGTAAGGTTTTTTTTTGTTTTCTTTTTAAATGCTAAGACACTTAAGTACCTCAAGTACACGATTGAACAGCTAGATAATTCGAAACCAGCCTCTGAATTTTATTACAGCCAGGGGTACCCACCTCCAACAACCCTGGCCCCCACTTAATTAGATGCAACAAAAGATTATTTCAACCACATACATAGCACCACTCTAGAGGGCCATCTTCAGACAAAGTTGCAAATCTGGGGTATGCTATATCCCACATTACACTGTATACTGTTACTGTTTGTGTTCCAGTAAATTATTTTATTACTAATGACCTAAACCAGAAAAGCTGTTAGTTTTCATTCCTGCCAGAAGTTTGGTAAGTTAAGGAAAAACATATCCAAACCTACTTGTATCTGGCTTGATTTATATTTAGGTGGGAAAGAACTTCTAAATTTGAATAAACTTTGTCAGTACTATCATTCAGAAATGGGGAAGTTTTCATCTGTGTCAGAAAAGAAGGACAACTTCAAGTCTTACAATCATTCAGTACCTCCATGCTGCCAACATCACAAATTAGGTCAATTTTAAATAAGACATCTTTTTTTAATTAAGACTATACCTCCTCATCCAACCTAATCATTCTTAGACGGCAGGAGGCACTTACACTAAAAGCAGTTTACTTTTTAATAAAAAGTACTAGTTAATTTTAATTTAGCTTAGTATTACAAAAAATTATTTTAATTTAATGGATTTTGGTTGTATATCTCCTGCCCTACTCATTAAGTTGCACTGGAGACTAAGGTCTAATCCTTTTCTGAAAGAAACCTATGGAGGCGTGACCCCATAAGAGATTAACTTTGCCAATATAAGACTATGCAACTCAGAAGTTAAGCGTTTTATTTCTCTGTATGCAAACACACTCAAACTACACAGGAGGATTACCTGGGCAAGATGATTTTCTCTTCTGCTGTCAGAAAGGCATAATCGTTAAAAGTACTAAACTTCATTGATGGTGGGTACTTGAAAGGTTTTGCTCCAAAGTTGAACTCACATTGTTGATAGGACATGAAACTAGCTGCAGCAAAAAAGCCAGATCTGCAATATGATGAACAACAGACATTTTAGAATGACTTAAACAATAATAGAGCTTTCCAGACACATTACTACTATTACCAGACAAAAATATACCCTGAAACAAAGAGAAGTTCCTTCAACAGAAGTGTTCCACAGCTAATTGGGAGAAAAACCTCTAACATCCAGTTGCAGCTGCACATACTTTCCTTGTTTAGTTCTCAACTTCTGAAGTTACTATCAGGGTTTATCTGAATTTACTA
Source organism: Phoebastria nigripes (assembly GCA_035582835.1). Classification (NCBI taxonomy): domain Eukaryota; kingdom Metazoa; phylum Chordata; class Aves; order Procellariiformes; family Diomedeidae; genus Phoebastria; species Phoebastria nigripes. Next base: position 418,637 of record JAYKAV010002430.1, read on the forward strand.
CTGAGTCAGCCAATAAAGGCTGCCTACTCTACAACTAGGATTAGCCACACTTACACTAAGAGCAGACACATACATCTGAACAGCCTACAACCTGATCCTCTTTACACTGATCAGCTCAGGTATCTCCTTCAGCACTGGAAAAAGTGTTTTTCTTCCAAACAACTGCTGTTCAGTAGAGTTGTGAGGAGCAGTACCAACCACAAGGACACCTCCACGTCCACCGCTCCTGCTGTTTTATTTGAGCAGCCACAAATCTGGGGAACTTGCAACTCTCGTACACTTGTTGTGTGGGACCCGTGCAGCATGAATCCAGGTCTGAGCTCTCTTAGCACAACAYCCATCTGTTCCTCCTTGCCCTTGCAGGATTACCTCAGGACAGCTGTCTTCACAGCCACACAGCCACCTTGTAAAAACACCACAACTATCACCGCTTTCAGTTTTATTTACTGAAAGGGCCCAAGTTGACTAATACCCTAAGTTCTAGCCAAGTAACAGAATCTGTCAAGTATATAAATTACATACTCCACGTGAACAACAGTACTGCAAGCTGAATAGACAAGATACTCTGCAACTCTTTAAAATGAACTATTCTTTGCTTGCATCTTGAACTTCATTTTGCAGAGCAAATATGAATGAAATTAGCACAGTAGCATTCATTTACAAGGTACTGTAATGTTTAATTAAACTGCATAGCTTCTCTCTCAAGTATCACACCAGCTTATCTTTTCAGAACTAAAAGGCTGAACTTCTCCATGAGAGTCAGAGGAATTAGCCATGTGTTAATTTTAATAGAGTTGGCAAAATAAGCCTAACACCTTTCTGTAATGCATCCTTCCATGAATATTCAATATACTACTACAGGAACTGGCCCCAGTGAACAGCAGCAAGTTAATACGCACGCTTCTGCATTTACAGGACTGAGGCTTTATTTTTTAAAAGATCAAAAAAATCCTCAAGCACTACTAGAAATTTGTTCATCTTTTCTACAGCCTCATTCTATTTCAATGCTGTGCTAGTTTGACAGTAGAAAACACCGAGTTGAACCTACCTTTGGACAGTCCAAAGTATTTATTTTGGACCCTGAAATCCACCTGTAAAGTTACATCCTTCTCACTGATTTCTAAGCAACTTTCAGTTGGGAAATCTGCTTACTGATGGCTTCAGGTAAGCAAATATGAATTTACATCTCAAATGGGAAACACTTCATATAATTAAAACAATTATCTATACAGGTCACTGTCCTCCTAAATGAGCACATACTTACACAGCAGATGAAAATACTTGCTTCTCGGCAGGAAGCTGGTTTCCATTTAAATAGAAGATCATTTGCTTTTCTTGCAAGTCTAGTAGAAATCCTATTGTGTCTCCTCACATGCAAAACAAAGATAATTTAAAGATTTAACTTCTGTTAAATGCCAACAGCTGAAACAGTTATTAAGTATCACATATCTCACTGTGAGTTGTCTCACTCAAAAGGAACTGTTTGCAAAGCGTAAAGGAAGAAATATTGATAGACAGTAACTAAAGGAAAAAAAAAAAATCAGGACAAAATAGTAAAACAACAACAACAACAAATTTTAGTCTGCCAGAGCATTAATACTACATAGTTGTAGAAGTATTGCAGAGTATTTGCCAAAGCCAGAAAAAAAAGCTGCACTCTGTCTCTCCTTGGCTATTTTACACCCATTGAAGATATACTTGGAACACATACTTGTTAAAGTCTAAGTTTCTAATATGCTTGTGCATATGCTTATTTTTAAGAGGCGTTCTAATTTAGCCATCCTTGGGAGAAATTTTTAATAGAAGAAAAGGCGGCACAGTTCACACAAGCATGGCATGCACAGACTCCTACCAAGATTTCAAAGCTGAGATCAAGAACAGAATTTTGCTGTCCACGTAGTTATCCAAGAATTTAAAGCAAGCAAGACAGTGCGACTCCCCCTTAACCTTGATCTCTAATTTAGACAGTTTTTTTCCACTTCTCTAAAATAACTCTTTCAAGCCAGAAAAGAACATTTCAACCCTGTTTGTAGGACTACAGACATCTAAGAAAAAGTCTTATGATTAAATGTCCAGCAACGTTAGTTGGTGCTATGATTTGTACTCTGCCTATGAAAAGAAAAAGTGTTTAACCAACAAGATCCTCTTTACACGGATTGTGGAACTAGAGTGTGGTGCCCACTTTGTACATTTAAACCATTGCAAATACTAGTAAAGGGACAATAATTATTAAACCTTTAGTATCATCAGGATTAGGCAGTAACTGCTCTGTTCGCACCTACTAACAAACTGTTTTCTAGACACCTGCAAGAGGAAAAAATCCTGTGCAGAAGTCCAGTTAGGAAAAACAGCAGAAGATGGACTGAATACCTTCTTTCCAACAGGGATGGGAATGTGGTTTACTTCTGGCATTATACCAAATCAGCTGCCGGCAGCCATCGTATGCACAGGAGTATTCATCGTCCCCGATGCCATAACCTTCCTTTAGAAAAAGAGTAAAGCATTTCAGTCTGCAGCCGCTCCTCACACAGAAGGGCTAAAGTTTATTTTTATTCAACCAAACCATTCATCCAAGAGCAGGAAGGGTTTCTCCCACCCCCGTGAAGATAATTTTTTCAAACTAGTCTTAGTTTCATTTTCACATCAAAAGGAATTTGTTGGGTGAGGAGGGGGGAAGAAGGGGATATTGTCTCCAAAGTGTTTTTCATTCTCTGTGAGCTCAAATCACTCCTGTCTATTAAAATATTTAAAAATCAGAAGGCTAGTACCCAAATAGCTAACTTTTTGCACCTTAAAAAGTCAACACAGAAGTGTAACCACTCCCTTATCTTAAAGTCCCAGTACCAGACTTGTAATACCTTCCCCCACAAGATATCCAAGTGCCACCAGAACATACAGTACACAGAAAGAAAACAAACCCATACTCCCTTCACTGAATTTGTTGCATGTTGTGTCCCTTTCAGTGCCAGCATCCCTCAATTTGTGAAAAGGTTATCAAGTGATGGTCCCAAGGTCCAAGATAAACGCAAAACTAAAAGTTTCAGAGCAGGAGAATAATCTGTCATGTAGGAGAACCCAAACATGAAACCCAAAAGCATTATGGAAGATAACTTCCTCATGCTCAGCATGGTTTGTCTGGAGTGCAAATACTAGACAGCATCTGATTACACAAGCCTCCGATGTCCCAAATTAAAGCTAAGCCTGGCTAATAGGTGTTTAACGTCATATTTAGGACTAGTCTTTTTGTTACACATGCTGTAAATAAAGAGCATATGGCTACTCTGATGACTGTGTTTGTGACATACCCAGAAGATAACATCCTTGTATTTCAGGTAGACACCTGATGTACTTAAACAGTAGCATTTAGCCACCAGCAAAACAGTTGTAGCAACAGAAATATCATCCTGCTCAGAGACGTGACATCTCCTATTTTCATACCTTGTACAGGAAGCACAGACAGAAAAATGCATATACCAAGCTCCTTAACAGTAAGTGGGAAAAATCTTTTAAGCCTCTTAGCAGTCTAGAAGCAGACACACGGCCTTTTATTTCAAACAGTTTCCATTACACTCAATGTCTACATTGCCTGCGCTCAGGACAGGTCTGTATGGTATTTTTGTTCGGTGTGGTGGTGCATTCCCCCCACCCCCCTCCTGGGCCGCTCCATGATCTCAGAAACTCCCGTTAAACCTTGGCCTTGGTGTAATGAGTCAGGCGGTGAAGCATCCCTTGACCGTATCAGGAACTCTTGCATAGCTGAGGTTGGGGAACGTACTGACCGTACCAGGAACTCCTGCTGCCTGGCCCAAGTCGGGGACGAGAGCGGGGATAATTCATCATCCCCTGACACCCTTATCTGAGTCGTAGCTCAAGCAGAACGATACCATTGTTACCAAAACCTTGAGAATTTTCACAGATGACGAAAACCAATCATCTTGCAAACCTATAAACGGCGGTCCCAAGTGAGGCCCTTTGAGCTCTCCTGGACCGCAGCGAGCTGCGCCCAGCATCTCCCTCTGAGTGGGATGCCTCTCAGAGCTCGCGACCTCTCAAGCCTGCGATATTCAGAGGACCATCACCGACTGACAACGGGACCTGGGTTGAAACACTTCGAGGCTCAACCCTTCGCCCGTTGAGAAATGCCAAGACATTTGACATGAATATTTCACTGGACTTGAGGGGAATTTTTAACAGGTATACCTTTGTATATTTATCCATCTTTGTGCCTGTGTGTGTGAATTGATGGAGGTGCCTGCTAGCAAGTATAGTATAAATGGTGCCATCTAAAATATGTAATTAAGTCACTGTCGTGGTTGGAGTAGACTCTACTAACTTACTTTGTAAATGTTAAATTAGTCAATGATTAAGTGCTACTAAAATCTTGTGATCTATCTTAAAACTGTGAATGAACCTTAGACTGCTGCTAAACACACAGAATCATAGAATAGTTTGGATTGCAAGGGACCTTTAAAGGTCACCTGGTCCAACCCCCCTGCCATGGGCAGGGACACCTTCAACCAGACCAGGTTGCTCAGAGCCCCGTCCAACCTGACCTTGAATGTTTCCAGGAATGGGGCATCTACCACCTCTCTGGGCAACCTGTGCCAGTGTTTCACCACTCTCATTGTAAAAAATCCCTTAGACATAAACCGTTGACCAAGTCTGGGACTAGGAGTGGATCCAGCTGCACCTAAGCTCCATCAGGAGTTTAGAGAGCAAAGGGGTCTTCTCTGAACTTTGTGACTCAACAGGAGGTCTCCCTTACCCTTTTCCATCCTCGGTCTCTGTATAAATCATTCTAGCTCGATTCTAACTCGATCTTCCTTTGTATGCTTCATGCATGTAGTAAGTGATAGAGTGAATCTTGCCATCGAACTCTGTTAAGTTGTACTTTTATAAGTTTCTATTAAAATCACTTTCTGCTAATCCCTTTGACTGATTTTTTAAGTGGTCTCTAAACCACTCACTCGTGACATTTGGTTTTGTTTTGTTGGTTTTTTGGTTTTTTTTTTTTGTTTTGTTTTGTTTTTTTGTTTTTTTGTTTTTTAAATTTAAATCACACTTGCAATTCCATGCTAGAAATGTAGGACTAGACTTTGGATGTGATGTAGAGATACGTGCATGTTATACACCAGCAGAAGACAATGCTCTTTACATGAATAATTAGAAGAAATGGAGCAAGACCACTGAACTCACAGGAAGACTTAAGTTAAATGGTCAGAAAAGCTACTCCGCCATTCCTGTTGAGTTTCTTGCCACTGGTGTTTGTTTCATCTCCTTGATCTATTTCTCTCATACAATACAATATTGTATTGTACAATACAATATACAGATTGTATACAATACAATCTCTCATACATACTGTGAGTAAATATTGATGGTGTTATTTTGCCTATGTTCATATTACCTTCTGCATTTGACTCAGCTGTAGAATGACTTTTTCTATAATAATCAGAAATGAGCAGTTTTAACTGCTTATCTCTACATTTAAGTATATGTGTATGTGTACAATTCCTCTCCTAAACTAAATTCTAAGTAGGAACAGAAAGCGTGCAATTACAATAAAGAAGGGCTACAGGTACATTTCTTACTCAAGCTCAGCCAGTAGAAGTGTCAGCTTAAAATCCCAGCGCTGTATCTCCATTCTGGTCCGTGGCGGTAGGCTAGGCCATACGTGCCTTTTGTACTAAAATTCTAGCTTGCACTTTAATGAACTTTAATGGAAATTTGGAAGGCTGATAATATGGAAAGTCCTCTCTAAGCTGAAGCAGACAAGTTTATTGGGTAGTAAGCATTACATTTTCTTAGTATTATGGAAATACTGAAGCAAATTATGCTACAGCATACTGAGTTTACAACAGCTGTACAGAGTTACCATGAAGATTTAAGAAGAAAGAAGTCCTAGTTACATCAGCACTAACATTTGAGATTATTGTTTGACTATAGGTTTGGACTTCATGTGCACATGGCACATTTTGCTTTAATGCTAGTAAATACATAATTTTAGAAGTAAAATAGTAAGAAGAATAATACTTAGAATTAAGAATAAGATACTAAGTTATCTGGATGAGAGGAAGAGCAAAGCAAACTATAAAATAACACAGTGTACTTGTTCTATATTATCAGAATAAAGGCAAGAAGGTAGAGGGTTTAATCTTTTTGTAATCCTTATCTTTAATTAAAAAGAAGCTGTCACATACCCAAACCGTACTACATTGCTGCTACCAGCAGATCCAATGATACCATGCTATACCAGAGCCAATTTAAATAATTATTTCCCTTGTGAAAGTGAATTTAATAGGAAAGTATGTTAAAGAGTGTAATCAAATGGCTGCTTGGTGACCTGTGTAAAAGTGAGTGCATGATAATCTGCTAGTTCCTAGTGAGTAATTGTTTACTTCCAAAAACAACAGAGACAGTAACCACCGCTGTTAACTAAAGAATTTCCAAGAAGATACTAAGCCACAAGAAATAAGAAATAATTTCCCTGTAGCTTCCAGACAACAGGAAGTAGATAACAAGCCGTCACTGCTGGCAGCTATGCATGACTTGTGTGAACAGTGTCAGTCTGTAGCAATGACAATACAGCCTTTTCTTGTACCACTAAATTCAGCAAAAATAGCTTCACGAAAGTACAGAAAAATTGAAGGAAATGCACAAGTGCTCAGTTACTACCACAGAATAACCAGAGCTATTTTCATAGGTGTTGTAAGTAGAAAAATACTGAAATTACATCATTGGCTAGATGACATTACATGTACTCACATGATTGAGAAATTTGCTGTCTTTGGTAGCCCATCCTATCTGCATCACTCCTGAAGTAATGACTGTAACTTCATAGTACCAAACTCCAGAATCGACACAGAACGTACATCTAACGCTTTCAAAGGACGAGGCATCACATCGAGCCTACCAAAACCAAACCAAAAATTGAGTTTCTACAAAATTAGCATTCAAGCAAGACCCTTTCTTCCCTGGATCAAGTTTCTTGCATATAAGAATACACCAACATAATTTTAGAGGCACTTCAGACAGAAAGCAACCTCTCTTTATAGCAATAATTGTCACACAAACTAGCGAGTAGGCAAGACTGAAAATTGTTCAGTGGTAAGTCACAGGAGGAAAAAAAAAAAAAAAGTAGAAAGTTGACAGAGTCAATTTAAAGACAAAAGACAACCAAGACAGGAAGACCTAAGTCATTGGTTGTTAGCTGACTCCTGGTATGAAGGACAGAGAGGTATTCAATGTTAATTCATGAAAATTCATCTGTAAGCAGTCAAACAAGTTTTTAGAAAAAGTAACAGAGAAAGGAAAAAAAAAAAACCAATCACATGGCTGAGACAAAAATCCTACTGCTATGGGCTTTTCAAGACTAGACAGAACAAACAATAGAAATTATACTTTGTGAACAATTTTAGTCAAAATGAGTGAAAAGCCAGCTGACTCTTAAGCATCCTCCTCACTTTTCTGAAGTTTTGGGGCACAGATGCAGGTGTTACTTTAGTGTGAACATTTCTACAATTGAGATCAGTGTAGCAATGTTACAACCCTCTGACAAAGCAAGTTTTCTATACAAAGCTGGCAGAGAACTTTGATTCATTCTATGAAATCACAGGAGCAGGCAGCAAACAAAAATAGTTAAAACCTGCCTTTTTCTTCAGACTCCTTTTTATGTTGAAATCATGAAATGATATCCTACCTCTAATCCATGTGGCGAGATCTTCAGGTATTCACTGACATCGTTACTGTTCAGCATAGCCCTAATGTTGGTCAAGTCAACCTTCTCATATGTAAACTGCCTCCCTTCTTTTAAAACTGCAAAATAAAACTAGTTTTAATCACTGCTGCAGTAAAACTTTATGTTAAACATTTCACACAGTAGCAATCAATCTCTCTAGGATCCAGTTAATTTTTGGCATAACTGAATGAAATATTGACATTTTGCCTGCATGAAAACAGCATCACTTCCAATACACTGTGTGTTAAATATCCCCTAAACATAAGAACACAACCTATACCTCTGACTAGAGCTCCTACAATATAATTACTACTTTCAGGAAACTCACAGGCAAATGTAAGGCATCCAGGTTCATACCAAGATGCCACTGTTTCAGGATTTACCATTGTATTTGTATATTCACTTGGGCAGAGTTTTTCTGATTCATCACAGTGCAAAAGATTTTGGGGATGAGGAAGAAGGGGAAAGGGAAAACAAGGACTTAAAGTTTTTTACCCTCTAATTTTCAGGTAGGTGATGAACTTGAACCGAGCCTAAGCAGCTCTTTCTCATGGAAGGATTAGAAGCATTTATCTTGCCAGCTGTCAAATTGCTGACACATCCATGTTAATTTACAAATCAGAGATCTTATCTTAGGACCCTTCATATATCCCAAACTTGCTATAACACTTATACAGATGTTTACTACACACAACTGACATTGGCCTTCCATAAGCTGGCTAAAGCCCCATAAAGCCCAACAAGACCTTTTACCCAAATTTATCTAAAAGGCATCAGAAACTACAAGGTCCTTAGAGTTGCTGCACCCTCGAAATCACAACTAAACAAGCAAATTTGGTGATTGTTAGTTATCCAAAAGGATAGATCTAGTAAAGTGCTTTGTCAAACACTTTTCACTTTTGATCACAAGACCATATCTTTACTTTAAAAAAGTCTTTAATCATTCTTCGAGACTGTGCACTGCTGGGGTATGATCACAGTAGTGACTGTCACCAGGATATGTCAGTAATCCAGCTGTTCCACAGAGAAACAGAGCTGCACTATTTAGCTACTCAGCACATCTGCTGAAGCGTGGGTTACAGGAAATACGGTGAAAAGAAGAATTTTCATTGCAGCTCCAACTTGCAGAGTACAAACCACTTCCTTTCACAAACATTTTCCTTGCCAAAATTTCCTTTCCATGCAATTACACTGGATTTATTTGCTTTTTTTTTTTTTTTTTTGAAGGAGAGTGATTACAAATGCAGTCAGGTATATTTACAATAAGCACTTATACAAACCAAACACAAAGTAGTCCTCCATCTCTTTGGAGAAGTGCTTAGTATTAAATGATCCATCCCTTCGTTATACCTACACAGATTGTCTAAACTCCACTGGGCACAGAATCCAACCTGGCGTTTTAAATAGTCTGGATTATCTGTCCATTTCTCTAGCAAGATCAGTTGGTCACTAATGCACGATTCAGAAACGGTCATTTTATTTTCACCTGCAATTTAAGAGCAAAAAAGAATAATTGCTATAAACTAGGGATACGTTTAGTTAAAAATAGTAACATTCTACAAATGCAGTAGAGCCCCCCCCATCTTTAAACCTCAGTATTACAAACAGCATGAAATTCTTTCCCCAAGCAGACGTGAAATTAACTTAGCACTCAGATAACCACTTCTCAGCACAGAGCTGCATCCTCAAGAGACTATTAGATCACGGCTGTTCTCCATCTCTCCAATACAGTTTTATTTCTTTTCAAGTAACAAAGGTCTCCTGTCGTAAGTCTTTATGTATATAGCAATTTCTAAGCTGAGAAAGACTGAGTTTCAGCAAATCTCTTAAGGGTTTGTGGGTGGGGGTGTCACTAAAGCAATAAATATTTTTTCCTGCCTGCAAACACCCAATCATAGCTGTTCTTCATCTCTAATACAGATTTATTTCAGTGACAAAGGCCTCATGTCATAGGTCCTTCTACAGCAATTTCTAACTGGGAAGGACTGCACTGAGTTTCAGCAAGTATCTCAAGGGTTTTGAGGGGTAGAGGGATGTCACTAAAGCAATAAATATTTCTTCTCACCTGTAAGCAGACAAACATTTCTCTTCTACATTTGTGTTCTACCAATCCAGTCTCTCTCATGCTCACAAGTGTTATCAGATGAAGCAAGTGACAGTCGTGCAGTAGAAGCCATAGTATGACTGTTAAGAGCAGTATCAGGCTAATACTTACTCGTTTGTGCAAACTTCTCCAGTGCTATTAGTGCAAAAAGCATCACGGTCGGATGGGACTGGAAGTTCTAAACATGGGCAGTAAGAAAAGTTATTTAATAAATACCCAGCACAGATGGATAGGAAAAGCTGTTAGTCTGTCACAGAATGCTTTAGGTTGAAAGGGACCTCCAAAGCCCCTCTAGTCCACCCTCCTGTGGAGAGCTGGTTCGAGTAGATCAGGCTGCTCAATGCCTTGTCCTATTGATTTCTAATTATCTCCAAGGATGAAGATCCCACAGACTCTCTGGAATCTCAGCTTCCTATGACATATGTTACCAGTATTTACCAAACATGACCCTAACTTTTCACAATAATAAAAAAAAAAAATTGCATTATAATTGCTATGTATGCATACATACAAAAAGATCGAAGACACTTACCAAGCTGTGAAGTAAATATTCCAATATGCCTGGGCTGAGTAAGCCTATACTCGCAGGACCTACAAGAACATTAAAAATTAAATCCATCCATGGGAACTACCATATACTCGTCATCGCACAGATCTTTTAAACACAAGGCAACCAATTAAAGAACATCTAAGAACTTTGCAGCAAAGCAGAACTATACTATAGAGCAGTTATCATTGTTCCGTCAAATATTTACTACACATTTAATAATTACACAGTTACTGGCAAATTACAGACATATTCAGTTCACCTGCTGTAAATGGGTACAGAGTTCTAGCCACACTTCTGAGATTTTGAAGTAAGACTCCACCAGCCTCTGCGTAGCATTTTCATACTCATTACTTTCGAAAAGAGACTGGCTCCCCTTTACTTCCAGAGTCAAAGTATGAAGACCCGCTCCATTTATCAGTAGCCCAAAATAAGCAAAACTGAGCATCTAATATAGCCTACTTGATAGTTAATTATGCTATGGTGCTGTTGCAAATTGTAAGCAGCCAATTTAAAAAAAATGCCCTGAAATACTGTCTGCTTAATCAAGAGAGAGATACAAGGGACTCAAACTCTGGCATCTACGAACTCTAACAAATTGCAATGGGTTCCAACACAGCATTAACAGATTTGCTGCCCAAGCTGATACAATGAGATCCGTGTCCACCAAGACAAAAGTAGATACAGGATCTCATGTCGACTTAGTGTAACAGGGTAGAAGTATTATAGTACAAAAATGCTTCCTGCCCTTGTTCTTTACTTTTGACAGAAATATTGGCATTATTTTTTAAATAACCATTAGGTGATACCAGACAATCACTTTTTCCTGCTTTTCCTGTCCACTTTCAGAAAAGGAGCAAAGAACTAGATACAAAACCAACCACTAGCAGGAAGGAAACTTAATCATCAGTTTCCAGCAGGGTACTAGAAATGACAGGGAATAARAAGTTCTAGCGAAAAGTCACCTTAAAATAGAATCCTAGCAATTTTCTTTTAAGTAACACAGAAGAGAGAATCTTTTCAGTTAACTGCAATAGAACAATACATGTTTAGCAGAAAGAGCATCTTTCTTTTTTGTTTCTATATAGGCTCCAAGACTACTAATTTGATACTCCTGCCTACTGGCTAAAGAACTACCTGTTCTCAGTAATTCACACACAGCCAGAGTAGGTCTACAGAAAAGACTGATTATCAGTGCTAAGGCAATATACCATAAACAAACATTGATCCACAGTCACTAACCACACATCAGAAGGATTTGATCTTTTTAAGTATCTGGGATTGCAAATGGCTCATTTAGACCCAAGCTAGTGAGTGTTCAACATTTTAATCAAGCAGTAGATTCTGTCACACCTGTCACACAAGGTCTCCCCTCGATGCAGAACGTTACTCAGTTTTAAGAAAACATTTCTGAACTAGTCTGCATCGTGGGCGCTAAAGCAGAAGGTGCTTCAGCAAGCCAAATGCAAGCTTTCAGAAGAATCCCACGGCTTTACCTGCTAACTTCTCTGCTAAGCAGCCCAGTACTGCAGTTGTATTCCGGTGTTTGGCAGGGTGACAAGCATCCTGGCAAGCAGCAGCTCCACTTAAGTTTAATATTTCAGTTAACTTTTGTAATGCATCCTGAAAAAGAAAAATCAGAAATCTCTTCAACATTACTGACAGATACAGTTTTCACCCTAACTCAATATAGTACAACAAATTATTTTTACACTATATTACTAAAGTCAGCATCATATTACAGACAGCGTGGGGTGGTTATCTTCTAAGATAAGAAGATAATAAAGAACAGATGGGAAGAGAAGTTCAACATACCCAAGAGCTGTAACTTAAAAATTACCACCAGATTGTTGGTCATTGTTGTGATCAACAGCTCAGGACACTTCTGGACATACACAAGTGAGCTACCTATAGCAATAGGAACTAGAATAGTAGACAAAGGCAAACAATACCAATCAGCACATATGGCACTACTGCCATCTAATCTGTTTCCAGTGTCCTAAAACTCACACCCTTTCCAAAAGAAAAGGGCTGTTTTAGACTTTAGAATTTAGGACTAGAGATGTGCCCCAAAAAAAAGAGCCCACATCCCCATCATAAATTTAGGATGCCGTCAGCTTTACAGGACGTCATAAATGGTATTCTTGAGAGCATAAATGGCTTTGTGTAGTCACACTGATTTAGGAAGTAACCAATAAGGGTAATAAATTTAAAATGCCATGCTTTGACTTGCTTCATTCAGGCAGCATGGTATGAATAAAATTCAAGATAGATCTAGAGCATACCCTCTATTTTCAGAGTAATTAGGGGTTAATCTAGAGCCAGAACAAGTTATCCCACAGGGAGAACTGCACCCCGCAAAGTTCCAAATCCCCCTCAACTTTCCAGACTTCAAAGTTTCAGCTGATTCAGATTGAAACTGCACAATCTCAGGCTAGGATCTAATTAAAATAGAACAACACATCATATTGAAGTAATCAGCAGACCATTTGGTGAGAAAAAAAAAAAAAAAAAAAAAAAAAAAAAAAAAGTACTGCTCCAGTTGAATATATATGTTTTTTTGAACTGTGTTCTGAGCCACACTCAAATCAGTTTACTGCGCTAGAGTCTGAAGTTTGTACAGAGATAACACTGAAAAGTAGTTATGTTCCCAAAAGAAAAGCCACAAAAACAGAACTGATGAACAGACTGATGCTACATGGAAAGAATAGAGAAAGAAGAAAGGATGACTGAGCCACAGACTTGGGATGGAAAAGCCTCACTAAAATTAGACTCTTGACATACTCTGATACTGCTTTTAGCCATTATTAGAACCATCACAGAGATCAACTATTTTGAGTTAAATACGTTATAGAATAAACAGTTTACTGCACTGCCATTTTAACTTTATGGACTTTATAGCCTACAATAAGAGAAAATGAAATACAGCCTGCTGCTGTTCTCCAGCTGTCACAGAAGTGGGGCACTGACTTAAACCCTTAAGACCAAAAACTTAAACTTATCCTGAATAGAAAGAAAATGAACAGCAGCAAACACTTTACCAGGCTGCATGTGACCAGCAGATCCCACAACTGCAGCTCCTTGTGCCGTAAAGAGATTGCACAGGAAAAAAACCCTCTGTGCGCCCCAGAAACAGGCATCTTACTCCTTTTGTCTTGTAAGGTCAACTATTTCACAGCTAACTCCTTAAAATTAAAGTACCTAAAATAAAAGTCATGTGGCTTTTGAAAAACATATCATTTGATTGCCAAGCACATTGTATAGCTGAACAAAAAATACAAAATCACTCTTCATATGGCGCATTCACAGTGGTCTCCATTTCCTGATTTCTTTTTCAAAGCAGGCAAAATTTCTAGTCGTAGCTTTGTTTTCAAAATCATTTTGCAGTCTACGTGACAGCCATCATACAACAGTTAACTTGTTCAAAAGTCTCAGATTACTTTAATCAATAGCCTAGAGGAAAATAAACCCACTTCGGGTAGTTAGAGAGCTTGAGTAGCTCTCCAGCCACTCATGCATTTGCATAAGACAATAAGCTACCAGCTTTTTATATTCCTAACAATGCAAACTGAAAACTAAAATCGGCAGCATAAGAAGTAGATTGATAAATGAAAGCTGCAGTGATGTCACCATGAATTTCTGATGAAATGAGATCACAACAAGCATTTGAAGACAGACAAGTTCTCTGTACAATCATCATGTTTAAAGGGACTCAACAATGGTTAGCATCTTGAAGCACTTGAGGCTTTCACTAAAACACCTGTACCAACACAGTATGAACACCTCAGGTCATCTTTCCGCCCAAAAAATGGATTAGTGGTCAGCAAAAAAAAAAAAAAAAAGTATTCAAATTTGCCAAAACAGTATCTAGATTTCATAGTTAAAAGATGTCATTTGTTTAACTTAACACACCCACTTCTGTTGCATTCCTTACGTGTAGGGCAGGAACAAATTCAATAGTGACTTGTAAATGCGCAGCTTTCAGAACTTGAGAACAAAACAGCAAAACTTGTACTGCTTTTGCAGCATCTGCACACCCTCACTGCACAGCATGCACGTACCACATGGCAGGAGAGGACAGCAAGAAAAGCAGCTGAACACCAAAGGCCTCTTGTTCTTCCCCATGGACCAGATTTATCTTCCCCCCACCCCCCGCCCCACAGTGCTTCTAGCACTAAGTAGCAGTTAGATACCAAGTCACCACAAATTATTCAAAGTTGCAAGTTACACCCATTTTCTGAACAGCTAACASTCTTGCATCACTGCTGAAACCGACCCAGAAGCTATCATGGGTGTGGCAACCACCAATAACTGGAATTCAGCCACAGATAAATACATACGCTTTAGACTCACTTTTGTTGGCAGCGGACATTCATCAAGTAGTAGCGTTATAACAGCTGGTCCCAGGGGATCTTCTAACGGAATAACTCTAATTAAAGATTGGACAACTTCCAACCAGCCTTCATCTGTTAATCACAAAACATAAGTAAGGCTCAGAATTAACACTGCAATTCTGAACTGTTCAAAATACATCCATAAATGTAAATTGAAAAATCCTCAAGATTACCCAGTGAGTTTACAGACACTAGGAAAAAAGAAAAAAAAAAAAACCACAACAGTTTACTTTTGATATCAATGTCTTAGTTTGCAGTAGTTTAGAAGTTTAAATTCAAGGAGAAAAAAAAAGTTTACAGCAGCTTGGGTAATAGTGAACACCTCTATGGCTTGGAGAACAGTCCTGCCCAGGCCAGAGCATCCTTTAGTTCCCACTAGTATTAGGAAGGAACACTCATGACCAGTATGGATGAGCACTTTGTTTCAGTGTGATACTCAAGAGTTCAGTGTCCAATGCCAACTCTTAAGTGTCAAATGCTGCATCCACGATGACACGGAAGAAGTATGTCTTCTAGCAGAACCGAGCACTCTTCTTGAGTTCCCTCAGTTAACATGGGCCTCAGAGGAACTGCATTAGCTTGTCCCATGCCTGCTGGTCTAACAAAAATTTGCTTTCATAAGGAACAGCTCTCACTGTTTAATAAGTAGACAAGGGCTTCTACTTGCAAGTAAACAACAGTCCACATAAGATGTTAAACTACTAATAAAGTAAACAGATTTGGATTTACAAGAAAGCAGTTCCCTTAGAAGCAAAAATAAAGACAGAGCCTATATCTGCATACAAGCGAGTGAGGTTGAAGAGACGTAGCGCTCCCTTCAACAATGACAAGTAAATATAAGTAACACATTGGGGTTTGAGTTTTGTTAGCACATTCCCCTGAAAAGCATTTTGCTGAATTGCTGTAATATCTAATCAGGTTGATTAATTTATTTTGATATAGAAATATATTTCTTAAGACCAGTACCAACTCTACTAAGAGAGACAAAAATTCACCTAACCAGAAATCTGGTGGAGGTCTTGAGCTGGGAGAATTTCTCCTACTGTAACAAAGATAAAACAGCCCTTGCACAAACACGGCTCATCTTGCAGGGAGTACTTAGGGACAGGGTTGGAACAACTACATCAATAAAGCAGAGGT
Source organism: Phoebastria nigripes (assembly GCA_035582835.1). Taxonomy (NCBI): domain Eukaryota; kingdom Metazoa; phylum Chordata; class Aves; order Procellariiformes; family Diomedeidae; genus Phoebastria; species Phoebastria nigripes. The sequence goes on from JAYKAV010002430.1 coordinate 434,560, forward strand.
CTAAGGACAGCAAAACCCAAAACAAAAGTATGTACTATTTGCCAACACTGGAGCACATGGGTTTAAACCATGTCTACATACATATATGGGTTGTTTCTGCCTTACTGCAAACAGACATTCTTTGTGGCTTACGGTTTAATGCCATTACAATGTGTTTGTGGCCATCCGTTGGCTGCTTCTGGAGAGTTCACGTGGGAAGTTTAACGGAGTTCAAAAAAAACTCAGGCAAATGCAATGAGCTCAGTGACGCTTCTGAAGGGCAGAACTGTGTTTTGGATCCCACATCTCTACAGCTACAGCAAGTCGTAACACATACTGCTAGCATGTATTTTTCTTTGCAAAGAAAAAAAGCTGGTTGGTTTTTTTTTTTTGCTTTGGAGTCACAACTGAAATGCCCAACACGGTGCCTTGATACCTGTTTCTGCCATTTCATGCAACGTGATCATTGAATAAGGAGGCTCCTGGTCACTGAAAGAGATATTACACAGGTCAAAATTTATGCACAATCATCAACATAATACACTGAATAAAATGATAATACACAGACAGAAGATCAATCCATTAAGTATTTAACAAAAGGAAGTTACACAGGCTGCAGACTGCTAATGCCATTTTCAGATCTGAAACACAGATGAGATTTGAGCCTTTCTCTGGCTCAAAGTCAACATCTGCATATCTACAACAGCTGATAAATGAAATGGTGATCCATATCTGCATGTCTAAAAGCTGAACATAATGCTTAGGCTTAGTGCTATTCATTAGCAGGGTTCCTTGGAGTACGTAACAAGAGACATGGTCAGAGGTCATGAAGTGAACCAAGAGCTGTGCACAAGGGAAATAGCTTAAACATGATTTTTTCCCAGAAATTCTCTGCTAAATATATAAATATAAAAAAAAACCCCACTAAACTGAAAGGCAAGCCACCTAACAGCATCATAGACTTCAAACTCATTAACAAGAGCTGTAAGAAACAGTTAAGGCAGTTTAACAGAAGATATTTAACCCAATCCCCTTTCCAGCATGAAAAACATAGGAAGTTCAATTAGATCAGTTCCTCGGTCTGGTTTGCTGGAGCAAGGACAAGAATCTATGGCCAGGTCTGTTTATCTGAGCAGGCACTGCAGTTGAAAGTACCTAAAGCAAGATCTCAAAATCCTATTCAGTAAGCACCTCCAGGTCCAGAAAAAGCTTATGCAGCAGCACGTCCTAAATGCTTTATGCAGTGCTACTTAGGCACTGCAAACTAACCCCAGGCTTAGAATGTTATGTTCCACTCTCAATTCCTATCACACAGCTCTGAAATGAAATGCTAAATACAGATGAATTTTAGAAAATTTCAACACAGATTAATCATGCAGATAATAAAACTACCTACTTTGGAGGGATTAATTATAAAAGAAGAGAAAAATCGCAGTTTTGACTAAAAATATACGATGTAAATACACGCTTTTCTTACAAAAAAACCCCTCACATTCTTAAATATTTCCACAAGAAAATGCTAAAGGGAAGTTTAACCCATTTTTACATTGCCATAACATTTGAAACAAATACTATTATTTTTTTTTCCTCCAAGCATCTCTTTGCTTTCCTTCTGGAAACTAATCTCCCCAGCAGGAAAAAGAAGTGTGATATTGCAGGCAGAATTACCTCAAGAAAAAGGATGTAAAGACTCAAAAAAAGAAGAAAAAAAAATTACTGTAAGTACAAGTAAAGGCTATGATAAAAAAGGGTGAAATTTTTATCAGTAAGATTTCTGATTCCRTCATGGGTAGCAGGTGTTAGCAGTACTGGCACTGAGCAAAGGAGAGTCCTGTCCCACTGATTTGCCATTTTAACCACTTAATTTCCAAACATCCCCTCCAGCGCACACCTTCTGCATTTGGAAACAAAACAGTCATTTTGCTAATTTCTTAATTTGCAAAGCGGCACTTCATATAAACCCCAAAAATATCCTTCTGAGGCTAGGAAATGAAACTTAACTCCTTTCCTTCTAGAAAGGAAATATCTCTAGATCTGAGAGGAAAAAAGCAGTTGTCAGATAAGTTTTAGGTCCAAACTTTGAGATTTGATAAAACAAAACAAAAACCCAAACAAGAAAACCCAAACAAACAGCAAACAGGGAAAGCAACTGTTCATTGCAGATCACAGTATAACAACTTAATTTACAATTCATCTCAGCATGTTCCCATGTATTAACTTTCAGCACAGAGTTTGGAAAAAAACTGTCAGAAAACAATTTGCCTTCCATTCTTTAGACTGCTATCTTTCTCTCTTTAAGGCTGTACTATCACACTGAAGCCTGTATTTCCAACCTGCTGTTACTTACATGGTTGCATTTTAGTTTGACTTTATTCTTGCACATTTTTTGACATTAAAAGATATTTTTCAGCTTCCCTACTATTTCTTTCATTTGTGGTGTTTTCAAAACTGAAAAATCAAGCTCTAGGAGGAACAGGTGATAGTGGAACATACTTATTTCTACAGTCTCTCACTGACACTGAAAACCAAGATTTCCAGACATGAATTTTTCTTCCTCCAAGTGAGCATTCCTATTAATCTAAAAAGGGCTATCATTAGCTTCAAGTCTAGCAGAAAGGCTCCTTAAACTTTCTTCAGACACATTTAGATAGTTTGCCTCGTGAACAGGCCCCTCAATTATTCATAGCCACAAGTCTTTGTCTTATCTGCAAGAACTTGTAATATTTAGCTGTGTTATAAAACCGGCTGTGTCTTACCAACTGCCTTAATATGAAACAAGGGAAACCAGTATACCAGTACAGCCCACTTTTGGGCTCCCCAGAACAAGACAGACATTGYTATAAGGGAACATGTTTAGCAGAGGGCTTCCAAGATAGTTGAGGGCTGGAGAACATGACATAAAAGCAGAAGCTGAGAGAAACAGGTTTGTTCATCCTTAAGAGGGGGTAGCGGAAAAGAGGAGAAATATCGGTGCCTGCAATTACGTAATGGGAAAGAGCAGCAAGGGCAGAGTCAGGCTCTTCTCAGAGGTGCACAGCAACAGGACAAGAGGCAACAGGGGTGTGTTGGAACATGGGAAATTCCAACTTTTAAAAATATTTACTTATTTAAACCATGGGGGTGGTCAAACACTGGACCAGGGACCCAAAGAGGCAGAGAATCTCTATATTCTGAAGATGTTCAGCACTTGACTGGATAAGACCCAGAGCCACCCACTCCCGCTAGACCTGGGTTTTAAGCACGAGGCTGGAGTGGATGAATGTCAAGAGGTCCCTTCCAGCCTATGTGATTATGTGGGTCTAAGAAAGTATTTCACTGGAGTCTGTATAAGGAGAAGAAAAAAGAAAAAAAAAATACAGTAGCTTCAGGAATTTGTCAGAAACAGGGCTCCAGGATCAGTGAAATAACTATGCTTATTGTCCCTCAGTAGCATAGGAAAGCGCTTACAAGATTACAAAACCGATTGCAAGACCCATAGGAACAGAATCAACTATGCACAAAAGCATTGTGAAACAGCTTAAGGAGCTGAACTTAGGGGAAAGGGGAAGGCATGCGAGATTAGGGAGAGACTTTCAAAAAAAATTGCCATGATTTTTACTTAATGATTTGAAGACAGACCACAAAATAAAACCTGTTAAAAAACTCCCTTAGATTTAAATGTTCAGGAAAAAAATATGTCCTGGTATTTCCATTTCAAGCATTTTACAGCAGGAAGGCAAACTCCTCCTCTGCAGACACATTCCGGAGTAACAAGGCAGGTATATGAATCAAGGCTCACTTATCCTGAGCCTCATCCATCTTAAACCCCAGCTGTGAAGCTACAATAGTGTTTTTCGTTCTGTTTTGGCCTTTCCATTTCCTAGCCTCCACCTAACCCAAAAGRTGATGAGCTAACTTAACCCATCATTTTTAAGGTCTACAAAGCTTTGYAGAAAGCAACGCAAAACCAAAAAAATAAGGATGAATCCATAAATATCCCCCACACCCTTAATGGATGCTTTGAGCATGCAAGGAATGCAATACTGGGATCATGAGTTGAACAGCCACAACATGCAGTCTTTAAAAGTAGTCAGACTTATAACTGGAAAGAAAACCTCAGTCTGTTTATACAAGCTAACAAAGATCAAAGCTCTCAGTTTTGCTTAACCATTTCCAAAGAAGTAAATACAGCCTGAAAACAGAAATCTTGCACAACAACCAATTTTTAGGATGGAAGTTCCCAAACTCTGGAGCATTCGTTGCTTCCTAAACTGTGTATCTATGCCAGGTAAGAAATACTGAGCACTCTCCTCATCCCACCTGGGCGTAGGCCCATACAGGAACTGTGAGAAAACTCCTCAGCTCCTGGAAGAGTCTGTACCTGGGCACTCAGGAGCTACTTCTATTACCTAGGAAAGGTGCTCCTCTCCTAAGCCTCCAGATGGAAACACGCGGCTGCTTCAGGGAGGGTCAGGTGTAGATCGGTGAGAGGATGGAGTCACAGTTTGAGGGAAGACAAGAACATTTTCATTCATGTTGAATTATTCCTTGAGGAGGTACTTACTTATCTACTAACGTCCGAATTACAGCCAGTGTGTCAAGTACTAGCCCATCCACATTCTGTTTTTTCCTTCTTGGTTCATGAGGCCCTCGACCCCTCCTGGGTGGACGGACAGGGTCCCTTGGGTGGCTTCTTGCTTCAGGTACATGTACTCTACTGTTCTCTGTTTGCCGACTCTGTGATTCCACGTTGTCTTCTGCTCCACTGTCATCGCGGCAAACRCATGAGTTTCCCATATTGCTAGCCCCCAAGGCTCCCAGTAAGCGGGGAATGTGGTGCTCTAGAGTCAATAGTAAACCTTGAAAAAGGCTTCTGCTAGCATAGAACACAACCAAAGCAACTACAATCATCTAGAAAGTTTTAAGAGTAATGTTTGTGTGATCCTGAATTGTGATTTTTTTGCATTATAAGCGTTGCTACCAGCTGGAATGAATGGGAAGTTGGAGACTTAGTTTCCRATATAATCGGTTATAATACTCATTGGTCATCCAGAAGGAGTCTGAAAAAGCAAACCCAAAACAAGAGTCAGTGTTACTACTTCTAATGAATAACAGAAAAATTCCTATTTTAGTAAACAGAAACAGTCTTGGTGGATAAAGCACCTAGGAAACATAAGGTTTGTACCTGAAGTCTATTGTGGGGAGRGGGAAAGGAAGGAAGAAGAAGAGTAGAAGTTCACTGGGTAAGTAGCTCCTGCCCACACACCAGTCCTTTCTACACTACCTATTATTTCCCAGTTCTTCCATGGTTTTTGGATGCAGAGGAACAACTTTGTCCTTAAATCTAGCACACTGCTACCCTTTAAGTGGTAAGTATTAACAGCTTCATTTGTTCTTTACCCTTTAGAGACATACAAGCCACACAAGTAAAGGCTGCACATTTAAGGTTTTCATTTCACATCACGAATATTCAATGTCATTCCCAGACTCACTCTACAAAATAGCCAAAGTTGTAAAGAACTAGTTCTTATCTCAACAAACAATAGATTTAACAGTGAACTCTGTGTTTAACCCATCTGTGCATAAACGTGTCTTTTTGAAACATGCCTACATCAACTGGATTCTCACCCAAAGAAGCACCAAGTACCGACCCCGAAATAAACAGGAACCACAGACACCATTTTAATGCATACAAATCTAACTGGGATTTTGAAAGGGGTATTTTCTGTGCAGGTTGTATGCTTGTTCGGACCTTGCACTAACCCGCTCTTCCCCTTTTTGGGATTCAAGATTGTTTCAGTCATTCTTCTGTTCTTTTTTCAAGTGGTTTGGACCAAATACAGGCCCACTAGTAACTGGGATTGTAGGGCAGTCTCTCAGAATCACTGAATTGAGGATGCTAGAAAGAGCAAAAGGATTCAAAACCCTGCCTCGTTACAAGTTATTTTTCAAGCCATAGGGTATATTTCTATAGAACATTATGTAAAGTCTCAGTTACAATAAAGCCCTTCAAAAGACATCATTTCACTACTTAGGCACTTCAAGTATGCCAGAATAAGTAACTTYTAAGACTAAACTCATGTTATTCTTTTCAGAATCAAGTTTAACATTTAAGCTAGAAATTATGGTGAATATCCTGTAACAGGTTATTACTATTCTACAATTATTAAATAATCTATTTAACAGCAGACATGTAGCACCATAGAATTAAAAGAGAGTCAAAGACAGTTGCCGCCTTTCAAATATGAAAGGCTCCCTACCGTCGGAGCCAACCGGCAACTGTGCAATTGCTGGCTGCCAATTGGGACAAGATCATAACAACTTTATTTGGGAAGCCAGACACTGGTCATATGAGCAAGTCTCTGGACGTACAGCTGTCACTGCAAAAGCACTGCAAACAAGCTCTCACAGATGCTTCTGTAGGTTTAAAGTACGTTATCTTCTCTTAGCATGGTAAAAAGTTCAGTATTAAGAAATTAACTGAAGGCTAGCTTGGGGACAGGGGGGAATCCCTCAAGGGATATTAATTGCAAAAAAATACAAGATCTTGACTTCCAGTTCAAGAAATTCCTAAACCACAGATCATTAAAAGGGTTTCAGCATCACAACACGCTTGCCTTATTCTYTAAGCGGTTTGACCGCAACAAGAGGTGGGACACCAGGCTCAGGAGTCCTTCCATCTGAGCCAATACAGCTATTACCTTCTCAGTCAGAAAGTAAAAAGTAGATGCGAGGGTGCCAATACAGGTTGCATAGATCTTAAATGGAATTGCGTAAGATCACAACTGGTTCAAATGACTTTAAAAGGTTGGGAGGTTTTTGGTTGGTTGTTTTTTGTTTTTTAAAGGGCTAGTTATGTGAAATGCAAAACATGTCTTCCAAAGGAAAAAATATGCATACATTTATGAATCCAGATCATTCAAGGGTATTTTAGTAACTTATGTTACTAAAATGTAAAACTGCATTGTTAGTGTGTTACAGATTTAGACTCTGAATTTAGTTAAGCTGTTCTGTAACTTAAGAAAACATTAACACAGTGAATCTACCCTGTCATCAAAACAAGTATGGAAAAGCTGTATTTTAGGGATTAGCAATGAGTAAGAACCTACCTAAGGAAACAAAAATAGATGTAAGTCAAGATTAAAACTGATTATTGAAACCTAGGTTTTTCTGTTTGACAACTTAAAGCATGATTAAAAACAAGTGATTATGATCAACTCACCCTTAGGTATGTTTGGTTCAGGAACAGTTGGGCTTGCTCACAAAGCGCTGTAACAGAAGTGGACTGTACTTCTTCAGGGCACAGACACAGTTGTATCCAGAAAACCAGCACTCTATAAGCCTTTATCGCRGGCAGTGAGTCATTACGATTGACTCTGCTTTCACTTTTAGGAACTACGCTGAAGAGTCCCTGAAGACAGAGGGAAAAGAAAGAACAATTCACTTGGAAACTGCCTCTGCCTCCTCCCTACACCCGCCATGACATCAAGTCATGCTGCTATTTTCAGCCACGTTCAGCCTTTACAGGGGAAGTTCTCTCAAGACTTCAAAAACCAGTTTGCCACCTACTAGCTTGAGGACTAGACACAGCTACAGAAAACCCAATCTGTTTTTACAGCCTTGGTATTCCAGACACCATAGCAAGTGCAGAGCAGTGACCAACTCCACCCCTCAAATTACTGCTTACAGGAGGAAGAAGGGAAGCAATAATATCTGCTCCAAATCACCCTCCAGTAGAGTAGGGACAGCAGAAAATAAAAGCAAGTACACTATAAAAGTTGAGTAGATAAAGGGAAAAGACAAACGACAGGATAAACTCCCCTTATTTAGTAAAGAGCCAAGTCTGACAGCATTCACTTGGCTGTTGCTTACCATCACGTACAAGGAGTTCATTGTCAAGCCTCAAACATACCGAAAGGCTAAATAATTAGGAACATAAGGTAGAAGAAGAGATTGCTACAGATCCACCTCGCAAAACAGCTTGTCTGGACAGAGTACAAATGCACGAAGAGAGGTTCTGAAGTGCAAAGGAAAAGCTTTTTAAGAAAAGTCTTTTAAAACAGTGATGTACTAGATTGCATTTGAGCTAGCATATTTTTCAAGGACAGCTTTACAACATCATAATGAACTGCAACTGTAGCATTAGGTTGCTGGTAGCCATCCCAACTCCCTCACTCTCACTGCTGAAGTAAAGAGGATGGAGACATCAAACTTCAGTTCAGGTCAGCTGCAGGATGGAACAGGGAAATAGAGTAGAGAAGGGAGATGCAAGTGATGAGCGTGATCAATTCTGCTTCTGTCCAAACTCGGAGACCCCAGTGACACAACCAATACACAAAACCAAAAGCATTTTGCACATCATGAAAGATGAAATGTATTATTGTTTCAGTAAGAGGTAACAATCTCTGCATACGGAGATAGAAAGAAATTTTAAAATTTAACTTCAAGCCTAATTTTTGCAAATCCCTGCTCTCAACACAACCTGGACACAAGAATATGGTTTTTTAATTCCAAAAATACTTAACAGTCTACTTGCAAATATTGTGGGAATAAAAGAAGAAAGGTTTTTTTTTTTTTAAGACTTTGTCTAAAAGAAGGAAAAAAATTCAAGGAGCAAAACAAGAATATCACAACAGCAGTATCAAGATAGGCCAAGATAAGCCTCTTGTCCTACCTGGCAGCAGACACTTAAAGCCAGGCATAACAGCAAGCATACGATAACAGACAAATAGGCTCTTTCCTAGTGCACTCACCCGAGAGCCAATAGCTCAGTCTCCTGAGACAAAGGCCACATGTTTGTTTTGCTGTTAAAACACAGCTAAGGAAGAGAACTAATCTTTCATAATCCATTTAAATTCTTTTTCAGTAGTTACACGGCTCAGTGTCTCTGCAACTGCTTTTAAAATTTAGCAGTCTTCCARTTTTTAACCAAAGTGTATTAGTTTTCTTAAAAATTATGCTATTGGAGAATTTAGTGTGGTTTGTGACTTTTGCCTTTCATGTTTTAATATCACATCAAAACACTCTTTCTATTTGGGTTACCAAATATGTTATGAGCTAACGGCTAAGATACACCTRAGCACCAGCACAAGAGTAAGAACAAGCTTCCCTGGAACACCACTGGAAGAGAAACCTATTGCCTCCTGTCAGGGCTACAATGACATCGCACAAACACCATTTTCTTAAACAATTAGTGCAAGTTAAAGTAGATCTGAAAGTCTTCAGATGAAGCAACAGTGTGTGAAAATACCAGCAAGAGGTAAGCTACAGGATAGAAAGAAAACAGGTTCTCCATGTTAAAAGCTGTGACCGCTTTCCCCGTGATTAGCTTGATTTTGTGACATTCAGATACACTGCAGTGCTAGAAAGCCCCATCCCATCAGTTTTGCACTTGCCCGAGGAATATTCTTTAGCAAATTTAGAAAGCGATAACAAGACTACGAAAGCTGTTCACAACAGCAGCCAGATTTATAAAAGTGATAACACTTTTATTTTACTTTGAAATGGTATTTTAATAAAAGCTTGACCCCATGTTTTTAAGTGCAAGAAACGTTAAAGGCAGCAGCCAGTACCTGCTTTTCAACAGGCAGGGTCATCCATTCACTCGGAATACAGACCATCAGATGTTACTTTGGGATGCAGGACTATGAAGTTGCACGTTTTCCCCTAAACAAAGCACCAGGCTCAGACGCCGTTTGAGCTGGACACCTCCCCTGCACAGGAGAAAAGCAGCTGCCGGGCAGCGCCGGAGCCCRGCCAGCAGCAGCCTCCCGTGCCCCCGCACACCTCCGCCGGCCCTCGGGACCACCCCTGCTCCAGCAAAACAGCTGCTCTCCTCGCAGGATCAAGCACACACATGGATGCACGAAGGAGCTGCAAGCTGCACAGGCTGACCAACCTGCCACAGCTGGAAGTCCAAGTCGGGGTGGGGCAGAAAAAAATAATCATCAGCCATTGAAATGAATGCTATTTGAGTGGATTTGCACCTGCCTGGCAGCATGGATGCCCAGCCTACTTGAGAGAGGCCTCCTCTCGATCATCCGACAGAGCACACCAATGGAGAAGTCAGCTCCAAGTGGCATTAGGCTCATTTTCTCTGCAAGACGTAGCCCAAGAGTCAGTGATTCATCCCCTCAAATATTCGGTTACAGCCAACCATAATACTGCCTCATGATGGAAAATGCCTCTCCTTTCCATGAAACGGAGTGCATTGCCAAGCAAACAAAAAAACCTCATACACTTAAATGAGTAGAGAGGGTTTCAGCTACTAGAACCACTTTTCCAGCTTCTGCCACTGTTACAAGAGTAAGACCATCGATTTCTCCTCTCAAGAGCAGCCTAACACGGGAGCTCAGTCAGCAAACCACACAGTAAAGWTGACAGCTTTTCAAACGCAAAACTGAGAGTTTTGGGCAGCAGTTTCCTATTAAGGAGATAAAATAATTAGAAATATTTCCTCAGCATTTCTTTCCCAAAGAAATGATGCTCCTAAAAAGGAAGAGATGGAAATACTTGTGATGCCGGTTGGATGAAAAGTTCAAACTACCATGAGAAGGAAACACAGCTATGAATCGCTGCAAGATAATCAACTTCAATACAGGAATAAGAGGGGGAAGAGGCCTGTTTGCAACTACAAGCTTTTATAACTTGGAGAGGATAGCAGCTTTGAAATGATCGGGGTAGGTGATAAAACCAAGAATTTCCAGTAAATTAAATACAATTGTAACATGAAATTGAGACTTTCTCAGGAGATCACATTGAGATCTGAGGTCAACCTCTCAACTGTAAGAGTTGTGCAACTAAAGAGAAAGAGCTACTTGGCGTCCAGTGTAGCTAACACGCCGCGCACGCAAGAAGCGGACCACAGGCTCCAGGAGTAAATGCCATGCTGGTTCTTTTGCATGTAGTAACCAAACATCATATTGTGTAATCTGAAGCAAACCCCTAATTCAATTCTATTTTCTTTAAAAATATCCCGGAGAGTTAAGACTAGTGTCAAAACTCAATGGGAAACAGCATTTACTGGCATGCAGTGCGTCACCATCTGCAGGACAAAGCCACTGTCACAGTCGTTTGCTTTCTTGCTGTACTAAGAGCACCCTAAACCGAAAGCAGACTGACCTCGAGCGCGCCTGTTTCACAGAAAGAGACTGATCACCTCTCAAAAACTTTCTAGCTTCTGCCCAAGTGCTCGTCAGTGAAAACCCCCAGGGTCRTGCAGGGCTTACACAAAAAATTGTGCTACAACCCTGCAGTCTTCTCTAGGTAATTCTAGCTTTGTCAGAAACACGGAGTAGTTGAAGGATCTGATCTCTTGTTCGACTTGATGTGATAATAGTCAAAGGAGAAAGAAGCAGCAGATACTAACTACCACCACAGTAGTTTCTTTTTCTGTAGACTCACTATGAAAGTCAGATTTTACAGTCACCTGTACATTGGACTACTTCGTCTTTTTACTTCCCTTAAATCCGTTTTTAAGCTGGTACAGGAACGCTAAAATTGCAACATGGATTTAAAGTGAACTCCACTGTCTCACTTAAACTAGTGTCTCCAAAGTAGGCCTGGTAAAGAGACACTCCTGCCCTGCCCAGGTTTTCCCTTACCTCTGGATAAGGAGAGACCACTGCCCAGGGCTCCTCAAGCATCACAGACTGTTCTGCTACACCACCTCCTAGCTTCCTCCATCTCAGAGGTCATAACTTCTCATCTCACAATCATTTAGGTGGAACTGTCCTTTGTACCACGGCCTTCAGAAAATCTCATCTTCGCTTTAACGCTTTGAATGTCTAAACCGCCCATTCAACGTCCATATCAATCATGCAGAACATGACTTCTTGGTTCCCTTCTCCCCAAACTGTAGACTCCCCAAAACGTAGGTCATTACATTTCTTTTCAGAGACAAAGCTACGCTTTGAGGCAGATGAATATACATCCGAGATAATGATCTTTTAAAAAAGATAGTGGTATCTGACAGCTCTGGGGAAGTTGAACAAGACTTGCCTCCAGCAAGCTGACGTGGCAGAGCTGTACAAGCTCAGCAGTTGCCCAAGGAGCAGAGTATAATGTACTGCTTCACAAGTGGCAGGAAGATAAGGATAACACCCTGCAGATGGAAGGGAACACTAATCCTACAAACTGAAGGGATACAAGCACATGAAATAAAATTGATTAGCTATACCACATTAAGTTTTGGCACATTCATTTGGAGGCTTATAAATGAATCCTTCAGTTAAAGTTAATCTTCCTTGCTGCCCTGAAAGTTACAGACATTATCAACAATAAATGAATTTGCTAAATTTTGACAAAAATGTTCATATCAGGATTCAAAATTTAAAAAAAGACCAAGAAATTCCAGAACAGACAGTGCTGGGAGGAAAGTGTGGACTCTTTGGGTACCAAGCAGAGGTGCAGAATTGCAAAGAAACAACACAAAAAACCCAATGCATTTTTTCTTAAGCTTTTTCTAGTAAATTTAATAATAGTCCATTTCAGAAAGGATAAGGCTTTACCTATATTACTATCCAGAAACTGACAAAAAAGTTCTCTTAAATTATGGGGAGATCAACTCACTGTAGTAAACTGCAATAATACATACTTAGTTTAAAGCACCTCATACATTACTACAGAAGCATTTTGAGGGACAAATCAAGAGACGGAGCAGCTCAGTCAGTCACATAGTGCAGTCCTGCCACAGGAACTAGATCTGGGGCTAGCACAGAGGCCTCTGAGTAATCACACCATGGGCTATGGAAAGATGCTACGAGCAGGGACTGCTGGACGCAGGGGCAGATTCTCGTCAGCAAACCACTGCCTTTGTGTAACAGAGCCAAAAATGGTGAAATCCCAGAGTTGTGCTGTTTCTTGTCTGTAAACTAATCTTGGTGCTTTTTTTTCTCCTAAATCAAAGCTGAGGCTCATTTTCAAAGGAAGGTTAGGTACAGAACTACTCTGTAGAAGGCAGAACAGTAGACCACAGAAATAAGCCCAGCTAGACGGCATGACTAAGCTATTACGAATGCATAAAATACACTGAAAACAGTTTTGGATGTGTGAAAGATTTTGATAACATTGCTGAAAAATTCAGTGATGCCTCAGTTGGAAGCTTGCGTTGTCGGCTGTCTGACAACTGCCTCAGAGAGCAGAGCACAGAGCAGACAATGTCTAGACCCTCCTATTCTCAGCCTCACCGAATTTGTCACTTTATGACACTGGTTATCATCTCAAACATGAAAAAACCTAACAGCGCAACAGGAAACAGGGTGAAGAAACTTCCACTTCTTGTTAATTCAAGCAGCATCGGAGGATGGCCCGATCTTTCGGTGCCAGTAGCTGAGAGCCAGTTTTGTGACCTTCCTCGCCAACCATGGAAAGCCAGCAGCTCTTTCTTTACAAGCCTAAGTTCGGGACTGCACCGGCAGAGCAGGAGACGTCCTTCTGATTCTCTTTCCTCCTGTAACTGGATACAGCGACAGCTGCTCAAAAGACTGCCGTCTGAGTCAAATATAACATGTAGGTCACTAGGTTAGCAAACCTGCCTCAGAAGCACTCAGGGGAAGCGTRATCCCTGATCTGGCACTTCCAGAACTGAAGTCTACAGAACTTTATGCACAGCTCTGGGCAGGTCACTGGAACCCCTTATCTCACCTATTAAAAAGAAAAACAAAAAAACCCACACAAGAACCCAGCTTCGTTTCTCCCCATTTGTCTCTTCAGTTTCTGCCCCGAGGACCTTTTCTCTCTGCCCCACTACAAGTCTACCCTGAAAGCACGCTGCAGAAGAGATCCTGATGTTGAGTAGGTGACCAGGTGTAACACAAGTGCTTCTGTCAGCAGCAGAGCCAGTGACTCCAGGTCTCACAGGTATCCTGCTCCTACCACTGAGCTGTGGTATTTTTTTTATAGTGTTTTAAGGCCTCCACCTGCATGAAGAAACTCAGAGGAAGTTGGTCAATGGGTTTCAGAGCTCCCGTGGCCGAGAAGAGGAAGGGGACTGACTGCCCAAAAGACGACTCGGACAAGCGCACGTGGGTTAGTAAGTGGGCCAAAGACAAGCATGTACATGTTTCACAAGGCAGTCTAAAAGTGGTTTAAACAAAAGCGCGCACCCATTTTAGTTTGTTATGGCTGCATATCAAAAAAGGCAGAAAGCTCAAAAACAATTTAAGAAGCTCTCAAAACCTGTAATGATATCAGGAACACAAAGTCACAGTCATCTGGGGCTTCTCCTAAATAACTTTGTAAGGAATGTCAGGAAAATTAAGATTAAACTGTTTTAATAATTATATTTAGATATTATTTCACCAAATGTACCAGAGGGGTAAAGCTCTAAAGAGAAAAAAAACTCACCCATTGTTCAATTTCTTTTAAAGTCTTTCACTCCTGGACTGATACATTGACCAGAGTTTGAGTGCAAACACACACATCATTCTTCATTCATCATTGGGTGAATGTTTTTAAAAGCAGTGAAGAACTCTAAGCTTTCTCCATGCCATCAGGCAGCCTTGCTTTTAGAAAAAAAGATCATCGGCGTATCTGTTGGATTTTCTTYTTCAATATCACTTTCTAGCACGTCCCACTGTCTACAGGAAGGTATAAAATACACACGAATGGCACAGCCTTCTGGCATGTAGTTCACCAACTGTCCTCTAACCTATGATTCCAGCTATATTAATATCAGTTTGTGCACATGCACTGAAGCAAGCAATCCAAAAAGCCACACCAATACTTCAAATCAAAATGTCCTCAACTCTGGTCCTTCTCATGTCCAGCAAAACACTCAGCTATTCAGAAACTTAAAGCAGAAGTGAAGCACTTCCTATAGCAAAAAAGCCTTAGAAAGGGAGAAAAATAACTACAGTTGCAAGTGTTTTGCATGCTTAGAAACCACTACTCCAAGGAAAAGGATGGATTTCTTGTCACTGATCATGGTGACTCGCTGAACCCCCATTAATAAACATACATTAATAAATGACGAGCATTACCTCAGCCCAGACTTCGAGCCAGCAAGTATCCCTACCGAATGGGCAAAACCTACCAAATACACAAAGTTCCCATGGCAGAGTTGGGTAAACGTCTAAAGCACAACCTTGGCCACAATAGTGGTAGATCAAGGTACCAGATCGTTACAAGCATAGCTGAAGAGAGATCATGATGCATTGGTCAGTCACACAACCTCATGAGTCATGCGTGAACATTTGACTTATATTAGACCTCAGCGACATGATGAAGAATAGAAAAGGAAATAAAGATCATGCTGGCACAGCCACTGCCATGCCATGCCAACTTTACAGTCACCGCATACAAACCAGGAACGAAGAACAAAATATATTGTCAGGACACAAGGAAACGCAAAGCACAAAATGACACAACACAGTTCTGATGAGATACTTGAAGACAATGAATGCCAGCACAGCACCTCTGCTTTAAAGCAAGGAATAGATTCAAAGTCTACTGAGCAATCATAAGCTCGGGGGGGGGGGGGGAGACAACACACCAGAAAACCAGACAAATAGTTTAAAATGCTGAACACAACGTATTGACAATGGAGCAGAATGGGACGAACTTCATCACATTAGCTTGCCCTCAATTTCCTACAAGGGGATAGCATTTTAACTTGCTGCCTCTGCGTCGAGAGGGAAACCTAACAGTGCACATGACGAGCTCTGCTCCATTTTGTGAGGATACCACCACGTTATCTAAGTGACTTAAAGAGACCAATGAGAGACATTTCAAAATACCATACGTTATCAGCTGGGCAAGATATTGATGTGAAAGGAAATTTGAACAAAGAAGCCTAAAGAGTAACAGGCCAGTAAGTGTTCCATGACAAATTGCCACCTTTATCACTAACTTATTGTTTAGGCTAGTAAATATCTCCCTTCTATTCCTTAATTTTAACAAACAAGCAAAAAGCTTGAGGGAAATGGACTTTGATATCACCTGACAGGCAGAGTATGAGAGATGTCCTACTGTATAGGAGGGAACCAAAATATTGTAAGTAATCTATTTCAGCCCATCCATGAGGCTCAGAGCGAATGAAACATGCTGAGAGCCAAGACCTCCGATGTGAAAATACTGAAAACGTACGAAGGAAGAGTGCTGAGAAGTTGTGCAGAAAACCATCACGTTCCTTCTAAGAGAAAAAACAAGCATTAAGAAAAGCACAGAACAAGATAACAGTGAGATTAAGGGAGCCACTGAGTGATCACTGAATTACAAGGCCAGAGAGTAGGATACCAGAGTGGGTAACATGAAGCGTTGCMGTCGAGCTCCATGTATAGGAGGCTGAAGGTAAACAAAAAGGAAAATTACAAGACTTCAAGGAAACCAATAACCCCACCTACCCGGAAGCACACACCGATATCCCAGCTGAAGATAAGGCAGGCATGTGGACTAGCTGAATTAGATGTATCAGCAATCTAAGAGYAGGTAAATAACCGACACTAAACTAACAAACAATCAGCAATAGCAAGAGTAACAACAAGAGCTGTGCACAATGTGTAACACTGCATCAAAATATCCTGGCGGAGCTTCCTACACAAGTGGTGGACAGCAGATGCTGAAAACTTTTGGGGTTAGCAGGAACCTCGAGAGAGTGTTTGGATGAAAAGGGGAGAGACAAGGCGAAGCGATCACGTAACTACAGTTGTGCTTCACGCATCTGAAAAAGAACACACCAGGAGAAATACACAACCTATTAGACCAGACATATAAATGAGAACAAAWAGCAGTAACAGCGATGTCCTAAAGGAAGAGACACAGGAACAGGTGCCAGCAGGAGAAAGGACCTCTTTTGCTGAGTGGGCTTTGGCAGAGGAGAACAAAGACATATGCAAAAGCACTTGCAGAAGAACGGGCCAGATTTAGATCAGAGCAAAGAACAGATCAATTCTTTGCATTTGGATAAATGCAAAAGAAAAATACATTTAACAGCATCCTAGACTCTTAAAATGATATGACAAGTTTTGAGAATGCACAGTCCTCCAGAAATCCACAGCCAAATACAGGAGTCCAAGAGGAGACAAGATGTGAGGGAATATTTCAGATGGCTCACAGGTGATGAGAACTGTTAAGAGAGTTGTATAGTTTAGCAGGGAAATAGCAAAGGTTTAAATACTGAGAAGTAAACAGGGGAAGAGTCACAGTACACAAATGTATGTAGGTCTCCACATGACAATAACCTCATAGCACTGGTGGATGGACAGAAAATTATGAGTGAAGCAGAAGAACTGAACTGAGGACCAGCATGAGGAAAAAAAAAAAAAACAACCTACCACCAAAACATATAAATGCATTCACTGCAAGACAAAGGACAGAAAAATTAAAAACCTGAGGCAAAGCTAGTGCTAAGTGGAAAAAAAATCTCTTGCTTATGTTGAAGAAAACAAATACTGACACAGACATAAAAGGAAAAAAACACCAAACACATCAGCATTCAGGAAACAATGCAGTATCTAGAAGGCTGAATAAATTTACAAGAGAAAAGGCAGCTCTGATGTCCATACTTCCCCATAGACCAAAGTTCCACTGCGTGAGAAACACTGATAAACACAGGCCAAGCACCAAAATGAACTTGGGCGCGGGGTGGATACCGAGAGATTCAGAGCAAGATTTTGCAATGACAAAACAGAAAATGAAAACCAAGAAGACTACAGCCATTCTTGGGACCTACATTAAGACTCTACCCAGAAGGGACACCGTACCTACCGCTGCACAACAGAAGATAAGAAATAGCAATATTAAAAAAAAAAAAGGGAAAAATGAAGGCATGCAAGATAGAAGCAGTGATCAGCCGGACAGAATCACAGGGCTTAAGAGAAATGCATGCTTGGTATCGGCATAATACAAGCAGTGAAGAGACCTGCTTTATAAGCACTGAACTAAGAGAGCAAAGCAGTACCCTGGTGTTACCACACTACTAGGAAAGGTGCCACTGCCTAATCTATTGCCCAAGTATGCAAAAGAAAAGATCTAGATAAATAATTGCACTTGCTAGCTCACTCCACATCTTCATATTTTCTCTGTAAAAGAGAAAAAAACTTGCTCTGCAGAAATATTTTTACATTGAGAGTGGTAAATAGTTTTCAGGCTTCTGACTTTTTACATTAATATAAAAATATTCGAGGGCTCAACAAAATTCTTCTGAGTGTTTCCGAGCTCCCACGAGGTCCCAGAGCAGCACGTCATCTTGTCCCCTGCACAATAAACCCAACCCGCACTCAACCGCTGTAGCAAAGCCCTTGTTTTGCAAGTCATACAAGTACCGGGAAGGTCTCCCAGCACCCGGGAGGCGCCGTTAAAGGGCTGTAACACCTCACCGCGCCGAACAGCAGCAGACTTGGGGTGCCCCCTTCCACCAAACCCCCGTTTCATTCAACTTTTGCCGCYTTCTTTTGCGAGCTCCTAACTTTACACCTGAGCCCGGTTCTCACCGGCCTCCATGAGCAGCACCGGGAGCACCCAGCGTGCCAGCAGCCCCGGCCGGGCACAAGGCAAGCGGGGCTGGACCGCGGCCACCCGCCTTTTTTCGCTGGTCGCCCTCCCCAGGGGGGCGCGGGTGACCCCGGCGAGGTTGCGCGCTCCCCCAAAAGCCAGGGCAGCACCTGCGTAAACAAGGAGCGCGGGCCGCTGCCTCGGGCCRGCGGGGCTGCGCTGGCCCGGCCCCGCGCCCCGCAGCCGGGCGGCCTGCCGGCCCTCGCCCCCAGCGGGACCCTGCCCCGGCGGCACGCGTGGCTCCCGGGGAAGYGGAGGCTGGGGTGGGGGTGAGCACCGCGCCTTCCCCTCATTGACCCACGCCCGGCCTCGGCAGGCACCGGGCCCACCGCCGCCACCAGAGCCCAGCCCAGCGCTGCCCCTTCCCCTCAGCACCAGCCCGGTGTCCGCCCCGCTCCACCTCAGCCCCGCGGCGTCCGCGCCGCCGCCGCCGCCGCCCGCCCGAGGGCGGTGCCCGCCCCGCCCTACCTCACCTCAGCCCCACCGGGAACGCCGCGGGGCCCGCGCCCCTCCGCCCCGGCCCGGCCCGGCAGCGCCGCTCCTTTGTGCCGCGGCGGCGCACGGCGGAAAGATGGAGGCCACACACCGACCGGCCCCGCCCCGCCCCGCCTGGCCCCGCCCCCCGCCGTCTCCCGGGCGACCCGCCCCGCCCATGGCCCCCGCCCCGGCCCGAGCGCTTCGCCCAATCGCGGCGCGGGGCCGCCCTGACGTCGCCTGGCAGCCAATCCTCCCGCCCGCCCGCCGTGCGCGCGGCCGTTCCGCGCGCGCCTCTGCCTTCCGTAAGAGCAGCGGGGATTGGCTACCGGGAGGGAGGGTCCGCCTAAGGAAGAGCTCACTCGGTTGGCTCTTGCGGGCGGAAGGGGCGGGGAGACCGGCGGCGGCGAACGAACCGGGGCGGGCCTGCGAGAGGGGATCAATGGCGGCGCTCTGGGCCGGGCTGCGCCTCTCGCTGTAACGGGCCGGCGGCTGCGGTACGTGCGGGCGGCGGCGGCCCGAGCCCCGGGGGGTGGCGGGGTCGGGAGCTCTGTGAGCGCGGCGAGGAGAGCGGCCGTGGTCCGCGGTGCGGGCCCCTTCTGGAGCAGGGGCGGAGAGGGCCGGGCCCGGGCCCTGTGAGCGCGGCGGGCCGGGCCGGGCCGGGCCGGGCCGGGGGCCGAACCGCGGGGGGAGGCCGCTCCCGGAGCGGGTAGGTGGAGGGAAGGTAGAGAGAGGAGGTGGCGGTGAGGGCTCGGCGGCGCGGGCTGGGAGCAGGCCCCGGCCCAGCACGCCCGGGCCGGCGCCGGGGAGGCTCACCCGCTGCCAGCGCGCTCGGGCCCCGTTAGTAGCGGGTGCCGGATCCCGGTGGCGGGTTTCAGGGTGACTGCGCCTTGGTGGGGAGCGGCTCTTCGCCTCCGGCTGTGGGGTGGCTCCAGGCTCGGCGCGCAGCGCTTCATTCGGTGGGGCCGCGGAGGTGCGGGGAGCGCTGCCCGAGCTTCCTGCAGCGGTGGGTAGGGGGGGGCCGTTATTTAACGGAGGCCTGAACGTGCTGGGGGCTGCACACGGGTACCCAGGACGTTGTCTCTGCTCTAGATCTGCCAGCCGAGGTGATGGCAAGGGCAGTGAAGTTTTATTTTTTTGATCCTGGGAATGTYACCAGCTGGTCATATCAAAAGGTGCGGTTTACAGCTGTGACGTGTGCTTCCGTCATTTACAATGACAGCATAGCGCTCACTAGAATACAGTCACCAGACAGAAACATGGGTGAACAGGAGACAATTTCACAGTCTGTTTTGTTCACAGTGTGTTTTGTCTGGTCTGGAAGATTTTGTGTGTGTTTGAGATGGGGCAGGGCCGAGAATACAAGATTGGCAAACTTCTTAAGTGCAAGTGTACTTAAATGCGGTGCCACTTGATTTTTATTTTTTTTTTTTTCCCCATCTTTGTGCCCCAGGATGTGGTTTTCAGTAAAGTWGTTGTTTGCTGAAATGTGTTTCATCAGATGCCACTTTCCAGGATGGTAGTGAAAATACCATAGCTGTATGTCCGGTCATAATCCACTTCAGGTATCTTAAAATATATTGTGTAAGTGAACTGGCTGAACCAGAAGGCAGGTGGTTTGCTGTTGAAGGCTTTAGTCCCCAGATGATACTGTGCCCTTGCTGAATCCCTCTCTTTCAGTTTGTTTTTATGACTTCTGTCACCATTGTATTGGAACCTTTTGTTTCCTCTCTAAATGGATGGGTTGAGATGACACAAGTGCAGAACCAGGTTATCTTGTTTATACAGCGCTCAGGTAGGAAAGCTGGCCTTGTGATTAGGACCTGCATTCAGGAAGGAGATTCAATTTTCATCTTCTCTATAGGTTTCCAGCTTGAATCACCTTCAGAAGTGACACTCAAAGAGCAGGTGTTCCATGCTTTCTGGAAAGTGGACTTGTCTTAGGGTGGAYTTTTGTTAGATATTAAAAAAAGAAACGAAAGAAAGAAAAGTAAAAAAAAAAAAAGAGAGAGAGAGAAAATCACCAGCCCTTGGTTTGTCCTTCCTTTCCCCAGTTCTTAAGAGAATCCTTTTGTCTTGTCTTTTGATAATTCCCACCTTAAGAATGCATCCCACTGTAACAAATGTTTGTCCAGTGCTCTAATCTGGATTTCTCCTGAGACCTCAATTTGTCATTTGTATTACAAACAATACCCCACAAAAGTATTGGGTTTTGTAAGAATTTCAGGAGTCTGCTTCCTGCAGGAGTGGTTCCTTGTGGTAGGAAGGAAGGATGATAAACTGGTTCCTTCCATTATTTGGGTTACTGCATCCTTCCCTCCCTGGAAGAGTAAGTGTTGCGGGTTCTCTTCCAGTGCTGAAATGCAGGCAGGGTGAGATCCTAAACGAATAATATTTGACAGTGCAGGGGGAAATCATCTGTAGCCCTTGGGGTATGTGATGAAGTTTTACCAAGGAAATAAGAAGAAACTAGAAAAACGTGTGACATTAGCATAACTTTAAGTGAACAGCTGTGTTTATCTTGTGTTTACGTTGTACTTGCCTATACAGGCTTGATGTAAGAAACAAAAATAGGCATTAATGCTTCATTCTGTAGCATGGAGCTGGCAGAATAAATCTTGAAAGAAGCCACTTAAGACTAGCACAAGCAGTTTGTTTCATCCTGGGCTTACAGGTGTCAAGACCATGAGCTTCTTTCTTAGGATGACTCCCTGGAGCATCTCCACCCTACCCCTAGTATTGACATGGGTACCTGGCCAGCGCTCAGGATCTCTTGAAGCAGAGGGCGGGTGTACTGCRTGAGAAGGGGCTGTGCTCACTTGGTCAGAAGTGCTGCTCCTGTTTTCTCATCCCAGCCCCGTTTTAGCCCAAGGGAATTCCCTCTTTCATTCGCCTCTTGAACTCTGTGTAACCCTGACAGACAGCCTCTGCGCATCATCTGTCCAAGCCTGGCTCTCCCCAGAGCTGCAAAGAGGTGCAGAATGCTTTTGAAGGTTAGAGAGATTAGTTGCTAATTTCTGAAATCTCACTGTTAAGCGCTTATAAATATATGTATTCAAATCATTGAAAACAGGCAAGCTTTCTCGAGTTTTCACAGAGTGGGCGAAAAGACATTAGGTAAAGTGAGGGCAAAGTGTCAGATCCTTTCTCCAGAGCAGAGAAGTGTAAGAACTGAAATAAAAGGATGTGAGTGTAGGTGTGGGGTTTTTTAATTTATTCTAATTTAATTTTTATATTTGTTTAAGCAAGGTAAATCCAAGGTGGGCTGGGCAAAATTCCATTAAAATGTGACTTTTAGAAAAGCAGCCTGAGGCAGACAACTAAGAGGGAAGACATAATTATGAAAAAGAGTAAAGAAGGAGTAATAGGTGGTGCTGTTAGTCTTAGCAGTTATGCAGTGAGTAGGTATCTCAATCAGTACTCACTGTGTAGTGGTCTTTAGAGAACTGAAGTTACTATAAGTGCAGTGGGTCTGTTTTTCAGGATGTGTAGTAATGTCTCATGCACTGACCAGTGAAATCAAGCCCCTGGTGTCTTTCATATTGTGTTTTTAGGACGGGCTGTTCCACAATGGATGGGGGAGACGGTACTGCTGACCTTGTGATTAACAAGAGGTTTGTGTCTGAATCGGAGCTAGAGGAGCGACGAAAGAGAAGGCAAGAGGAATGGGAAAAGGTCCGAAAACCTGAGGATCCAGAAGGTATGGGTTAGATTTTAATAATTACAGGAAAGAGATCCGAGAATATTTCACTTTTGTGGAAAACAGAAATAAAAGGTAATAGCTTGTATTCTACAAGTTCAAAAGGTTTTTACATAAAGAAACTAAGAACTGTTGGTGATTTAGTATTTCTGACATACCGTCTCATTTTCTGATTTATTTCTTCCTTTCAGAATGCCCAGAGGAGGCGTATGACCCACGTTCGTTGTATGAAAGACTTCAGGAACAGAGAGAAAAGAAGCAGCAGGAGTTTGAGGAGCAATTTAAATTCAGTAAGCACCAGCAGTTACTGTTTTGAACCGAAACCCAGCAAACTGCGTGTATTGTGTGCAGCGGCTGTACGCAACATCTGACTAAGGGACATATCTGTGTGTCTCGTCTGCCTGTCTGAGAGATAAACAGAGGCTTCAGAAAAGTATTACTGAAATCTTATATTTTTCAAGGATGGTGGATGTTCCTGCAGATAAAATATTGTTCTGGGCACCGAGACAGCACTGCACACAGGCGAAACTCAAAAGTTGCTTGCAGTTATGAAGCTGCATTCCGGTAAAGTGTGGAATACTAGGCTTATTTTGCACATTAAATCAAAAAAAGCCCTGATACCAATCCATGGAAAAGTGGAAATGTAATGTGGTTTTGTGACTCTTGAACTCAGGCTTTAACATAAGACCATCCTATTTGAATCAGTAAAAAGAAATCCTGTACCAGCAGCTGTTACATTTCCAAGCTGTAATTAGTTGACGCAAAAGTGATTTGAGGCTCAAGGTTGCTATTTGGAAGAAGTAAACGTACAGGAGTTGATTCAAAAAGTAGATATTTAACTCTTCTAATGAAATGGAAACCTAATTTCTACTGATGTTTGAATTTCTGGTTTTATAGAAAAATCCTTTGCATTGTATCACCTGTATATGCGCTGCTGAGTGCAAAGATGATAGTGAGAACTAGGAAATTATTAGTCAACCATTTTGGGGAAAAGGGAGCTATTGGCTCTATCTAAAGAGAAGTGAGGATCATACTGTGGGATTCCATTTTAAGGTGGGTTCTGATCGATTTTGGTTCTTTAGCTGGGAGCCTTACCCTCAAACTAATGTGTTCTTTAAGCTCCAGTTTGCCTAACTGGATTCCCTCTAGAATTTCTCTTGCATTTGCGATGCAACAAAATTATCTTTTACCTTTAACTATGGCACAATCTTTGAGTTCCGTTAGGTAACGCTCCCTGCCCCTGCAGATGCTATCAAGTGCATTGCTGATTACCATGATTGCCTTTCCTGTTTTGTAGTACATGCTTTTAGAATCGTTCCTGTAGCCAAATTTCTTTGGGAGAAGGTAAGTGGGAGGAACTGACTAACTAAAGATCAGTGTTGGGTGGACTGAGGACCACTAGTTTACCTCATCAGAGTTCAGCCCAATTTGGCCACTTGTGACAAGATTTGTCCCCTAAAATGCTTGAATTTGCCTTAAAATGTTCGTAAGTGTTTTTTCTATCCATGGGAATTTTGGAGGATTAGAGAGCAAGTTTAGTGCACTGTCATTCTGATCAGTCAGAATTGATGATGGCACTTGGGAGGAGAAACACCTTCATGCTGAAGAATTGTGTTTGCATAAACACACAAACTTAGTTACTCTAAACCTTTTCTGTAGATAAAAACTGGTATACAGGCTAGCAGTTCTTTCTGCTAGGTTATTCAGCATGGCAAGAATGTCTTCCTTTTCAAAGTAAAATGATTTTAATAGGCTGTTACAGCATTTTAATTGAAAAATAATACTAGTATTCTCTAAAATGCAACTTTAAAAATTTTCTTTCTGAACGATTATGGTAACCAAAATAAGGATAAGTGGAAGTTATTCCCTGTCTCTTAAGTTTCATTTGTATTTTTAGTGGTGGAAAGTGCAGATTGCAACATTGATGTATTAAAGTCTCCAACTGTACCTAGGATAGGTAGAGGATTCTTCCCAGCTGGAGAGTTTCCAGTTTACTTCAGTAAACTTTTGATCCAAGTCATCTTTGGTGATGTGACTAAGCAATTCTTGTCCAAGTAGCCACCAGAAAACTGACTGCTATCAACCTGGATGGGAAAGGCTTCTAATAACTGTATAAATTAATTGTTTCCCTTGCCGAGTTATATTAGATCTGCAAYGTCTTCCCTTTGGTTCAGGCAGGAAACCTGTAAACCAAGTACTRGAATGAGAGGCATCCCTGAGATGGGGTAACTGAGAAGTAACCCAACCGCTGCTTTTAAGGCAACCCTTGCAGAATAACAGATACTTGCTAACCAGGAGAACAAAACCTACTGCAGACAGTAGGGAATCTCAGTAATGTCARCCATAAGGATCTCTATGGCTGCTTCTCTTAGTTTGCAGATCAGGCAGGCAGAGAATGAAATTAATTCACATCACTCGCTTCAAAAAATGTTCAGAGTTTCACTACGTTTGCTGTCTGTTTGACGGGGCCCTCAGCAGTAGTAGTGAATGCTACAAGTTACTGTTTAAAGATTTACGAATGAGCTCTGCATTCTTAGAGTTGGAAAGAGTAGGGATCAGCCTTTAAAAAGTAACCTCAAATAATAATTGATTTCTAGAGCTTTTCTGTCAAAGACAGAAGCTTGCCAATTATCAGTGTAAATGGATTTCTTCACTTGCCATTAAAGTGAGTAGGACTTGACTATGTGGGTGAAGATTAAAAAAAATACGGCGACCTCATGTAAAAGCCTAAAAATCCTCTTAGGGAATTAAACTCTAATGAAGACTAAAGGTGGTGTTTGGGTTAAGATTTCTGAGGATGACTACAAACAGCAAGACTTGGTCTTTCTAAAAAATAGTGTTTATTACCTTTCTAACTAAATCAAATGATTGAGAGACGTTGAACATCTGCAGAACAGAAAATAAAAGACCTTCCTACTGCACGAGCGTGTACTTTCCTTAAAGTAGGGTAGCATGTTTAGAAAGAATTTCTTTTTATTTGGAAGTTAGGAATTGTCTTGCTTCTACTTTTTTTTTTTGTTTTTTTCAAACAGATTTTAATCTTGGTTAAGTTACTAATTGTTTGCTTTAAGAAAATGTACTTCCTATTTTGAGGCAAGATTTATGGGGAAGAGTAATGTGTTTTTTTCCAGTTATTTATCCAGTTATCCAGATATTTTCCTTTTATTCCAGGTTTAAGAACAGATTCTGAGGAGACAGGCTTAAACTCGGTGTCTGAAGCCAAAACAACAAATATATCATTGCTTAATATGGTTATTCCTTGTTTTGTGTAATCTGTTCCGAATGGCGTTTCAGAACTGCAGAAAGGCTGCTTGTGTGAAAACTTGATCAATTTTCCTTAATTATATCAGCAAATCCAATAGCATTTCATGGCTTCCTATGAATTGTGTCTTGCTTTTCTCTGTAGTGATAGTGTTGTGTTCAAACTCTGTTAGTTTGTTGTAGTTTGTGTGCTCGAGTGTGTAAGAGTTTCAGCTTGTTAGCATGCAGCATCATTAACCGGGAAGTATTTTTACTCCTTAATTACAGAATCCAGCAGATAGGTTATGGAGTTTGCTTTGTACCCTTTATTTGGCACGACAGCATGACTGCTGGAGTACCCAATTCACTCAGTCACCCAGGACTCTGCTCCCCGTGTTCCCAGTGACTTTGTGCAAATTGTTCTACCTTGGCAGTATTAGAAACGTCATATGCGAGATGTGGATGCTTACCTACATTTATGGGGCAGTTTGAAATCATTGGAAGATGTTCTGAGAGAGTGGTGAAGTAACGCAAAATAAATGGCTGCTCCCTAAGTGGTTTTAGCTTATCGATATGCATTCTTTTCCTTTATTCAGAAAATATGGTAAGAGGCTTAGATGAAGATGAGACGCATTTCCTTGATGAGGTTTCTCGACAGCAAGAGCTACTAGAAAAGCAACGAAGAGAAGAAGAGCTGAAAGAACTAAACGAATACAGAATATCCTTTGCATTAAAATGGCTGGCGGTTATATAGAGGAGGAGAAGAGACTGGGCTGTAGTTTTATTCCGTCATTGACATTCTTTCTATAAAACTGCTTCACAGAACATGTACAATGATAGACTTTTGAAGTTGAATGTTTTCATTGTAGCTTGGATCTCCTACTGTAATGTTTGATATTTCCCCCCCTCAACCCCAACGTGTCTATGGTACTTTTCTTTCCTTCTCTCCCTCCTCATTGTTTGGGGTTTTGGGGGGGGGTGTCCATTATCGAGGGCATGAAATACCATAGCTAAAAAGAGAAAGAGAACATAAAGGAAAAACAGCCTATTACTTCTAAGCTTTTGCTTTTGTCTTGAAAAGTAAATGTTCTTGTTTGGTTTTTTAACTGCATATTGGCTGTTTTTAGCATACCTGTTTGGAATAATGTTTGAATTTCTCTCTCTGTTATTCTTCTTTAACTATTAGCTACTTTCTCCCTTGCTGATAACTGCAGGATGAGAAATTAAATACATCTGTGCAGACGCGCTGACTTTCTTCTGGGAAGTCAGTGCCCATGGAGACTCAGCTCCTTTGGCTAATACAGACTTTTAGACAGTACTAAGAGCAGGACAGTTTGACTTTGCTGTTAAATGCCAAATTTTCATGAAGATGTGCTAGAAAATAATACAGGATGCTTTTTCTCTCTAATCAGTGCCAGTCAAGGGAGGTTGGAATGAGGATTTCTGTGCTAAACTAAATGTTGGTTTTTTGAGGTTTACTGAATCTGTGCAGAACCTGATGGTTTCTTCGCCTCCTAATGAAAACCATTGCTTTTAAGTCATCAGTGAACAAAGCACAAGTTCTCAAGGATGCTTTAGTATAAATGAAAGAGTTTGTGGACACAAGGAGGTGACCAAAAACAGTCAGCCAGTAAATCTGAATAGTGCCAATACTACAAAGATCTGCATTACCTTGTATTAGTTAATGATTTACAACTTGGAGCGTGTGCTCTGTGAAGAGCATCTAAGTTATCTCAGTAATGCGTTTAAGAAAAAGCAATACTGATGCATTTTTTTTACTTCAGAAATAGGCTGTAGTTGGTTGATGGATTTGGAATATTTTCTTGATTTGTTGGATCTAATAATGGGATGTTCGTGGGATATATTTAGTTTCGGTGATGGTTGCTTGCGGGTCTGGCTGATGCAGGGATGTGCAGTATAAGATTGTGCTGTGGAAGCAGCTGACAGCTCTAGTTACGTCACGTACATCTGGGGTGAACCATACCAGCCCAGAGGGAATCTTACGTTGTCTTGAATTAGCCACATAACACACTGATCCCTGAATTTACTGAGCAGGCCCTGTTCAAGATGTACAGGCCATCTAACCTCAGTCTTTGAAGTCTTAGTAATATCGTCTGGCTCTGTATCTGAAGTCTTGCTGTAATTTAAACTGTAGAACTTATTGCTGATGGGGTGGAGGGAGGGAGAATGTTTTATAGTCACCTCATCTCACAAGAAACTGAGAAGTTTTGCCCATTCCATTTCCTTTTTTTTTTTTTTTTCTTTTCTTTAATTTAACCATAATATTTCAAGCAACCTCAGAGCAACTTGCAAAATGACTCATCTGTGTTTGAAATTTTTGGTGTCATTCTTTTAAAATGCAAAAGGTGTTTCGGCATCTGCAGGTTGTTACTAATGGTTTATCACTACAGTGACAAAAAAGAGTGGGTACTAGGTAAACGTGCTGGATCTATAGGTACTGTTCAAGTGCTCTTCCAAACGAATAAGAGGAATGTGAACCCAGTGGGTTTGAAGATTTGGTCTTTTTCCTGGTGTAACATCCAATTTAAGCTACCCAGAGGCATTAATTTCATGGTAAAACCTACGTCAATATTCAAGTACAGAGCTTTTTTTCTTTCTTTTTTTCTTCATTTTTTAGGTTGAACAATCATGAAATCATATATCTTAAGGCTAAACATGCCTTGGAATATTTTAGTGCGCTCTCRAGCATAAGAAATTCATATGCATGGATGCATAGGAATTTTACTTCCTCCTACATAAACAACTAGGTTTTTTTGCTCCTTACCCTATCCAGACCCCACTGGTCTGACAGTGTTTAAAGATCTACAGATGGTTTTTTAAGCCAGTTCCAAGACACGTTCCAAAACAACATCCTCTTTTCTTAAATCCTATGTAAAGGTAGGAAAAGTCCTCCTCCAAGAAGCAGGCTTTACTGTAGGACAGCTTTTTTAATGCAGTTGATATTTAAGATTGAGAGGTTTAGACTTCCTGAGAGGGGACACTTCTTGGCTAGGTATAGTGTTACTTTTGCTAATGGCAGCAGTACATATAAAATCTCTGTTAACAATGTGCTGTGTCTCTGGTAGTTGAGGAGTGTTAGGAGAATGGCATCCTGGATGGAAGTGAAAAGCCTGTAATTCGGTATCTTTTAAAAGAAAAGTTTTTGGGTTCCTCAGCCAGGCTTTTGTAGTGCAGTATTAAAATATAACAAGGTAATGAACCTGAATGTGGAAGTTGAACACTGCAGTGTGTGGAATCGTGTGTTGCAACATCAAACCGTGTTTGACACAACGAGCTTTCAGATTGCTTCTGATAGCCACAGGATGGCACTCCTGTGCCACCTTAAAAAATAAATAAAATTGAACAGACTGGTTTTGACTGAGAAGACTTTCAGTTGAGGTGGGTAGCAATCTGGGTTACTGAGGAAAATCAAATAAGGAATGGCATCTGAACACTCCTAATTGTAAAGTGATTGGAGTGTGTCAYTTCAAAGGAAGGTATAAGAGTTTTTGATTTGCAGATGTTCAGTGGGGAAAAAAAACCTATGACTTCAAATATATGGTCCATCAATGTGAAATTCACTATCCAGTATTTGTCTGCAATAACTGGGGCACCGTTGAAACTCCAGCTTGTGGTTATGTCACCTGATCARTGGAATTGTAGTCAGAAGAAACTGGTAGAAAGCTAGATTTAGGGTTATAAAAAAATACCCTTTTAAATTAGTTTGATTTGCCTTTGCTATGTGCAGTTTAAAAGTTTTGCAGAAGCTTTTGTGACTTCACTGGCACCTTATTAACAAACAGGATCTTTGACGGACCTCGTTTCATCAGATACAGCTGGACATTAACTGTTACCAGGGACGAAACTAGATCCTGCCACAGGAGGAGACCTGTTCAGTGTGTGTGCAGAGTGAGTGTGCCTTAACAACAGACCAAGCTCCTTCTTATCCTGTCTGAGAACCTCCTTAAGCTTCTCCACCTCATTATAGGTTTCAGCTGTATCCCACCTTGCTAACACTGTTTTAAGCTACTTAGTTTTTCTGTGCAGTCACAGTCTTTTTGGGTGAATCTTGGACCACATGCACCCTTAATCAGATCTGTCTCCTTCCTCTTGGGGTTGGTGTTCAAACCGGCAGTAATAGCCTTGTGGCCCTTACAAAGAGATGAGCTGAAAAGTTAGAGTGATAAATACCAAAACAGAAATTGAACTGTTTTGCTTTGGTAGGCTGAAGTCTGCTGGGCTCAGCAAAAGGAGGGTTTGAGGAGTGGAAGTGAGCCCACGTGTTGCTACTTCATATTTTTGGTAAGGATTAGGGGTTGAAGCAGCAAATTTGAATTACAAATGTGTTGATCCCTGTAGAAGGGGGAAGTACTGCATTGCCTTTTTCTTTTCTTTTTTTTTTTTTTCTGCCTTTTTTTTTTTCCCCGGCCTTTTTTTTTTCCCCKGYCTTTTTTTTTTCCCGGCCTTTTTTTTTTTTTTTTCTGCTTTTTTTCTGTCCACTCTGACCTTTTTGCTTTTCAAAGACCTTTAGGAAAAGGCAGGATGATGGGTATGTTTATGGGTGCTGGATGTGTTGTGTGTTGTGCCTTTCTGACTTCAGCTCCTAGTCTGCTGCCTGGACATCTTTACAGGGGGGAGCTGGTATTGATACCCAAGAGAGCTCCAAACCCAGAGGGTGAAGTCTCTTCTGAAGTCTTGGCTGAAGGTGCCAGCTAAATGTCATTACAAATAATTTTATTTTGATAGAATATGTGAACGAACTTCGGTCGCTGCTGTCAGCAGAGCTGGCTAAATATATCTGAGAGGAAGTGTCTGTTCTCTCCGTTCCTTCCTGGTTGATCCTTAACCCTTAATTCACAGCACTCTCACCAAAGTGGGAGTCAGTATGGACCCAAAGAAGGAAACTGAGAAGAAATTGCCCATGAAGTCAGTGGAAAACAAGAACAAATTCTCTCAGGCAAAGCTGTTGGCAGGAGCTGTGAAACACAGAAGGTTAGTTTCACACCTCTATAAATTCATGAGGAATGGAATCCAGTTAGCAGTGTAAAGGGAGGCAGGCCAAAACTGCCTCCAGAGAGTGAGGTGTGAACCTTAGCCCTGAAGAAAAAAGGGGGGAGGTATAAGAAAAGACTAGCCTTGTTTCTATAGGCTCTCACAAACTGTGGGAAAAACATGAAGCAATTCAAATAGATAAGCGTGTGTAAAGCAAGTGGGTAGACTCTTCGTTCTAGACTGCCAGGCTTGGGCAATCCTGCTTGGGGATCTCGAGGGGATCTATTTTACGTCTCTATTTGTAGATATCAGTGTCACCTCACTCATGTAATTTCATTCAGGTTTGCATAATTTATCAGCCGATTTTACCTGTGTCTAAAATGGATTGTTTTAATTGCTGCTGGGGGCAGCATGGGGGAGACATAAGTTACAAGAGAAGAGTTTTGTGTACCAATTTGATCCCGAGGGTGTCAGGCAAACTTGCCTTGTTCCTTGCTGAGTTGCACTGATATACATCAACACCCTTTCCATCTCAGGGAGATGGCAGCTGGGTTTGTGATCTGTTTGCTGTTTTGATCTTGGCCTGCAAACGCAGCTGCTGATGTGCTACAGGTTATGGAGAAACTAGGCATGTGGGACCAGCCGTATTTCCTACAGATGAGTTGTCTAATACTTAAGATGATTACTGACATCTAGAAATTCAGTCAGTGTTTTTGAATCTGTCCCAGAGAATGAGAGATTACTTTAGTAGCTTATCGTRTAGGGTGATGTTTAGCTCCCAGTACAGCAGTAATTGCATGTCTGGAAACTGAAGTAAGCACTTCCACCACCTAATGTGGCRGGGGTTGGGTAGTTGTTTGGGTTTTTGGAGGGCAGAGAAGAGAAACCCTGAACTGATAACAAGCAGGCAACAATGTTTTTTTTCTTGTAACTAGTAGTACTTAACCCAGTGGGATGTAGAGAAGGAGCTGGCATGTGCTTAATRGCAGATCTAGAGTCTGCAGATGGCATCTATTTGAAGAGAACATCTTAACTGACATGTCAGTGCCATCACAGACTTGCTTTGCAGTCTTCTATTTTTGTCATCTTATCTTTTATTGCAAACTGGCCAAAACCAAGTGTAGTGTGAGTCCAACATCTGCTCTCTGAGCTTTGTGGTTTCCTGTAAAGGATGTATTACTATTAAAACCTCCCCGCACAGAGTAACCTTTCATCTGTACTGCATGTTCTGACAGGGACAGAAAAGAGTTAATGCATAAAAATGCTCATACTTCATCGCTTTAGTTCATCACAGCTGAAGCTGGGAAGCATTTGTTTATGTGGATGGCTTAGGATTGAGAACATGCAAGAGGGGGAAAAAGAAACTGAGCTGACAAGGAAGAGTTACAGAAGTTCTGAAGAGTCAGAAGTCCACACACACCGACACCACTTTGGACCCAAAAAGGACCCCTTTCTTTTTTAGTTCAGAGACTGCAGCTGTGTGTGAATTGCTGTAARACCTACTGGGCTTCTTACTGCGTGCAAGATTCCTAGGTGTTTTAGAACAGGCTCCCTAGGTGCTTGAAGGAGGGGAAGGAAACCCTGGAAGGGGAAAGACACTAATGTTGCACCATCAAGCGTAGTAATCATCCACATGTGCAAGCCTGTGGTCATGTGAGGTGGCTGAAGCTCGGGTAGTCATTTCTGATCTCCTGTGGGGTACTTCCAGCTGAACAGGTAGCTCAGGGTTACTGTGTAAGAGGTCTGACTTGGATTCCCAGAGGCGTGTTTCTGTTTCCCAGGTTAACAGGTGATACTTGCAGTGTAGGTGTTGACTCTTTCTAGGATCCTGCATGTTCCCCGAGGAGCCCCAGTTAACAGCAGTTAGAAGTGGTGATGATTATCAGGGGACCCTGCTGGCATTCGCTGTAGCATTTGAGGCAAAGATGTGACGTTAACTTCACAGTAATTAAGTGGTTGCTTATGAGGAACAAGACACTTTCTTATTTTTTTCCACAGTTCAGATGGTGGTAACAGTGTGAAGAGGTTGAAACTAGATACTGATCATGACGAAAAGAATCAAGGTATGTCCTGATTTCTGCATGTGGGAAACTGTCTGTCTCTCACCTGAACAGCAACTGACTTTGTGTTAAATCTGATAGAGGATTTGCTTTTCTGCTCCTTCATTATGCAAGACAGCACAGACTGCGGTTGGCATGTTCTCTCTTAAGGCAGTAGAAATGCTAACTATAGGTGCTGACAGCCTGTACAGAAAATAGGGCTGGAGGGAGCCTCTACAGGTCATCAGTCTATCCCCTGCCTAAACCATTCCTGACAGATGTTTGTCCAAGCTGCTCATAAATCTCCACAGATAGAGATTGTGCACCCTCCTTAGGCAGTTTATTCTAATGCTTAACTGATTTTACCGTTAAAGAGTTTTACCTGATAACTAATAGGAGTCTYTGTAGCTGCATTTTGAGCCTAGTGCTTGTCCTGTCAACAGGAGACATGGAGAACAGATCACCCCTTTCCTCTTCRCAGCAGCATTTGATGTATTTATATATCTCCACTATTAGCTTTTCATGCTATGAAGTGATCTTGTCCATCCTGAAACCAATTTGTTTCAGAAAATTACGGGGAACTAGAAGAAGAATTAAGTTGCATTTCAGTCTTAGCTGTCGGGGATGCAATTCACTTGCTGTCAAGATACTCTGACACAAACAGGGTGAGCTGCAATTGTGTAATGACAACCCAAGGCGCTTCTGGAATCTCCTTCTGCTCAGTAAACTTTCAGAACACTGGAAATAATTAATTAGCCGTGGAAGATGGGAGATGTTGACTAGCAGAGCGATGGAATAAAACTTTTCCCCAACTATGCTGTTATATCACAAAAAAATATTCAATTACACAAAGCAGAGCTATTTATTCTTATTTAGTGGGTTTGGTATTTGACAAGCATCAAACTGACAACTTTAGAATAAAAATCTGTAATGCCAGCATAGAGCTGGGCTTAAACTAGTGATGAGGAAAAAAAAAAAAATCCTCTGAGGTAGCAAGTCCTTCCTGTCAGAATAGCTTTATTGCAGCATAAAGCTGCCTTATGCTTTAATTAAATCCTGCAATCATCCACCCCTGATGCGGCAGTAGCAGGTGAATGACACGCGGCAGTTCCTGGGCTGATTAAAAGCCCTTTCCTGCGCTCTGATTTTTGACTGAGGTACCTCTCTTTCAGAAAAACCATCCTGTGTTCCCTTGGGGAGCAGCTCCGTGGGAGGCTCCACGGTCCACTGTCCCTCAGCAGCCGTGTGCATTGGGATCCTGCCTGGCCTGGGCGCCTACTCGGGAAGCAGTGATTCGGAGTCCAGCTCGGATAGCGAAGGCACTATTAATTCCACTGGAAAGATCGTCTCTTCTGTCTTTCGTAGCAACAGTTTCTTTGATGGTCCATAACGAAATCCCTCCGTGTGTAATGTAGTGCAGAGTATCTTCCAAAGCCCTGATGGATGCTCGATGCATCCTTCTGCCCCAAATATAATCTTTCTAGCTAACCTCTCAACTTTAATACACTCAGATACTCCTAAAATAACTCATTATATCT